>CM062816.1:887286483-887656069 GCA_031772625.1 Pinus tabuliformis | reverse complement strand
GGAAGATCTCAAAACACAAGAACTACGAAGAACTTTGGCACATAAGGTGCCATAGACTAGATTCCTTACCAGGGCAATCTATCCGGGTGGGACTAAGATGGACTAAAGATTTCAGTCTCTATAGGTACCATTGGGCTTACTTGCTAACCATCAACCCAAATAACTAGGTGTGTAATGAAAGGTCAGAGCTCTATGACCAACGCCACCCTCCCTACTTTGGGAATTAGACACTAACACATATGCCAGCCAGATGTCCTCCCAGACATTTTGTATCACAGAAGATGCCTCCTCAAGTATCTTCCAAACATCTTTCGTTAACGAAATCAGTAATATTAACCAAACCAAGCATGCTTCTTAAATATTCAAACTACTTATTAGGAAGAGACTTTGTTATCACATCAACTACCTATTCGTTGGTCACAACATACTGTAGCTTCATGATCCCATGTTGTACCAAACTTGTAATATAGTGGTACTTATTGTTGATATGTTTCGTCTTTGCATGGAACACGAGATCTTCAGACATCTTAATGCTTCTATTATTATTGTAATTTATCACAATAGGACTTAGAGGTTTCTATAACAAAAGCTTCCTTAACCATACGACCTCCTTTCCTACTTCACATGCAACCATGTACTCAACTTCAACACTACTTAAAGTAACAAGAACTTGTTTTATACTTATCCATGAAATCATTGTAGATCTGAAAATTAAACATCCACCAGTAGTGCTTCTTCCATCGGTCTCACTGCCACCCCAATCAGAATCTATAAAACCTTTCAGCTTGAATTCCTTGCTATCATGCTTTAGGTAGTGATGAATAGTACCTCAAAGATATCTCAATATATGCTTGGCAACTACCCAATGATCATGATGAGGCTCAAACTGAAATTGACTAAGAATGTTCACAACAAAACATATATCTGGTATAGTGTTTACCAGATACATCAAAGAAACCACCAAATTTTGATAGGAGTTAGAATCTGCAATACTTGAGTGAGATCTTCTCAACTTCTTGAGATTGGTGATCATGGGAGTAGTCATTGGCTTGTAATCCATCATACCAAATTTCTGCGACAACTTAATTATATACTTTCCTTACCCTAAATAAATCTCCCCAGGTTTCTGCCATACTTCCAATCCTAGGTAATAATGCATTAGATCCAGATTCTTAATCTCAAATTCGTTGCCAACATCTTCTTACATTCTTGTATCCTTCTCTCTACCCCTGTAATAATAAATCATCCACATATAGTAGAATAATGACTGGATCATTATCCACAACCTTGATATAAAGATTTGGATCAACATAACTTTTGACGAACTTGATTCTTAGAAGGTATGTATCCATTCTTTCATACCATGCCCTAGGAGCTTGCTTCAAACCATACAGGGCCTTCTTGAGTCTATAAACATGAGAGTCTTTTCCATTTATTTCAAATCCTTCAAGTTGTTCAATATATACTTCTTCATCGAAGGTCCCATTTAGAAATGTTGTTTTTATATCCATTTGATGGATATTCCATCCCATTATTGCAACCAAAAAAACTAAAGATCTTATAGTAGTATATATTGTTGTAGGTGCAAAGGTTTCTTCATATTATATGCCTTCCTTTTGAGAGAAGCCCCTTGCAACGAATCTAGCTTTGTACTTGTCTGTGCTTCCATCACCAACGTGATTGATCTTGCAAATCCATTTATAGGTGACAAACGATTTGTTACGAGTTCTACGAACGATTTCCCAAACCCCATTCTTCATGATGGATTGATATTCTTCCTTCATATCCTTCTTGCATACTTCTTGACGAGTAGTTTCCTCAAATATAATTGGTTCAACTTCTATTAGTCTTGTCATGTATGCAACATATCCAGAATATCTTTTTGGTCTTTTGCTTTCTCTAAAATTTCCTTTCGTAGCTCTATGTCCTTTGGCATCTTCAAGAATATATTTTAACCAATTTGGTCTCTTTGTTGTGTCAAGTACGATCACAAGTTAAATAGGATCACTTGGTCCTTCTTCTTCTTCTTCTTCTTCTTGATTTTTAGTAGGATTGTTGTGATGCTTTTGTTCTTCGAATAGTCCTATGTCTTCGTCATTAGAACCAATAGGAATATATTTGGATCTTCTGTAGGCATGATTTTTATCAAATATAATACCCATGCTTACTTCAATATGTCTTCCTTCCTTGATGTAGATTATATATGTCCTTGAAGAAATATTGTACAAGCCAACGAAAATCCCTTTTATGCTTGTAGAATCTAGCTTCTTTCGTTTTTCCTTTGGAACATGATATAGGTAGGACATCCAAATATTTAGAGATGGTCCACATATGGCTTCCTTCCTGTGAATGCTACTTTGGGTATCATATTATCAAGGATTCTATGAGGACTTATAATTTTTATATATACAATAGTCATTGCATCTTCTCCCCATAGAAATTTAGGAATATCTCGATAAAAAATCATTGTTCGTATACATTCTTCAAGTGCTATATTCTTCCTTTTTGCAACTCCATTTTGTTCGGGATTGTAGGAAATAATGAGCTCCCTCTTAATTCATGCTTCTTTGAAATATGCAATTATTTCTTTTGAAGTGTATTCTCCACCATTATTGGATCTCAAAGTATTTATTCTTCTTTTGGTTAAGGTCTCTACTTCAAACCTAAATTCCTTGAAATTTTCAAATACTTCGTCCTTTGTTTTGAGTAGATAGAGCCATGTCTTTCTAGAGTGATCATAAATAAAGGTTACATGATAAAGATGACCTCCAAGTGATATTCTAGAAATAGGCCCACACACATCTGAATGGATAAGATCCAATATTTCTTTAGACCTTGTTTCACTGCTAGTAAATAGTTTCCTTGTATTCTTTCCTAAGGCACATCCCTTGCATATTCCTTCACAATCTTCTTTAATACTGGGAATTTCATTTACTAATTTATTGAGAGAGGGAATAACATTGTAACGTAAAATCCCATATATTCTATGTCATAGTTCAATGGGATTGATTTCCATGTGAACTAGGGCTTGAGGAGATGGTGTTAATACTCTATATAGACTTTTTTTGTAGCGGCTACAACCACCCTCCAAAATTTTTCCTAAGCTTCATTTTGGAGCCTCCCTACAAACAATCCTCAACAACATGTCTTGCCTTGTCAAGTACACAAGTTTCAGTGATTTTCTAGCAGATTTCTAGCCTGTGCATGATAGCTCGTTGCATCCCCCTCACAGGTTGTTTCTTTGGACTTGGTCCAACTGCAGGCTGAGAAGCTCCCCAAAGAAATTGCATAATTATGGAGGGGAACCAACCTTCCCTCCAAAAATTACGCAATCACGTCTGGCAGCCTACTAGGCTCCATAATTACGCAATTCTTCTTGTCAACCTTCACTAGAAAAACTACGCAATTCTTCCTGTCAACCTTCACTCGAAAAACTACTCAATCTATCCTAGTAGGACTGCTCAACCCATAAATTGCGCAATTCTGGGCAGCAGTCAGCTACTCAGCCTAGAAATTGAGCAATCCTTCTGGGTAGCCAACCCATCTCCCTCCTAGAAATGCACAAATTTTCCCCTCAGTCAAGCAGGGTGTTGCATGTGCCAGTGGGTTGACCAGTTCGACCCGGAACCGAGAAAAATTGAATTGCATGCTTGGGTTGCTTTTCCCGAAATAGAAAAAAGCAACATGAAAAAGGAATCCCTAGATTTTAGGGAGCTATTTTTAGCAGCTGGAGGTTAAATACAAAGATCGTTTTAGAATATTTCCTCCAAGTGTCGCTTTTTCTAGATTTGTGGCATGTGCGTAATGAGGCTCAAACTTATTTATTCAATGCTTCAGAGCTCACTTATTCACATATATCGTGGAGCTCTGACATCCCACAACACATCCAAGAGTCTTCGACACATCCAACTCAACAATTTCCAAGTAAGTCCTCTCAATTTCTCTTTTGCAGCATTTCTGTCGCTTTTTATGTTTTGGCTTGTGTGTGTGTTGTTTGCTTGATTTCTGTGAACACTTGTTGTCATCTGCATGCATACTAGCTTGTACTAACATCATTTCAGTTTTCCTTAGCATCTCACTACTGTTGCATGCATGACACTGTTTTGCATGAACGGTCGCCGATTCAGTTACTCACTTCACCCACATGCATGTTGTTCCATGTTCCGAATCTTTCATTCACTATTTGAATGCATGATCATTCACTCCTACTTACACTTAGTATCACCATGCATTCACATTCACATCTACTTCTAGTTGCCCGTCGATGGGTCTGGGCAACCTTAGCCCGAGCTCTGCCTCACCAAGACAACATTGTGCAATCCTGAGAAGGAAGGATATTCCTTCCTCTCAGAAAACGTGCATTTATTCCCAGTGACTACCCTCCAGTCTTGAATTGCGCAATTCTAAGAGGTAATGACTGACGGCCCAGAAAATTGGACAATGCAGTCACTAGGCCTACAACCCTTTCTAGCTGGAATTGCACATTGCACAATCCCAGCAGCCAGCAGGCCAATCTGGATTGCGCATTGCACAATTCCAGTAGCCATTCAACCTCCCATCATCCTAGACTACCTTTTACGCAGTTCTAGCACCCAGTCTCCCAACCTCCCAGGAAAAATTATGCAATCCTTTCCAGTCAATCCCCAGGTATGTTGCATGTTATTCCTCAAGTTTTCTTTCGTTTTAGCTGACAAATTTCTTGCCATACATGTCACCATGTCTCTAGATCTAGCAAGTGTTCATCTGTCTCTCAGCAGTTTAGGATCAATGGCCTCCAAGAGAGCAGGATCAAAGGACACTAACAAAAGTGTAACTGGGGCAGCAATTGAGTGAGTGTCTACAAGTTTTCTGATCTACATTGACACCAAGCTAATTGTAGACAATGACATCAAGATGAAATGGCAAGAGGTCAATGATGCATTTGTAGGCACATTTGGGGAAGATCTAAAAGACTACCAAGTCTATGTGAACATCCACAAGTCTAGCTTGTACCACATTTCATCCAGGTATCTAGTGTTCCCATGCACAAACATGATACATTGGATTATCTCGCACACTAATCCCGAGACGATGACATTGATCATTTTTAGCGGGACGAAGATTGCTACCTTTAGGGCATAGGATTATGAATAGATATACAATATGTCGAAGCCCATGGTCACCATGGAGACACCCTTTAGCATACCTAGCAGCAATGCCAAATCCAGAGATATCTTGAAGAGTTGGGTAAAGGAGTCGGCCAAATTTAGAATGACTCCCAACTAGATCTACAAGACAAAGGTACTGCGGAAGGTGTATCAATACTTGCTCATCTTTGCATGTCACTTGTATGGCCAAGAGAGCACAGAAACCTTCCCGCAGAGTTGGGTGATCGCGTTAGACCAACTGGCTAAAGAAGGCAAAGCATGCAACTGGTCCGATGTTGGCTCACCAGTTGAAGGAATAGGTAACAAGAGCTCGACAACTGCCCAAAGGTCAGCAGGAAGAAATCTACATGTCCGCTTATATATTGGATGCAATCTGTGCCTATTAGGAGTTTCCAGGCTTGAAGTGGGCATGGAAATCTACGGAGACCTCTGTGAACACTTATTGTAAGATGTTGTCTGAATGCATCGTTAGAGGAGTTATCACACAACTGTCCGATCATTTTGTCACCCAGCGTACAAGATGATATTTGAACATGATCCACCCTACATGTCGAAGGTAGCAATGGAGACACTAATTGATATAGCAGATTGGTATGCCTCACCATTGGGCACCTTCATACGGATGTATAGCGCGGAGAAGCCTCTGCTTGTTCTATCGAAGTTTGCCTTGGACAAGCTTGTCATGTAGGAAGTATCATATCACATCTCGGTAGGACTGACGGCTAGGCTGCACTAGAAGAAGAAGGCACCTTGGCCCGCTCTTCCTTTGCAGATCGGGTTATACGAGATACATAATTTCAAGCATGTGGATGTCGAAGCAGAGGAGGTAAAGAAATATCCATTCGACACCCGAAGCTACAATATGTATGACCCGCATTGTCTTGTAAAAGATCACTGCACGAGAGTATAGTTTTAGTGGATCCACGAGGCATTTCATTGGGCAGAGGAGGACCCATGGAGATATTGTTACATCTTCTCCAGACCAAATGAACCGATCGGCCTCGTTGTGGAATGGTTAGCGAAGCAACATCCTGATGAGCACCAATAATAGCAGTAGCAGAGGTAAGCCTACCAATGCACGACAAGGGCAAGAGGAAGATTTTTGACAACATGGAGGAGTAACAAAGCTGCAAGTTCTGAGAAAACCCACTTGTGTATAAAACAACTTTGGCAATAGAGGTGAAGAGGCAACAAAGCAATAAGAGGAACGCACAAAGGCAGAGAGAAAAACAGATAGTGGAGGAAACAAAGAAGGAGTTGCATGAGTTGAAGGAGCAACTCCGAAAGGAATAGGAGCTACACAGACATGAGAAAGAAGCGTAGTAAGAATATGTGCAAGAGGGATCAAAAAATGTATAGACAGATGAAACTGCACCCATACAAGTATTCGACTCATCCAAACAACTGGAATCAAGAAGACATGGTGAGTCATCGTAGGAGCAGGGATTTGCTCAAGATATTGAACAAGCACTTGAGCAGATGGATACAGACATGGAGCAATAGGAGTTAGAGCAAGACATCGAACCCATGCCTCAACGCCAAGAGGTTGACCCACCAGCTTCAGTAGATCTAGAAGGGGGGTAGGTCCCAAGCAACTAAGGAGATACTGAGATCCTTGGAGACAATCCAGATGAGGAGATGCATAACATCTCATTCGATGAGTCCCAACATAGAGTTTTGCAGTCTCGCAGAGTTTCGACTCCAGATGATCATACATCTCCTGTGCAATTTGAGGAATGAGTGATCATGTCTGACATGTGTAAACATCCAACAAAATTAGACAATGCTACTAGAGCATATGCCAAAACCACTAGCTCGAGTGTTCACTTCCTGATAGCTAAGAAAAAGCGAATGGCTAAGGAATAACAGACGGCCAAGTAAGGAGGAGAATTGGTTACAACATCCACCTCAGCAGAGCTTAAGAAAGCAATATTGGATGAAGTATTGTCCCTTGACACAGCCATGCAGGTGTTGTATTCCAAGTTTGGTACTGTGCATAAGGCGGTTCTCCATCTCAGCTGTTGGCAGCAGCGATGTGCTAGGAGAGAATGTATCTTGTCAAATGTGCATGCTGTCGTTGATTACATGCAAACATGGACAATGAGATACAAGGGAGCCCTGCTACACTTGCCTAAGATGATGAAGCCTAGAGTAGTCAAGCTGAAGGCATGCATTCAGAGTCAGATCCGAAACTATGAAGATCTCTTGCAGCTCATCACTAGTCTGCAAGCTTCCCATGTAAGGTTATTCAGGAGTATGGATGTTATTGTGCATGCACATGCGATCCCATCTATTGGGACACCCACCTAAGCGAAGACAAAGGCACATGTTCGACTAGAGCTTGACTCGTACTTTGACAAATTGATGCGCATAGCCACCAGCCGAGACTTGGTGATCAGTTAAGACACCATGCATCAGTATGTTACTCGTCCAGCTGCACTCAAGACAATGATGCGCATGCTATCAAACGAGTTGGAAAGAGGAGCCCGAGCAGTGTACCGGGATGCTATGGAGGCAAGAGTTCATTTCTAGAGAGATGTCACCTTAAATTACATAGACACCATTGCAGACTACTGAGCTTAGCATCAGTTTGCTACTATCGACCACCATGAGGATGTCAAAGGGCTAGTCTTCTCACATTTGTATGAGTCATAGTGATGTCTTGCATGGCTTACTCAAGCCTATTTTTTCTCACATGGGTACATGTGCAGATTGTATGTAATGTCTTGTCAAGTGTAAGTTCAAGTGTCGATAGTTGGATGTAATAGTCATAGGGTAGATGAAGAGTCACGAGGGTAGACGAACTATCACAAAGGGGAATGTCAAAGGCCACCCAACCCTTTTCTATATATAGTCCCTCATAACTCATTGAGAGCAGGATCAAACCCTCCTTACGTTGTTAAGATGTACCAACATTTTTCACGCTAATATCGTTGAACCTCCCTCTGAGATTTTACCGATCTTGCACTTTCTCACTTACTGAAATCTCACAATTTCATCTCTCTGAAGTTGATCTAAACTGTTCACTGTAGAATATCGAAACCTCGTTACTTAAGTCCATCGAAAGTCTTCTCTGAAGTTTGTTCAAGTTTTTACATCCTCATTTTCTGAAAATGATCTAAACATGTCTTCTTAAGGTATACTGAAATCCTCCTTCTACTTCAAGGTGTCTTTAATATGGTGAATAAAGACTAAACTAGCTCACTGTAACTTGCTACCCAACCTTTCAAGATACCTCAAAATCTTAATTCCATTAGCCCCGAAATGTCCTTGGGATATTGATCTAACTGACTTAATCTTCAATGCAAACATAACCTTTCACTAAGAATAATTTAAAGATGTATAAGTGATCTTCAAACTGCCTTTCATCATGACCTTAGCTCTCATACCATGTTCAGAAATCAATTCAAGTAGATTAGGGTTTCATTCCTCTTTCTTGATAATTACTTGTGAGTTATGTTGGCTTCTTTTACTTATTTATTATCGTATCTTTAATTAAGAAATTACCATATTATGTGTGTATGAAGATCATAAAAACACAAGACTCAAGATGTAGGCACTATGCCAAGGCAAAACCCCCTCAAGGGGAAAACCTAGTAAAAAATTCTCTTCCTTCAATAGTTTTCTTTGAGACTCTTCAACCTAGACATAGACCAAACCTTCCCTCCACGCCAAGTTATCCCTTCCAAATCTTCGACCCCTTTGCAGAATGTTATGAAACCAACTCACAAAAGATAGAAAAGAGAGATCAACGCCTTAGAATTCAACATCTTCGAGGGGGCAACCTCCTTTACATTACACAAATGAGAAATTCTTCGATGATTCAAATGACAAAACCTCCTTTCTATATATAGGAGTCTAAGGAGTCACAATATAACCCAGCCGACCTAACAATAATAATATAAAGCCACAAAAATAACAATAGAGGGATTCTATGGGGCACAGTAATAACAATATGGGGACAATAGGGGCACAAAAATATTAATAAGGGATGCAACTACAATAGTAATGAGGTAATCACTAGTATTATAGGGACCCAATATGCCACTGTCCTTCAAAAAAGTGTTGTCCTCAATGCTTGAGTAGTTTTGGATGCTTCTGTATAAAATTCTCATCCTCCCATGTGGAATCTTCAGCGGATAAGTTCTTCCACTTGATAAGATACTCCAAAATTGATCGATTTCATAACTGTCGAGTTCTTGTTTCTGGTTCCAATATAATTTTTCCTTTCTTGTCAAGTTCTGGCAATATTGTTTGAATTGGGAGCTTGTCGCCTATAACCTTCTTTAAACATGAAACATGGAAAACTGGGTGCAGTCGAGAAGTTGCAAGAAGCTCCAATTTGTATGCCTTAGTACCAATCTTTTGTAACACCTTGTGTGGACCATAATACTTTGGTGATAATTTATTATCCTTCCTAGCTTGCTTGAGGGACATTTGCTTATATGGTTGTAGCCGTAGGAATACCCAATCACCTACATCAAAACTTCTTTCATTATGATGTTGATATGCCTATTGTTTCATTCTATTCTGTGCCAATACGAGGTTATCCTTTAAGAGTTGGAGGACTTGTTGTTGATGTTCGATGTGATGTTCCACTGCTTGAACCTTAGAATTTTCTCTTAAATATGATGTGATGGATGGTGGCTGATATCCATAAAGTGCCATAAATGGGGCCATTTTTGTTGCTGTATGGAAGGAAGTGTTATACCACCATTCAGCAGAGGCAACCATTTGACCCATTGTGTCTATTTATCATATACAAAGCAATGAAGATATCCTTCCAAACATTTGTTTACTATCTCAGTTTGCGCATCAGATTGAGGATGATGAGATGAGCTATGAGCTAGCTGAGTACCAAGACAAGAAAATAATTTTGTCCAAAGATTTCCAGTGAAAATGGGATCTTTGTCACTTACAATAATCTTTGGGTTTCCATGTAGCTTTTGAATTGTTTCCATAAATGCAGTAGAAACTGTATTGGATTTAAATGGATGTGATAATGCACAAAAGTGTGCATACTTGGTAAGTATGTCAACTACCACCATGATGACACTCTTTCCCTCAGACTTGGGTAAACCTGTGATAAAATCCATTGAAACCTCCTCTCAACGTTGGCTTGGAATGGATAAAGGTTCTAATAGACCCGGTGTCTTAATTGTTTCAACTTTGTTTGTTGGCAAACCAAACATTCCGCCACAAACTTTTGAATATCTGATTTAAGGCCCTCACAAAAAAATTCCTTCTTAACCCTGTGGTAAGTTTTTAAAAATCTTGAGTGCCCTCCTATGGGAGAAGTGTGAAATTCCATAAGAATATTTTGTTTTAGCTGGGAATTATTACAGAGGTATAAGCGATCTTTGTACCATAACGAATAATTTTGCCAGCTAAATGTATCATATGTACTGGAGTCTTGTTGTAACTTTCGAATAAGTTCCCACACTTCTTCGTCATTCTTCCATTCCTCCCTTGCTTCGTTTATCCAATCTGGTTGGATAATAGAAATGGCGCACAACAATGCTTCCACATCCTCATCCTTTCTTGAGAGTGCATTTACCACCACATTTTGCTTCCCTTTTTTGTAGATGATTTCAAAGTCACAACCCAACATCTTTGTGACCCACTATTGTTTCTCTTCAGAGGATAATCTTTGTTCTATAAAGTATTTAAGGCTATCATGATCCATTTTTACCTTGAAGTGTCTTCCCATTAGGTAGGGTCACCATTTCTTAAGTGCATGGAGTATTGCCAACATTTCCTTCTCATAAATAGTTTTGTGTAAAAACTTTCCCTTGATTGGATGACTTTCAAAAGCAATGGGTCTTTCATCTTACATTAAAACAGCACCAATTCCATTTCCTGAAGCATCACATTCCACAATAAAGGTTTTTGTGAAGTCTGGTGCAGCTAAGACTGGTGCTTGGCACATTGCCTCTTTAAGATGCCCGAAGGCCTTTGTTGCTTCTGGAGTCCATGAAAATGCATCTTTCTTCAATAATGTTGCTAGAGGTGTTGCTATTCTCCCATAATTCTTAACAAACTTATGATAATACCCTGTCAACCCAAGAAATCCTCGTAGATGCTTTATGGATGTGGGGATTTTCCATTCCTTAATGGCTTTAATTTTGCTAGGGTCTACCTTAACTCCTTCATGAGATACAATATGACCCAGATATTCCACTTCTTGTACTCCAAAGAAACATTTGGATCTTTTTGCATATAATTGTTTCTCCTCCAAGAGTTGTAGCACCCTGTCAAAATGTTCAACATGATCCTTCCAAGACTTGTTGTAGATTAGTATATCATCAAAAAATACTAACAAAAATTTTCTAAGGAATGGTTTGAAAATGGAATTCATCAAACCTTGAAATGTTGAAGGTGCATTGGTAAGGCCAAAAGGCATGACCAAAAATTCATAATGACCCTCATGAGTTCTAAATGTTGTTCTCAGAATGTCTTTAGTCTTCATTCTGATTTGATGATATCCTGAACGAAGATCCAACCTGGTGAAGTAAATTGATCCATGCAATTCATCCAGTAATTCATCAATGACAGGAATGGGAAACTTATCTTTAATAGTGATCTTGTTGAGCTCCCTATAATCCAGACACATGTGCCATGATCCATCCTTCTTGTGCACCAATACTACTGGAGCAGAGAAATAACTTTGACTCGGTTGAATTATACCAGCCTCTAGCATTTCTGCAACCATACGTTCAATTTCACTCTTTTGGGCATAGGGATATCTGTACGGCCTGATGTTTGGAGGAACACTTCTTGGAATTAGATGAATAGCATGATCATGATCATGAATAGGTGGGAGAACTTTGGGAGTCTCAAATACCTTGGAATGATTGTCCAAGACTTTTTGGAGATCTGGGGAAATAGATGATTCCAATGTGGAAACATCTAGCGAACATAATTGTGCAGTTACACCTCTTTGTTCCTTTTTCAGAAGCTTTGTCATACCATTAGAGTTGATTATCTTTCTCGATTTCCCTGCAATACCCTTTCATTCAACTTCCTTTCCTTCCACAGAAAATTTCATGAAAAGTTCTTGAAAATTAAAAGCTATTGTACCCAAGGATTATAGCCATTGGACTCCTAGTACAACATCAGCACCTCCCATTGGAATGGAAAGCATTGGGCTAGTCAATACATATTCTCCCATGGATAGCTTGATATTATGGCACTTTTCAGAGCAATTTAGTGTTCCTCCATTTACAACCATCACTTGACACTTTGGTGCTGGATATAAGAAGCAATTCAATTCTTTTGCTACCTTACAATGAATAAAATTGTGGGTACTTCCTGAATCAATCAACACTATTACCTTTTTCTTCTTGATTTGTCCTTCTATCTTGATGGTTTGAGGAGTGGTAATTCCCGCCAATGCATTACAAGATATGGTCGGATTTATTTCTTCTTTATCTAGGCTTTGTTCCTGGAGTATATCCTCTTCTTTTGACGTTTCTTGCTCCTTTTCTTCTTCCTCTTCACAATCTATGTAGAATAATTTCTTCTCAGCACACTTATGACCTTTAGTGTATTTGCTATCACAACTGTAACAAAGCCCTTTTTCTCTTTTTTCTTCCAATTGTTGTGATTTCAACCTTATAGGTTGTGGAAGACTAGGGGAAACAACACTTCCATCTTTATAGTTGTGAGTGGTATGCTTCTTGGTTGCCATAATTTTGCTTTCCATTTTTCTTGCTAACCTGAATGCCTTCTCTAATGAATCGGGTTCCCAAAGGCGAACATCATGTTGGATATTATCCTTTAAAGTCCCTATGAACACATCAATCCTATGCTCCTCTGGAATATTTTTTACCCTTATGTTCAATTTTTAGAACTCCTCAATGTGCTCCATTATTGAACCCTTTTGTTTGAGACTTATCAATTGGCTAAAAAAAGTGTTGCTTTTTGTATCCTCATAATGTGTTGTCAATTCTTCCGTAAAAATTTCCCAAGTGATAATTTGTTTACAAGAGCAAAGCCATTGATACCATACAAACTGATTTGGTTCCAAATATAAAGTTGCAATACATACCTTTTGTGTGTTTTGCACATTATTGAGATCGAAAAATTGCTCCATCTGTAATATCCATGTTGCGGAATCCTTGCCATCAAACTTCCTCATATCGATTTTTGCAATATGGTGGGTCTTCGATCCAACATTAGAGTCTATGGAATCATTATTAACATTTCTTTTGTTCTCATCTTGAGTTTCCTTTACTACCCTTTCACCATTAGTGACCATTTCTTGTAGCAACTTATTCATATTTATCTTCAATTCTTCCATCTTATCATCCATGCCATCAATTTTAACGTCCATGCCATTCATCTTAGCTTCCATGCCATCCATCTTAGCTTCTATGCCTTTATTTAAACAATCCATCTTAGCTTCTACACCTTTCTTTAAACCATCCATCTTAGCTTCTACATCTTTCCTTAAACCATCTTATATTCTGTTGCTTTGTGCAAGTGACACTTGTTGCACTTGGTCTCGTAATTTTGATATATCATGTTGCATTTCTTCCTCTTCTTCATGAGTCATACTAGAGCTTTGAGGTTGCTTACTAGGTGTTTGCATTTTCTTTCCTCGGGGCATCAATTACTGATTCAAACTAATTTTTCAAACCAAGCTTATGCAAAAATTTAAAAAAAATTACACACCTTTTTTCACTTTGTAGAAGCTTGATATTGAATCTGATGTATCTCTACAATTTAGGATCATCCAGTTCTGAAATTGTGACCTGTAGTATCCATCTGTCCTCTTTCCAATGCCACCGTCTAATCCAAATTGGATTCTCCAAGGAAGAGTTATGCACAATCTCCCAAGATGACCTAATTATAGACTAGTTCAGTAGAGTGAACTTGTACGACGTGCCACGAGTCATTGTTTCGACCTTTGGCTCTGAAAAATATATAAAAGAAACTACAGTCCGTCCTCTTTCTGTAACTTCTTACGAAATTTCAATCCGATGCTCAGAGAGAAATTTGTGACGATTTTCCCCAGGTCACATGTTTGGAATGTAATTCAGGAGTCTGCAAAAAGAGCAACTTCCTTAGATCATATCTCTGCAAATATAGTGTGAAAAGCTCTGAAGTTTGGACCCGAGATTCTGCGCGATTTCTTCTCAAATGGTTTTTTTTTTTAGCTTCTGAAACGTCGTAGAAAAAAGCTATAGTGAAAATGCCACGATAACCTGTTTGGAGCAGCGAAACCCTAGAATCCAAACCTCTGATACCAAATGTTATGAAACCAGCTCACAAAAGATAGAAAAGAGAGATCAACGCCTTAGAATTCAGTATCTTCGAGGGAGCAACCTCCTTTACATTGCAGAAATGAGCAATTCTTCGATGATTCAAATGACAAAACCTCCTTTCTATATATAGGAGTCTAAGGAGTCACAATATAACCCAGCCGACCTAACAATAATAATATAAAGCCACAAAAATAACAGTAGAGGGATTTTATGGGGCACAGTAATAACAATATGGGGACAATAGGGGCACAACAATATTAATAAGGGATACAACTACAATAGTAATGGGGTAATCACTAGTATTATAGGGACCCAACACAGAAACACTTCCATGCCTGCAACTTTGATTATGCAGCATCTTATGACATCAGGAAGCAACTGGCAGCAACAACACTTGGAAGAATTCGATCTCCCAAATTAGGGGATGAAAGGGAGAGAGAGTAGCACCAAAACTTCGATTTATTCCTTCTCTTTGACCTTGACCAAACTCGCACTCCTTTTGGCTTCCTTGATCCACTTCGCACTTTTTTGGCTTCTAGAGCGATATCAAACTTTCTTGAGATGATATACTCGAAATGACTTTGATCTCCTTCCTTTTATAGGCTCCAGGTGAGGCCAAATAGGTGTCCTTTAGGCTGACTTAATCTCCATTAGGCTGACTTGATGTGGAGGTTACATAAATCATATTTTACTTAATAATAAACCTTTTTACATGATTCCAAAGCCCAAGAAGGGTCTCTTTAATTGTACAATGACTCTATTGACTTAATATTAATCCTAGGAGTCCACAATGAGGACTTTGACTAATATAATGATGACCCAAGTGTGAAACCATGCTTTAATAAGTCATTGATACAATAATAATAAAAAGCATCTTTATTCTTTTGACAAGTACATTACATAATGACTCAAATACATTTATGAAGACCGAACCTAGTTACATTCTTCAACATATTGGAGTATTCAATAAATCTAATAATTCATCAAATTGAGCTATTTAAATATTGGATTGGACCTTCAATTATTGAAGTGGATGGCTCTAATTTATGTTTCAAATGTGATATGGAATAGGATGCAATATAAAACCTTCCTTTGATTCTCTAAATATTGCCTCTTATCTAAACTTTAGTGATTCTTCCTAGTATCGCTCCCCAGCACACAATGCATTCAAGTATATATCAGTTCCTATTTATTCTTAAAATACAAAAGCCTTGACTATTTCACAGAGATCTATATTTCAGCAAGAATTTTCTATAAATGTCTAACAAATAACAAGTCAGATACTCAATCAAGGATAACTATAAACAAGGTTTTGCTTTTGTAGTTTCCAAAGGATTGTAAAGTGGTCACTCATATATGTAGATTTCCGAATAATGTCATGTGCATTTTCAAACATATAAACGACAAGGAGAAGTTAGGATGAGCATATTGGTGACACTTCCTTATAGTAAGGCTCATTAGTCTAAGCTTAAATTTGGAAGTGATAGAGTACTCTTCCAAAATTCCCAAATGATAAAGTTGGATACATCATTATATGGTATTAATGTATCAAATTTCCTTTCCCATGCTAAATTCAATATCTTCCACATTATGCAGTGAAGGAAGTTCATTTCATTCGGTTGTGGACTCCATTAACAACTCTAGAAACTATAGGGACAACTAAGAAAAATTTCATTCAAAACTTTTCATATTATTTTGGGTTGTAGCACAATCATTGTAATGAAAATATATATGTTTGGTTGAAGACTTCTAAACATGGAAAGGCTTATTACTGATTAAAATGTGAAAACCATGAACTAAATGGAAACTTCCCATTTATGAATGAAACCAAAGTGTGTGGGAAATCCAACTTTTAGGTAGTTGTTTGAACATTCGATCAAAAGGGACTGAGAGATGTGAGAAGATAGAATAATTTATGCCTCTTATAATCCTCATTGGAATTCTCCATTAATCCATAAGTTTGGAGCATAGACACATCACAAGGATTCACAAGGATATTGGGGAATTTCATGAAGGCAGATTAGGCACCACTATAATCAATCATATGAGAGAGTTTATCGCATAACAGATAGAAGAACACAGTTACATAGTTATGAGTACAATTTAGGGTTTATTCAATGTAAATAATGGCACATAGGATAAAGGAAACAGACATACAAGAGGATATTAATAACTACCCTTGATGATCACCCAATCTGCATAAGGAGGAGAGACAAGGTTGAGCAAGGTCACAAACATGTGGCTCTCATGTCACTATTAGAATACACCAAAATGGAGATAAGATTGAGATACATTTCATTAATATGATACAAATAAAATACATGATCTATGACCTTTCAATTCACCTTCCATGATGTCTCTTGAACTCTTGGTGATTCTTCCTATTTACTTGGGAATTGTTATATTATTTCCCAAGTGAATAATATAAAACATCATAACTCTAACAATTATGTTTCCAGCACCTAATAGCTTTCCTTCTTTCATAAAAAATATTTTTTGGTTCAAGTATAGACCACACCTTCTTAATTTTGAAAAAAAAATGTTGTAAGTGTTTAAGATGGCCTTCATTTGAATTAGAATATATGGTGATATCATCAGGATTACTGTGATTTTTTTCTTATCATCTTCAAATGTGAATCCATAACTCTTTGCACTATTGCACCAACATTCCTAAGTCCAATGGGCATCTTATCATACATAAATGTACCACAAGGCATAGTCTATGTGATACCCTTGGTAAATCAGTTTTTTTTTAAATGGTGTTTATATTAGACATGTGGCTGAAAAGTCAAATGGTAAAAAATGGAATATGTAATGAGAATGTAAATATTTATTTGTTAATAAAAAGAAAATGTTTTGTGTATTATTATTGGGAAATGCAATAGAGGCTACCATGTGAGATATTAGACTCTTAACTACCAGGAAAATAGTTGGAATCAATTATGCCCAAGAAGGGGCGGGACAAAGAAAAAGGTCCTCCATTATGGCCACAGAGGACACTGTTGGATGAGAAAACCACCAAAAGAATACATGATTGTAGATAAATGTCATGGGTGGAAACTATGTAAAAAAGAGTTGTGGGAGATAAAGGCGGACGAATAAAAGAAAGGTGCTCGTGCGAGAGAAAAACTGGACCTAAATCCATAATTAGCAGGATGTCGCTTGGGTTAAGGAGGTGTAAGTTTTGAAATAAATATTGAATTATTTTTTTGACAAGGAGTTAGAGCTTGGGGGGGACTACCAAAAGTTCAATGGTTAGAAGGAATGTTCCAGCCTCTAATATATTTCCATGAATTTTTAGGTAAGTACATGAATATTAGGAAAGATATGAGTTAAATATATTATTTCTGAAGTTCAGGGTCGTAATTATATAAGGCAGTATTTCATTATAAATACATGCTACCATGCGGGTGTTAGAGAAAATGAATGGTTACATTCTAAAAATGTCTTTTGTGAACAAGAATATGTATATATATTTCATTGCTGGATTTGTTGCAGGAAAGTTAGAGGTTAGTGACAAAAGACATAACTATAGAGTATATGAGAGATAAAACATAAGGGTACTTATGTTGTAGAAAATTGAGTGGCAAGACCCTACCCAAGAGTTGTGTAGGTGATATGAAAGAAAAAAGGAGAGAAAAACTAGAAAAGTTGGCTACATTAGAGGTTACCCAGAAAGTAAGAAAATAAATATATGTGAACAACCAGTTTTAAAGGGTAATATTTCACTTGCTCCAAAATTGATTCATACTCAAACTGTAGAAAAAGGGAGAGATATAGAATAGTACATTATATAACTAAATGGGAATAACAATTGGAGACTAGGTTAGAATTTCACAAGCCATAGACGAGGAGGGAAAACCCCATCAACTCGCTAAGAATCATGTGGTCTCTGGAAAAAATAATAAGGCTCTAAAGGATGACCCCAGGTGGAAACTCATGATGTAAATCGCAGTATAGGTTGCAAGTATTTGCAATAATACCCTTTTACGCATGAATATACAAGAGAGAGGAAAGATATCTAACAATGCCATAAACTCATAGCCATATTGATAATAACATTCACAGTGGAACAAAATAAATGAATATGGCTAGTCTTTCTTGACAAAAAATAATTACACAATCAATCATGCAAGTCTTGGCTGCAACTAAAATTAAAGTATATGGGGTTCTGTCAATATAAAAGGGGAACCCTTAATTAATAAAAAAATTACAACAGCTCTGTATACGAAGGTTGGGATTTCTACCCATTATTCTAACAAAAATCTTCAAAGGAGATAATCAAAGAAAATAAGAAAACCATGGGTTGTTAAGATTTCTTTTGTAAACCCTTATAAAATTTATGAAACAACCTAGCTTCCTTACTTTCCACACTTACCTTCTAGCAAGAGACTAGCACAAATGGTTAGACCAGAATAAATAAGAATCTGGGCCCCTCTCCCTGGGTTCCTCCCCCTAGGTTCTGCAATAGATCAGAATCTAGTGAGGTGAGTTAGGCTTGAGACCGTATTCAGCATTGTTTCACTTCTGCATCGCATCCAGAGCTTTGCCTACTCGGTGAAGGGGCATCATATATGATGGTTTTTTCATGATGAGTTATTCTTGTAAGTGGAAACAATCACATGTTTACAATATACGATACTAATCAGATGACACCTAATACAATACATGATGTGCCAAAATTCACATCCTACATAGCAGCAAAGTCCATCTTCGAGAACATTATCACAAGGTTTGGTTGCCCACAAAGTTTGACCACGCGGAATCTCCATAGCCAATTCTCTATCTGTCATTATGAAATTTGGGATTGCCTTTGGAACTACTATTATTTCACACGATCTAGGAATTTCCGTGATGTTGGCATCATTCGATTTTAGCAACGGATCTTGACGTAATACATTTTCATCGTCACTTAATAGGACAAAGCCGAAGCAAAAAAAATTGCTTTGAGGACCTGTGAGAGGTACCAATAAAATGAGTGCCTGTAACGCCTGAGATGGAAAAGAGTGCTCTCATAAGCAAATGAAACCAGAATGTGTCACTCAAACAAAACCCCAAGTATGGTTAAGAGCTTACCTCTAACCTGGAAGGAATTTATGCACGAATACTTACAAATGAATTTTGTTGTAGAACTAGTGCCTAAAAGTGAAAAATGTTGTCAAAAACCTTATCAAGGTGCGACAAGGGCCCTTCTAACATTTACGCCATCATACATTTCATATATGTATACAAACCACTACAAAACATAAGCAAGGAAAATGTATTAACAATGAAATGTCTATATTTATGTATTGCACGCAATAGTATAGTATACAAATCCTTTACAAAAATGCAATGAGAGTGGAGATATAGTATGTGAGGGGATATAGTTTTATAAGGGAGATATGTCATAAATATATAGAAACAACATATATCATTACTATGGGTGACTTAGCTAGGCCAACACAGTGGTAACAATCTAGCATAGCCATGGCCTTGGGGCCAACCAAAGTGTGTATAAATGAATGTGAATCTTAAGAATGGGTGGCAATAGCTTGAACACCATATTCAAGATTAGAAATATATTTCAATTTTTCTTGTGTAGAAAACAAATAAATATTAGTATAGTAATGAGAATCCTTTCTCTGCAGATGGCTACCCTTTTATTGTGACAAAAAATGTACATATTAAGTTTAAAAATAAAAGAATATTGTGTGATTCGTAATTCTTTTTGTGGGTGATTTTTGGGAGATATTCCTTTTAAAGTTGCTTTATAATTATCTTCTTTATGGACTATGATCTAATTGTATCATGAGAATCCATCCATCATAAAAATTCTATGAGCTCCAATTACTCTTTGCATCACCTGATCCATTTTTTGCAAAGAACAATTATATTTCCACACATAAATGAATTTCTCCATTCTTTTCCTATTAGGGACCAAATTAACAAGACATATAATGTACCCCAAGTTTTGATATGATTTCAAAAAGGGGGAAATAAAAAGGGCTTGGGGGACTAAATGGAAATAGTATTATTAATAAGCCTAAGTAATTAAACCTACTTAATTATCACTCCTTATTCCTTGCAATCAGTTCTAAGAGATGGGATATGTATCATTCCCATGAAAGTATGTGGTTTATTCTTAGCAAGCAAATATACTCCACAATTTTAGGCATGGAAGGGGGGGATTCATATTGATTCTTCCTATAGGTTAGCTCTTAGCTTAAGCTATTGTCCGACTACAAAATGAAATAATGGAAATGGATATCAAGAAACTAAGAGAAAATTATGATTATATATAGGGAAATTATTGCCATAAAAAAAACTAATTAAGAAATAAACCCTTGAAAGAAGTGGGATAGCTTAAAAATTAAAAACTAAATAATACAATCCAATTTTAGAAAACACATATAAATTTAAATAGTTGTTACAGTAAATTCGAATAACCCTCCGTAATCTAATATCAAATCACCAATCATATATGTGATACTTATAATCTAATCCATTAAGTGTTCATCGAAACAACGAGTATATGAGATTTATAAACTACATCAAATAACATACATTTAAAAGATAAATTATTTATTTATCAATCAAAAACTCATCATTGAATTTCAAAACTTGCTCAAAAAGGTTTTGTTTTTGGCCAAAATTCATTTCTATGCTTTCTCTATTTTTATATTTTCCTTGGAATGATCGACATTCCTATCAATATTGATCGATTTGTTGCATTCAACAGGCTTACAATTCTTTTGTCCATTCTTGAAATGAAGTCTGTAATTTATTTTTAAAGAATCTTATTATTATCATATAAATAAAACATGCTTTCCAATTCACAATCATATGTTTGTCACCTTGTGCTTTTCGTGGTTTTGTCACAATCGAATGATATTCATGTTTTTGTCACACTTTGGGCATGGAATTTGATTTCACATTTGCTAGAATAATGCTGAATTAATGATTGTCGTCAGCTAATAGGTAAGAGCAATAGAGCATTTTTAACAATATATTTATTGTAAAGCAACTTTGAATCTGATGAAAATTTGTGTCATGATTTCATAAGCAAATGAACATTCATGGAATGTGATTGAAAAAATATGTCATGTTATCAAAGTTTAGTATTATGTTTGAATAATATATTTTAAGAGTTTTGTTCCTCTTTGAATTACCTCAAAACCACAGAATTAAAGATTGGACAACGGTATCCTTCTGGCGAGTTTCGAAAATCTTTTTCCGTTCATTGTATTTTCGGCTGAACTGGAACCTCGTCTGGATATTATAGGCGGCTGAATTTGAACCACGACTGGCTAATTCTGACTGGTTACCAATTTCTTTAAATTAAAAAACTGTACTTTGGACGGTCATATGTCAAAAAGTTTGTGGCTTTCACCGCGTCAACTGTTCGGTGGAAATGTCACATGAACGCCTTTGAATGATTCAAAGGTACCCTAATTTAGTGTTGGTTTAGTTTAGGGTTTCTGGAGATCTTGCCAACGACTCGTATATGATAAGCCCCACAAAAGACATGTGATTGGATATTGTTTTGCCACGTGTCTTGACGGTTTACGTCTCTCCTCTTTGCTGACTTTGCACGAAAGGCTCAGGCTCCCGGATAGCGTATGTGCGTTCTAAGAAAAGAGCCTTCAACTGAAAGTTAGGTAGGTTAAGTTTTGTATTATCCAACGAAATGTTCATGCTCCACCGGTCTATATTTTGTATTATGCAAAGAAAGGTCACCAATTTTATGGTGGACCTTCACCCCAGTCTGTAGCCAACACATACTTAGCCAGTCGTGAAATGAATGGCGCTGTTCATTCAAGCAATCTAATATGGTGTCCAAGTTCTCCTTGCTCTGGTTTATTGTATTACCCGGGCTTCGAAGCTTTGCTTCCAAGGTTTCAGCGGTCGTTGGCTTGAATTTGGTCGGCGGTTTGTGGGACGTCTGAAAATTATTCGCTTGCCTGCATATTCTTGTTGTTCCGAATTCGAATTGTGAGTTTCGCTTTACTGTTCAGTTTGTTTCAGGTGTTAGAACATAAGCTATCTGATTGCAGTTTCGATGTTCGGAACTATCGATATTGGAATCGCAGAAGGATCTAAGAGGGCCGTGGAGTTCACACCGAAGATGGCAGATCCTCCAAAAGCCACCAAAACCACGCTCAAGAGTTTTCTGCAATCAGATCCCACCTTGCTTTCAACTAGCAATCGTTCATCAGACGAGAGTTTGGGCTCGAACAACAACTCAAGTATGAAATCGAGGTACAGCTTTCTATCAGCGGGCACCGTTTCCCCGGCGAGATTCAGTCCCGCTTCACCCTACGCCATGTCGCCGTGGAGCAACGCGTCCGCGTGTCCTTCCCCATGGACATTAATGTCTCCTCTGCACTCCCCCTTCTTGACGCCCTTGCTGGACGGCAGATCCTACGGATGCATCGCTACCTTGTTGAGACAAGACGGTCACGTATCAGCACTCGCTCTGTCTGGCAACGGCCTGCTTTACACTGGCTCAGACAGCAATAACATTCGTGTCTGGAAACACCCCACCCTTCACGAATACGGCTGCCTCAAAGCCGGTAGCGGGTACGTTAAGGCTCTGTTGGTTGTGCGTGACTATGTTTTCGGCGTTCACCACGACCGGAAAATCCGTGTATGGTACCGTCCTCGAAAAGATTCCCGTGTTTGCAGGCGAGTAGGCACCCTTCCTACCATGAAAGATCGAATACAGAGTTCAATGAATCCCAAAAACTATGTCCAGGTTCGGAGGCATCACAGTGCCCTTTGGATCAAGCACATGGACGCCATTTCCTCTCTGGCCTATAACGAAGAAGGGGGTGTGCTGTATTCGGGTTCGTGGGACAAAACCGTGAAGGTGTGGAGAATGCGGGATTGGAAATGCGTCGAATCGATCGTGGCTCACGACGATGCCGTCAGTTCTATAGCTGTTGCGACGGATGGATTGCTCTTTACCGGCTCAGCTGACAGTACAGTCAAAGTATGGGCACCGATTGCGGGAAAGGGAAAACCAAAGCATGTACTTGCACAGACTCTGACCGTCCAACAATCTGGTGCAGTGAACGCGCTTGCCCTTAGCACGGACGGAGCGATTCTCTACTCGGGATCGGCCGACGGAGCTGTTAATATTTGGGAAAGAAAAAAGCCCATCTACATGAATTCCACGCTGCAATTGGCCGGGTTTCTAAGAGGCCACAAGCATGCAGTGCTGTGTCTGGCCACTGTTAAGAATCTTGTTTTCAGCGGGTCGGCGGATAAGACGATTCAGATATGGAGACGGGATCCTCACGGTGGTTTCCATTCGTGGTTGGCCGTGTTGCAGGGCCACAGTGGACCCGTAAAGTCCATCGCAGCAGCCGTTGACATTTCCAATTCCCATGGCTTTCTTGTTTACAGCGGGAGTACGGACAGGTCAGTGAAGGTATGGTTGGTCGAAGATAACGATTCTTCACCAAATCGGAATGCAGCTCACTATTCCACAACTCCTAGGCTGTCGCCCGCCTGGGTGCAACAAAAGTTCGCAAAGTAAGTCAATGCTTCGCCCGGAGTTGCAGTTCAAATTTGCCATACAACTCATGCATTGAAACACATCCAAACCAACGGAAAAGAACTAGCGCATCCAATTAGAGTTCCCGTTGCTGGAGACTGCCATAAACTTACGAAGAAACATCTGCTTCAGATGAAAACCAGGGAATTAACGGCAATGGTCTGTAAGGGAGCGGGCGAAACAAATAGATAAAGTACGTGCCCGTGAGTTAGGTATGAATGACGTGGAAAGTTAGTTATCCCAGATGGGCCAAGATTATTCCTTCAGTCGCCTAATTAAAGAAAAGCCCCTCCATACATATGCAATATTGTATGCAAAAGTTCAAGTTATGTCGTTTCACATCCGTGTATAATGTATAATTACGGTTGCCCGGAACCAGAAACAGAATTAGAGTTCTGTTTCCATTTATATTGTATATATTCTTTTTTTTAAAAGATGTATTGTTTATATTGCTTAATGTGAAGTCATCCTCAAGATGGCGCTGATAGATATGGGTGCGTGAATGTAATATTGTTGCATTTTAATCTTATAAAAATGTCTTAATGATTTTAAAATATTTATAAATAGTACGGAGTTATATTTATTTTGAAAATTAATAAGAATTTTTTTTGTTTGGTTTTAATTTATTATTCTGCACCCAGTGATTTAATTGTTTAATTGGTATCATCTAAGTTACTTGGTTCTGTTAGAGTTTGACCAGAATATGACGATTTTAAAATTTGCGAGTTAAAATTTTGTGATGATTTTAAAATTTTGAAAATAAAGTTTGGTATTAAATTGGAGATATTAAACCATTTATGTTATTGGAATTTAAATTTGACATATTAAAATATCTATGTTATTTGGTTTAGGTTAGTGTTGGAATATGACTGTGAGTTTAAAATCTAGTCAAAATTTTGAAAAATAAAATTTATTATAAAGAAATATATATATATAATTTTTATGTATTATTGAAATGTTGTATTTTTATTATTATAGGTTTTTAATATATAAATTTATATGGTTTTTTAATTGGGTTGCAAGTTAGTTGTGGATTTGTATGCAGATCATAGATATGTTCAAACGAACTAATGTACGGGTTGGTGAACGGCTTCTCCAACGCCCTCACACACACCATCTTCTTAATGAAAAGAATGGTCGTAGATCATAGTAGATCCAAGACGAGAAGAATGGAAACATCTTAAATCTCCAAGTGGTGGTAGTTGGGGAACACATACAACCATCTGTTCGACATTCAATCTGGTGCTACAGGTATCTTAGGAGGTCTGAGACAATAGTATTCTGGTTTGTGGAGCTAGGAGCATGGGGAGGAAACTTTGTTGTGGTTTGTCTTGGCTCACAAATGGTGCAATTGGTCTGGTATGTTCTTATGCTTATCCTTTTCCTTGGTTTGGGGGCTGACATTAGTTATCTACCTTGCGTTTGGAAGGGAAAAGGAACAATGGTGAATTGGAATGTTTATGTGATAACATGGAAATTCGTTATCTCATATGGGCATGTTTCATGGGTTCTCGGTTTTATTTACTCTGTTTTCTCTGCATGCTGATTATGAGCTCCATAATTCTCATTTTAAGTTTAATTGGAAAACCCTGAGGAAATTAAAGGCATTTGGGCCAGGCCGGGTCTATGGACTCCAAGCTCAGGAGTGCAAGGGGGTCGTTGTTAATAATCTAAAGGTGCCTCATACTCTGGGTTGGTTCATGATTTCCTTTGGGTATTGGTGGTGTAGTGCAACACGATGATGTCTATGTCCTTCAGTCCTTCTATTAAGTCTAAGTTTGATTATCTATTGCTTTTATGCATCATTGTTAATCTAGGTTTGCCTATGTTGCTTCTCCCTTCGGTCTCTGCACAATATGTTAGGTCTCAAGTGCGGGTAGGTGAGAGTAAGTTGACGAAGGGTGGTATGACATCGTCCATTATGGTGAAGAACCCTCCTAGTGTTGGTGCCTCTAGGCGCGAAGGTCGTGGCTGTAAAAATCAAGGTGGTAAGGGTAACGAGAAAGGCTCGACGTCTGGCAACCCCCCACGCCAACACAGTAGAAAATTGAATGCACAGATCCTGCAAAACATTATCCATGCCTATTACGAGGGGACCCCAACCTAGGTGAAGCAAATGATCTCAACCTGGGAAGCTGAATTAAACCAGAAAGCTAAGATAGAGCCATTAACGGAAGACTGGAGTGGTCTAATCCTTAATCCTCGGTACACTCGCGGTTGCCTCACTCTGTATAAACTATTTTTTCACCTTTTCTGGCTCATGAAAAACATTGTCGCCAAAGCAATGACTTCTCTCACTATTGTTGTGAATATGAACATTGGTCTCAATGCCATTTAGAAAGAACTTAAGTTGATTCAACTCCAACTTCAACACTAGAATGCTAGCCTAGGCTATATTAAGCGCCACATTTCTTGTTTGCCTCAATCCAAACTGTCAAGCTCAAGTGCAAAAGATCCTACTCCAGTGGAATCATCAGATGATTAGATGATGGAAGGTCCTGTCTGTTATCATTTTTTCTTATGTTTTGATGTATATGTCAAGTAGAATTTATGTTAATAGTTTTATGCTTAATAGATGGTTTCCAAACTATAAGTCCTATAAGGTTTTGATAGTCAAACTCAGACTATTTAAGTTTTGGATGGCATATATTGCAGTTCGATGGCCAACAAACCTGGTTTCCCACTCGGTAGGTTGAGGCCACCAAACATTTCTTATGATTGTAACTTGCCTGATTATTGAAATGAAAGAATGCATAGGTACTGTCAAGCTTACAAAAATAAATAAATTTATATAGCTATATAAAGAAAAAAATTCCCACTAAAAATAATAAATGACAATAATATATATATATATCTATCTATCTATATATATATATATATATATATATATAACTTATATATTTTATTGAAATATTACACTATTATTATAATTATTTATAAATATATAGAGTTCTGATGGGAGCCAAGGAGTGGGTCAGGGTGGCTAACCCTAAGTGCTTCGACCTTGGTTTGTTCCTTCATCTCTTGCTGCCACAGTTTTTCCTTATAGGGGTTATTTTGCTAGTTTGTGGTCTTCTTGTGATGCGTCGAATGAGATTTCCATTGTTGAGGTCTGCTATGGAGTTAGTTTGACCAATGTTCTCTGTCATGATGTCATATGAACAATATGGGAAGTTGAGGGGGTGTGTTTTTTGGCGGTAGTTTGCTGCTCAACTCACATTTCGTGCCTTTCTTGCGACGTTTTTTGTCATCACCATGTGGAGTGGGATTCTTCTTAAATGCTTTCTGAATTTTTTGGGTGGTTCCTTCACAGTGGCTCACAACTTTCATTATCGTCGATCCATTTGGAAGTGTCACACTTCCATCCCTTCACAAGTCTCTTCCATGGTTTTCATCACAGTGCCCTACAAGGCTCTCTGTCGCTAGCTATCGCTAGGTTTTGGGGCATATCTCTTCCTCTTGAGGCTTGGTGTCGGGTCTCCATTTTGTTTATTTGGGCAGCTTCCTAATGCTTTATGGCATGGGTCTCACTCATATTTTTTCTTTTAAGATTTCTGTTTCTGTTGGCCAGTCTTTGTGTTGTTTCTATGCTCCCTATATAGGTTTTTCTCGAGCTTGTATGCCCTACATATATATTGCTTCTTTTTTAGGTTTTCAATGAGCCTACGTGCCCTGACTTATATATTTTGTTGGGCCTACTTTCCCATATTCTTTATACTCTCTCGCTTGGTTATTATTGACCTTAGGGTCCCTTTTTCATAGATATTTGTTTAAATTTCTGTCTTGTTGCTCCTCAGGATGACATACACACATAGTGTGTCTACAAAATGTAATTTTTATTCCCTATTTACATAATAAAAAATACATTTTTTTCTTTAGAAAATATTATTTATAAATATATAAATATATATAATTTATGTGTGTATTGTATAAATAAAAAAATTAACATATATAATAAATTAACAATTTAATTCGCAATTAACAATTGACATGTTATAAAGTATTACTTAAACAACGAGGTTTGATTCAAAGTTCAAATCCCTCCTGGATTAACTCAAAAATAATAATAATGACATTTAAAGATTAAAATATTTTTTTAATTTATATATATTTCTTTTATATATCTAAATTCTACATTTTATTGAAATATTAAACTTCCATTATAATCGTTTATAAATATATAAATTTATCTTATTTAAGTGTGTATGTTATAAATAGAAAATTAACATATCATAATTGTGAAGACAAAAATAAACAAATAGAAATGAAAATTATTATTTAAAAATATTGTGCTTTATGTAAATTGACAATAGGACTCCTAACATCCTCTCAAAGCTAACTTAACTCATATTGGTGTCTTCCTCATTGTCAAGTTTGACATCCGGAGGCAACATTCTCTCACTGCAAGGAAACCATCCATTTTTTTTAAGGTAAGTAGGTTTTAGCCTTTAGGGTATTTTTTTTTATTACAAACCTCTTTGAATTTCTTGTGATTTCATAACTAATTTGAAATAAATTTCAATAGGATTTTAGATGAATTTGTGAAAATATTAGTGTTTGAATTTTAGATTTTTTTGTGAAATTATTTATATTGGTATTTGAATTGAGATTTGCTAACCTCATCTAATAAATTCGTCCAATAATGAAATTCGACTTTGAATTTAATCAATTTTGTTTATCAAATTTGGCGAGTTAAAAGATTGTGATTCGTACCAATTATTATGATTAATTTTTATAATTAATTCATAATTATTATTTAAAAAATCAAACTTTTTGAAATTTTATAATATGTAATAGATACATACAAGGGGCTTAGAGTAGATGGTGATAGGGTGTGCACTACCAATTTGAAACTTTGTGGGCAAAAATTTAGCTAAGTGATGTCAAGCGATTTTGACGACTTAAATACCCTGATTCATGTCTACTCAAACTATAAGTTAAATGGTCCGTTATCCCATAAATCACATAACCTAACAAACAACAAAAAAATATGTAACAAATACACTTTCACTTCCCAATTAAATAAAACTAACAATTAAAATAATTTTAAATTTTATAAATAAATATTTGTTTTTAACTATGATCCTAAGTATTTCAATGAGTAATTAGTTACTTGATAATTTGTAAATTAATGAGTTCGACATAAAATAGTTCAATGAACTAGTGTTAATCATTTGGTCATTTCAATAATCCTATTTTTGTTTTATCCTATTAGACCCCACGCTAAAGTTCAACCGACTATCTACCAAAAATAAAGCATTCAAGGTTGACAAATGATTGATTTGAAATTTTAAATTTGCGTTTTCTTGCGAAAGAAGCGTATACGGAAATCCGATATTCTTTACCCTACTTTACCTACCTAACAAACAATTTTTTTTGTGAAGGAAGCTTATACGGAAAATCTTATTATCTTTACCCCACTTCACCTACATAATAAACAATTTAACGCAATCTTATTCCAAAATAAATATTTTAAAGCATAAAGTAATATTATAATTTTTTTAATGATAATAATTATTTATAAAATTAATTTGATGATGAACTTAGATTTAACGCAATCTTATTCCAAAAAGAAATATTTTAAAGCATAAAGTAATATTGTAATTTTTTAATGATAATAATTATTTATAAAATTAATTTGATGATAAACTTAGATTTAAGTTGGAAAGAGGTCGATTTTTTGTTTTCTATGTGATTTTTTCGAAAAATATGAACATTATATTATGAATCACAGAAACATAAAATCTGAGATAATAAATTATTATTATTATAACTTAAGGAAAACAATATAATTATATATTTATTAAATGTAAAACTGCTAAATTTCCAAGTTATTAAGAGAGTAAACTGCTCTCTTAAGATATTATATTGCTAAAAAATATTAAGTATTTATTTTAATGTATAAAATACCAAAAATATATACCAATTAAAATTAAAATAATTAAAAGAAATTATAATTAATTAAATTTTATTGTTTTGAAAATTTATAACTAAATAATAAAATTTAAGTCCACGTGGCTTTGGATTGACATAAATGGGTGTACAGTTAAGGCACTTCTTGTGATAGGTTATTAATTTAAATCCCTGTAAGTGCTTACCTACCAAAAAATAATAAAACTTAAAAATACTTTTTAAAACATTTAATTTTTATATTTATTAAAATATTAAATTTATAAAAAAATATTTGAAATTTGAAATTTATAAAATTGAAAGCAAATTAATATAATAAATATATATAATAAGTATTATGAGCCATATTAAAATGTGCAAATCGATTCAAAGATTATGATTCACGTTGGTTATCAAATTATAAATGAATTTTTCTTTATAATTTATTTTAATTTCAAGAATAAATATTAAAATAAATAAAAAAAATATATCATTAGATAATAATTTAACTAAATTAATGATAATATATTTTAGATTTTATATTGATGAAAAAATAATACTTTTAGATTTTATATTGATGAAAAAATAATACAACTAAAAGCTCATTAATTTTGTCTAGACAAAATTTATAGTTTCAAACTAACTTTATTCTTTATTAAATACATATTTACATTGGTTTGCGAGACATATTGACATTAGAACCCATTATCATGATTCTTTGTATTTTTATTCTTCTATTTCAGAGCCAAAAACTTGTAAATATAACCCTATCTTAAAACTTAAAATATCTCATTGAAAATTAATTAACGATTTTCACGAAAAATCAAAGGCTAAAACAACAATATTGTATGTGGAAAAACTTTTAATTAATAATAATTAATCCATAGAAATACTTTAACTGTAAAAACTTATGAAAATAATTATTAACAAAATCCATTAAATATTAAATATATTAAAATGCTTATATCAACAAACGCCCTTCCTTAACCAGAATTTTATGGTTATATTTGTGTTTTTAATATTTTTAAATAAAATTCATTAAACTTTAACATTTATTTCCACAAATTATCTTTCTTAGAAAAAAAAAATCTATAATTATAATTATAATTTATTAAATATTAATAAATAAATAAAAATATATTTAATTGGTTAATATATGATTTCTATGATGACAAAATAATAAAACTCTAATGATTTATGTTAATGTTTTTAACATGGTGAAATATGAGGTTGGCCTATATCATTTATGTTAATGTTTTTAACATGTTGAAATATGGATTTGGGTTATATCTAGACCTAATCTCAAGAGCTTTTAGGAATTGACCTTGTGACTTCCCGATTGGCAAGGCATTGATTTGATCGATTGAGCTAACTCTTGGGCTCATTCTAACAACATTTTTATTCTTTAAAAAAATCTGATTATTTATACTTTATCATTGTAATGATAAAAGGAAAGAAATCTTATTATTTATACTTTATCATACGATAAAAGGGAAGTCATAATCACTTAGGTTAGTGTTTTTAATATGTTTAAATATGAAATCTTTATAATTATAAATAGATTGAGTTTTATAATTTACATGTATATTATTAATATATTTAAATAAAAAAAATTATAGTTATAAATAAGTTAAATTAAATGTTAATTATCTTATAAAGTTAGAATAAAATAACCAAATAAATTAAAAGGTTATATTATTTATAGAGCACATGTATGGTTGTGTTAATCTCTTTAAACCTTAATGTTTAATGTGGTTCATTATTATTTAAGAATTCCACACAATTTTATTAAAAAAATCTTAAAAATTAGATTTTTTAATACTCTCACATGTTATAAAATATCAAAATATAATTTATTTATAAAATACTTATATTTATAGAAATCTTAATTTTGTTTTTCCTAAATATAATAAGATTTAAAAATAAAATAAAAAATCTATAAACACGTTGGTATTGGAAGGAGTGCGTTTTCAACATTGATGGAAAGAAGTGTGGTCACTTTTTAATACTAATTAAAAGAAATCATAGAGTAATAATAATTAAAATGTGAATTAAAATTAAGCACAAAACTAGTGGAATATATCTAAAAGTAATTAGTAGTTAAAAACATATATATATATATATATATATATATATATAGTAAAACAGATACTATAAAGTGTTGAGTTAGAAGATTATACAATGTAAGATAATTAATTAATAGATATATTACTAGAAAGTATGGAAAGGTAAATAAAAGCTAATATAAGAAGGTGGACGTGTGTGAGAGAAAGATTTATTTTTATATTTTATATGAGTAATAATGTTATGAAAAAAAATATTTATTATGAGCTCAACATATTATATTCAGTAATTTAAATAGGTGGAGTGGATAACAACATTTATCCTAACTGTCGAAGTTAAACCCAAATATATATATATATATATATATATATATATATAGCAAATGACTTTCATTTTTTATTTTAATAAAAATAAAAATAATGCTCAAAATTTATAAAAAAAAATCATTATAATTTTGCATGGTGAAACAATAATCTTACTTTAAAATAATATGTAAATCTAAACAAATTTAAAAAGGATGCTCTTGAGAAGAAGAACAACTCTTATATCTGGCGTAGCTTGATGAAAGCTAAGCCTTGGCTATGTGGCAATTTTAAATGGGAGATTGGTAGTGGTGATAAGATCTATATAGGTATGGATGCTATAAAGGGCATGGATGGAAACCACATTCTTTCTGTTCCATTGATTAACTATCTCAACAATTGTGGTTTTTATTCTCTAGCACATATTGGCAGCAATCAAGCCTCCATCTTATCTCCCACCAAATGGCTATACTCCTATGACATGGAGCTTCTTGTGGAGTATGTGGTTGAATGAGAACAATACTGTTTTATGCTTTGTCAAGCTAGAATAACATTGACCACGATGCCTGGTAGACTAGCCTGGGGTGGGCTAGTGTAGGATGGTAACATTGTGGTCAAAGAAACATATGGATTTATTTCACAAGGTGTTGTATTGGCTACAACCACCCTCCAAAATTTTTCCTTATCTTCATTTTGGAGACTTCCTACTAACCATCCTCAACACCATGTCTTGCATTGTCAAGTACACAAGCTTAAGTGGTTTTCTAGCCGATTGTTAGTCGGTGCATGATAGTTTGTTGCATCCCCCTCACAGGTTGTTTCTCCGGACTTGGTCCAGTTGCAGGCTGAGTAGCTCCCTTAAGAAATTGTGCAATCCTAGAGGGTAACCAAGCTTCCCTCCATAAATTGTGCAATTTTGTCTGGCAGCCTGTTGGGCTCCAGAATTGCGCAATTCTGCCTGTCAACCTTCACTGGAAAAACTGCGCAATCTCTCCGAGCAGGACTGCTCAGCCTAGAAATTGCACAATTCTGGGTAGTAGTCAGCTGCTCAGCCCAGAAATTGCGCAATTCTGGGCAGCAGTCAGCTGCTCAGCCCAGAAATTGCGCAATTCTAGGTAGCAGTCAACTGCTCAGCCCAAAAATTGCATAATTCTGGGAAGCAGTCAAATGTTCAGCCCAGAAATTGTGCAATCCTTCTTGGTAGCCAACCTAGATCCCTCCCAGAAATGCACAAATTTTCCCCTCAGTCAAGCAGGTTATTGCATGTTCCATTGGATTAACCGGTTCCACCTGGGATCGAGAAAACTTGACTTGCATGCATGGGCTTATTTTCCCGAAATAGCAAAAAGAAACATGCAAAAAGCATCCCTAGATTTTAGGGAGCTATTTTTAGCAGCTAGAGGTTACATGCAAAGATCGTTTTAGAATCTTTCCTCCTAGTGTCGCTTTTTCCTAAATTTGTGGCATGCGCGTCATGAGCCTCAACCTTATTTATTCGATGCTTCATATCTCACTTATTCACATCTATCTTGGAGATCTGACATCCCACAACACATCCAGGAGTCTTCGACACATCCAACTCAGTGATTTATGGGTAAGTCCTCTTAACTTGTCTATTGCATCATTTTTGTTGCTTTTTTGTGTTTTCGCTTGTGTGAGTGATGTTTTCTTGATTTCTGTGAACGCTTGTTGTCGTTTTCCTGCATATTATCTTGTACTAGCATCATTTCAGTTTTCATTAGCATCTCACTATTATTGGATGCATGACACTGTTTTGCACGAACGATCGTTGATTCGGTGACTCGCTTCTCACACATGCATGTTGTTCCGTTTTCTGAATCTTTCATTCACTGTTTGCATGCACGATCATTTGCTCCTACTTACACTTAGTATCGCCATGCATCCACATTCAAATTTTCTTTCAGTTGCCCGTCGGCAGGTCTCAGCAACCTTGGCCTGGACTCTGCCTCACCAAGACAACATTGCGCAATCCTGAGAACGAAGGCTTAGCCTTCCTCTCAGAAAATGCGTATTTTTGCCCAGTTACTATCCTCCAGTCTTGCAATGCGCAATTCTGAGAGGCAGCGACTGCTAGCCTAGAAAATTGCGCAATGCAATCGCTGGGCCTGTGACCCTGGCTAGTCTAGATTGCGCATTGCACAATTCCAGCAGCCAGCCAGCCTCCCGGTAGCCCGGACTGCCTTTTGCGCAGTTTTGGTAGCCAATCTCCCAGCCACCTAGGAAAAATTGTGCAATCCTTGCCAGTCAATCCCCAGGTATGTTGCATGTTGTTCCTCAAGTTGACAGATTTCTTGCCATGCATGTCGCCATGTCTCCAGATCTAACAGGTGTTCATGCGTCTCTCAAAAATTCAAGATCAATGGTCTCCAAGAGATCAGGATCAAAGGACACTAATGGAAGTGCAACTGGAGCAGTAGTTGAGTGAGTGTCTACAAGTCTATCGATCTATGAAGACACCAAGATGATTGTAGACAAGGACATCAAGTTGAAATGGCAAGAGGTAAATGATGCATTTGCAAGCACATTTGGGGAAGATCTCGAAGACCTCCAGGTCTATGTGAACATCCACAAGTCTGGCTTGTACTGGATTTCATGTAGGTATCCCGTGCTCCCATGCATGGACATGATACATTAGATCGTCTCACACACTGACACTGAGACAATGACATTGAGTAGTGTCAGTGGGATGGAGATTGCGATCTTCAGGGCACAGGATTATGAATAGATGTATCATATGTCGAAGCCAGTGATCACCATGGAGACACCCTTTAGCATACCTAGCAGCAATGTCAACTCTAGAGATATCTTGAAGAACTGGGTGAAGGAGCTGACCAAATTCAGGATGACACCCAACTAGGTCTACAAGACGAAGATACTACAAAAGGTGTATCAATGCTTGGTCATATTTGCATGTCGCTTGTATGGCAAAGAGAGCACGGAAACCTTCCCGAAAATTTGGGTGATCGCATTGGACCAATTGGCTAAAGAAGGGAAAGCATGCAACTGGTCTGACATGTTGGCTCACCAGCTGAAGGAACAGGTAACAAGAGCTCGACAACCACCCAAGGGTCAGCAGGCAGAAATCTACATGTCTGCTTCCATCTTCGATGCAATTTGTGCCCGTCACGAGTTCCTGGGCTTGAAGTGCGCATAGACATCGGCGAAGACCTTTGTGAATAGTTATTGTAAGATGTTGTCTGAATGTAGCTTCAGAGGAGTTATCACACAACTGTCTGATCATTTTGTCACCCCGGTGTACAAGATTATATTTGAACAACATCCACCCTGCATGTCGAAGGCAACAATGGAGGCGTTGATTGATATATCAGATTGGTATGCCTCACTGTCTGACACCTTCATACGAATGTACAGTGTGGAGAAGCCTTTGCATGTTCTACCAAACTTTTCCTTTGACAAACTCGTCATACAGGAAGTATCATATCACATCTCAGCAGGATTATTAGCCAGGATGCACTGGAAGAACAAGGCACCTTGGCCCGCTCTTCCATTGCGGATCAGGTTATACGAGATACAGAATTTCAAGCATGTAGATGTCAAAGCAGAGGATATCAAGAAATATCCCTTCGACACCCGGACCTTCAACCTGTATGACCCGCATTGCCTTGTTAAAGACCACTGCTTGAGAGTACAGTTTACTTGGATCCACGAGGCATGTCCTTGAGCGTAGGAATACCCATGGAGATATTGTCACAAATTCTCCAGACCCAATGAACTGGTCGGCCTCGTTGTGTAATGGTGAGTGAAGCAACATCCCGAAGAGCACCAACAACAACAATAGCAGAGGTAAATATATGAGTGCACGACAAGGGTAAGAGGAAGATTGTCAATAGCATGGAGGAGGAACAAAGCTGCAAGTTCTGAGTAGACCCACTTGTGCAGAAGGTATATTTGGTAATAGAGGCAAAGAGGCAACAACACGATAAGGGGAACATGCAAAGTTTGAGAGAAAAATAGAGAATGGTGGAAACATAGAAGGAGTTGCATGAGTTGAAGGAGAAACTCTGGAAGGAATAGGAGCTGCGCAGAGAGGAGAATAAAGTGCAGCCGGAATAGGTACAACAATGGGTGCAACATGTATAGACAGATGAAACTGCGCTCGTATAGGTAGTCGAATCATCCGAACAACTGGCATCAGGTAGACAGGGTGAGCCATCACAGGAGCAGGAATTTGCTCAAGAGATTGAACAAACACTTGAGTAGATGGATACGGACATGAAGCAATAGGAGTTAGAGCAAGACATCGACCTCATGCCTCACCACCAAGAGGTCGATCCACCAGCTTCACTGGATCCACAAGTGGAGCAAGTCCCAAGTGACCAAGGAGACACTGAGATCCTTGGAGACAATCCGGAAGAGGAGATGCAGAACATCTCATTTGATGAATCAAAACATAGAGTTGTGTAATCTCGCAGAGTCTCGACTCCAGATGATCACATATCTCTTGCACAGTTTGAGGAACAAGTGGTCATGTCTAACGTGCGCAAACATCCAATAGCATTGGTTGTTGTTACTAGAGCATATGCCGAAGCTAGTAGCTTGAGCGTTAGCTTCCTGATAGCTGAGAATGAGTGAATGGCTAAGGAGTTACATATGGCAAAGTAGGGAGTAGAAATGGTAACAACATCCGCCCAAGCAGAGTTGAAGAAGGCAATACTGGATGAATTCCCTTGACATGGTCACGTGGGCGTTGTATTCCAAGTTTGGTACCATGCATAAGGAAGTTGTCCATCTCAACGGTTGGCAGTAGCAATGTGCAAGGAGAGCACGTATCTTATCAAACATGCATACTGTTGTTGATTACATGCAAACATGGACAATGATATACAAGGGAGACCTGCTACACTTGCCTAAGATGATGAAGCCTAGAGCGGTCGAGCTGAAAGCATGAATCCAGAGTCAGATCCAGAACTATGAAGATCCCCCACAGCTCATCACTAGTTTATAGGCTTCCCATGCATGGGTATTCAGGAGTATGGATGTTGTCATGCGCGTGCATGTGATCCCATCTATTGGGACACTCACCTAGGCGAAGACAAAGGCATGGGTCCTATTGGAGCTTGACTCGTACTTTGACGAGTTGATGCGTATGGCCAGCATCCCAGACTTGGTGATCAGTGGATACACCATGCACAAGTATGTTGTTGGTCTGGCCGCACTCAAGACAATGATGCGCATGCTATCAGATGAGTTGGATAGAGGAGTAGCGTGCCTGGATGCTATGGAGGCAAGAGTTCGTTTCCAGAAAGATGTCACCTTAGAGTACTCGGACACCATCACAGACTACCAAGCTTGGCATCAGTTCACTACTGTCGACCACCACGAGGATGTCGAAGAGTTTGTCTTCTCACAGTTGTCCGAGTCATAGTGATGTCTTGCATGGCGTGCTCAAGCCTATTTTGTCTCACATGGGTACATGTGTAGATTGTATGCAATGTCTTGTCAAATGTAAGTTCAAGTGTCGATAGTTGGATGTAACAATCATAGGGTAGATGAAGATTCATGAGCGTAGATGAACTGTCACAAAGAGGAATGTCAAGGGCCACCCCACTCTTTGCTATATAGTCCCTCATAACTCATTGTACAGGATTTTGGTCAGCCAAGCTTCCAATAGGAGTATCTTAGAGAAATCTTGGACATTATTGTAACGAGCTTCGACTTCTCCACTGTGCAGAGCTAGTATATCTCTTTGGAGGAGCAGGCAGTTTGACTGTAACATTCCACTATGGGAACTAGTGGTTGGACATGGATGTATTGTATGACCGGAACTTACACTTCTTAATATAACAGAGCCAACACATTTCATGCATATGTCGTATTGTATTCCAATTATCTTGTTTACTCTACATGATATATGTATTTGTTTGCTTACTCATGCATGTATGGACTATTATGTATAAGTATGTATGAATCTTACTGAAATGTGATGATTGGTTTAACCATCACTTTGAATTGCTCACTAACCTGCTTTCCAGTTTGTGATGCATCTTCGCTCGTGTGTTCCCTTCCAAGCCGCGTACTATTATAGGTTTCCAAGGGGTGCACTCACCCTACTTTCCGTGTGTTGGAAACATTCATGCACCTTCCTTTGACTCACCGCAGCTGTCACAACCTTGCTACCAACAGGGACATCTTACTTGCCTTTGTGTGATACCGCGATCAAGGCAATAACGTACGACCCACTGCTGGGACTCCTACACCAAATGGTTTGAGGTCTAATTGGGAATTCTTACGGGAAGATTCCCTGACATGTTGGCGGGTCCAGCACCATCAACATTTCTAGCGCTAGAAGGAGGGCCAAATGACAAGTTGTGTCCTCTCATTCTATTTTGAACCTTTGCACATCTATCATGGATCCTGTTACACTCATCCCTCCACGATGTGTTTTGCATGCCGAACCTCTCCACATCATGAGGGAGTTCAAAGATATCTTGTCCAAATTCAGGTATGATGGTGAAGGAAAAGTGGCCTGGCCTGTGTTCTTACATGACTTCCTTTCCATTCTTGATGAGGAAGATGGATGTTCTTATGAACAGGCTAGCCTGCTGCTTGCACATGCACTTCAGGAATCCCCACGACGTTGGTGTTGTAGCCTACCAGCTGACAATGTGCACTCACTTGAGCATTTTTGTGATCTCATTGAAGACACTTTCCATCATTTTGATCGAGAATATCTTCACCAAAACTGTTACAACAACAGAAGGCTCCGCGTGAATCGCCTATGGATTTTTGGCAGCACTTCCGTGATTTGCAGTTTCAAGCTCTGGAAAGCCAGATGAAATTTCCTTATCTTTGGGATAGATTTGAGTATTTTCTTAACAAATCAGTCCATCCTAAGAAGAAGTTCGAGCCCAAGCCTCGCTTAGCATACTTCAATGATGGAGTTGCGCAATCAGAGATGGACACGGTCACTGTCACAAGTGATTGTCTGTCATCCCCTCATCAAACAACTTCACCACTGCAGAGTGATACAAGAAAGCATGCTCACACATCTATTCAATTGTCACATCTTCCCAACATCACTTCACTAAATTTTCATGCAGATTTGGTTGTGATTCCATTGAGTTGTCATATGCATTTTGTACCACAACCTTCATCTTCGTACTTGAATGATCCTTCGAATGATACTTTCTTGTGTTCTTCCATTCCGGACTCTACACTTGTTGTGAATGAGGGTCAAACCATCGACAAAGTTGGTGTTGCACAACCAACATGCATTGTCATTCATGAAGAGTATGATTGGGAGCTTGAGCATGAACACTTGGCAAAGAATGACTCCTTTATGTCCGAGCCTCCTCCGTTCTTCCCTGACCTCTTTGGTGAACCTACCATCCATGTTTCACATGTGTATCTCCATCTATGAATGCGCCCACTGTTGATCAGTCACAAGACACACCGAATGTCAGTCCATCATCCGACAACGAAGAGGATAAATTATTCATTGAAAATCCACTTGAATTTTCATCTGCCTTTTCCCAAAATACAGAGGGTGAATTTGTCCGCTTCTCATCTACCCCTCTGTTTGATTCATTAGATTATGAGGATGCCAATGAAATCATTGATTTTACTGATCATAGTTGGCGTGATCTATTTTCTCCCGTATTTGATCATGATGATGATTCTATCACGGTTGATTTTTCGAAGCCACCGGTTTATGATGATCTATCTGTCGACAAAGTCGAAACCCCCCAGACTGTCGAGGCACTTCAGCCCGAGCTGATAGTTATGTCAAGTCCTTGCTGTCCTGGGTTTGGTTTCACTTCCGATCAAGAAATTGTTGAAGCACCCAAGGCTCCTCATCACTCATTTGTATGAATTGAAGATCAATCTCACACATAGATCATACTTCCTCCACTCGAACTACATGATCCCATTGCTCATGCATTGGAGGAATCCTACATTGCAAGCACACGTGCACGATGTAAGTTGTCTTTGTTTCTTTCATTGGCTTGCATGTCATAGTCAAGAGTATGTGTATGCTTCACAACTGCACGTAGTGTCGCACAACACCGTGACAAGTCCACGGACTGCATGTCATGTACTTGAACTCACTTATGTTCTATGGACACAATGAAACACGGAGTGTGTTTGTCTTCATTGTTATATCTTTCTTGTTTGCTGGTTCGTAGAACCGGGTTGCTTTCAGACCATGCCTTCACCAACATGGGTCAACCAATGCGCCAGTGGCTACATTGGAAGTATCACTTCACGTGATCAGGCCCATGCACTGTTAGCTTAGGAGTAGGAGTAGTGATTTCTTTTGGTTTTTTTCTTACATGCTTGTTTTCTTACTTACCTCACATGTTTGTTTGTTTGCTTACCTGCTTTGCTTTTGCATTTACTTCTTCATTCGCTCTATTTTATGTTTGTTTTCTTGTTTCGTGCTTGTAGGTTAGTTTTGCATGAAACCATGTGTGACTCTTGAAACAAGCTGGTTAAAGTACAAGCAAACTTGTACAACTATCGACATTTGGTTATCTGTTGTCCTCTCTCTTATGTAAGAAATTATTATCTTCATTACGTGATATGTCGATGGAAAATACGTACCGTTCAAAGTAAATCTTGGTGAAAACACAATGCTTGCATGCTAACCAGTGTCACCTACTCTAGTCGGTTGTTTTTGGGTTAACCCTTGGCAGCTCAGTCAAGTAGATTAAGATGAGGGTAAAAACCTTAACATGCACATTAGAGGTATATAATAAACTACTTCTTTGAAGGAATAACCTCTTCTACTCTCAATAAGTCGGGATCCCTCTTCCGCCTCTGAAATGAATAAGTGTTATGCACAGTTATGAAAATGAAAAAAATGAAAAGTGAAAAAATTCTAAATGAAAAATGAATAAGGCAAAAGAAGAGAAAGGTTTCCTGTGCAGAGAGGTGATGCAAGTAACTCCACCAAGAAATTGACCAGGTTCTCTGGCAACGGAGAAATGCTTGTGTTCCTGCATGACTCCATCGGGGTACTGTCCAGGTCTGCGGGCAGCAGAGCAACACCATAGATGAAACTAAGACTCTGACGACTATACTGCTTGTGCACCAATATACCCCTCTACCCCAATCGAAACAACTATGTTGGATTGGCTTGGAATGTGTGTCAATCGACCAAGAGCTTAGCAGATGCTACATCTTACAATCAAGAAAGTGCGGAAACCAAGACAAACTGAGAACTGAACAATACTTCTGGATGTGTTAGACTTGCTTTTCATGAACAAGATCCACTAAAAGAGCTGGAGTTCTACCACTGTGTTGCCAAGTGTTGTAGCAGATACAACCACCCTCCAAAATTTTGCCTTAGCTTCGTTTCGGAGCCTCCCTACCAACCATCCTCGGCACCATGTCTTGCACTGTCAAGTACATAAGCTTCAATGGTTTTCTAGCCTGTGCATGATAACTTGTTGCATCCCCCTCACAGGTTGTTTCTCCAGACTTGGTCTAGCTGTAGGCTGAGAAGCTCCCTCAAGAAATTACACAATTATGGAGTGGAACCAACCTTCCCTCTAGAAATTGCGCAATCCTGTCTAGTAGCCTGCTGGGCTCCAGAATTGCGCAATTTTGCCTGTCAACCTTCACTGGAAAAATTGCGCAATCTCTCCCAGCAGGACTGCTCAGTAAAGAAATTGCGTATTTTAGGGCAAAAGTCAGCTGCTCACCCCAAAAGTTTCACAATCCTTCTGGGAAGCCATCCCAGCTCCCTCCCAGAAATGTGCAAATTTAACCCTCAGTCAAGTAAGTTGTTGCATGTGCCATTGGGTTGACCAGTTCCACATGGGATCAAGAAAACTTGACTTGCATGCATGGGCTAATTTTTCCCGAAATAGCAAAAAGAAACATGCAAAAAGCATCCCTAGATTTTAGGGAGCTATTTTTAGCAGCTGGAGGTTACATGCAAAGATTGTTTTAGAATCTTTCCTCCAAGTGTCGCTTTTTCCTAGATTTGTGGTATGCACGTCATAAGCCTCAAACTTATTTATTTGATGCTTAAAAGCTCACTTATTCACATCGATCTTAGCGCTCTGACATCCCACAACACATCCAACTCAGCTATTTATGGGTAAGTCCTCTTAACTTGTATTTTGCAGCATTTTTGTTGCTTTTTGTGTTTTCGCTTGTGTGAGTGTTGTTTGCTTGATTTGTGTGAACACTTGCTTTTGTTTGCATGCATATTAGCTTGTACTAGCATAATTTTAGTTTGTGTTAGCATCACATTGTTGTCACATGCATGACACTGTTTTGCACAAACGGTCTCTGATTCGGCGACTCGCTTCTCACACATGCATGTTGTTCTATTTTCTGAATCTTTCATTCACTATTTGCATGCATGATCATTCACTCCCGCTTACACTCAGTATCGCCATGCATCCACATTCACATTTTTTTCAGGTGCCCGTCGACGAGTTTGGGAAACCTTGGCCCAAACTCTGCCTCACCAAGGAAACATTGCGTAATCCTGAGAGGGAAGGCTCTGCCTTCCTCTCAGAAAATGCACATTTCTTCCCAGTGATTGTCCTCCAGTATTGCATTGTGCAATTCTGAGAGGTAGTGATTGCTAGCCCAAAAAATTGCGCAATGCAGTCATTGTGCCTGCAACCTTGGCCAGTCTGGATTGCACATTGTGCAATTCCAGCAGCCATCCAACCTCCCAGCAGCCCAGACTTCCTTTTGCGCAATTCTGGAAGTGAGTCTCTCGGCCTCCCAGGAAAAATTACGCAATCCTTACCAGTCAATCCCCAGGTATGTTGCATGTTGTTCCTCAAGTTTGCTTTGGTTTTAGCTGACAGATTTCTTGCCATGCATGTCGCCATGTCTCCAGATCTAGCAAGTGTTCATTCGTCTCTTAGCAGTTCAGGATCAATGGCCTCCAAGAGAGTAGGATCAAAGGACACTAATGGAAGTGCAACTGGAGCAGAAGTTGAGTGAGTGTCTACAAGTTCTCTGATCTATGAAGACACAAAATGATTGTAGAAAAGGACATCAAGCTGAAATGGCAAGAGGTCAATGACACATTTGCAAGCACATTTGGGGAAGATATCGAAGACCGCCATGTCTATGTGAACATCCACAAGTTCGTCTCATACCGGATTGCATGCAGGTATCTCGTGCTCCCATGCGCGGATATGATAAATTGCATCGTCTCGAACACTGACCCTGAGACGATGACATTGAGCAGTGTCAGCGGGACAGAGATTTCCACCTTCAGGGCATAAGATTATGAACATATGTATCATATGTCGAAGCCAGTGATCACCATGGAGACACCCTTCAGCATACACAACAATAATTCCAACTCTAGATATATCTTGAAGAACTGGGTGACGAAGCCGACCAAATTCAGGATGACACCCAACCAGGTCTACAAGACGAAGAAACTACGAAAGGTGTATCAAGACTTCATCATCTTTTCATGTCACTTGTATTCCCAAGAGAGCACGAAAACCTTCCCGCAAAGTTAGTTGATTGTGTTGGACCAACTGGCCAGAGAAGGAAAAGCATGCAACTGGTCTGACATGTTGGCTCACCAACTGAAGGAACAAGTAACAAGAGCTCGACAACCGCCCAAGGTTTAGCATGCATAAATCTACATGTTCACTTACATATTGGATGCAATTTGTGCCCGTCAGGAGTTCCCGAGCTTGAAGTGGGCATGGACATTGGTGGAGACCTCTGTGAACACTTATTATAAGATGTTGTCTGAATTCAGCTTCAGAGGAGTTATCACACAAATGTCTGGTCATTTTGTCACCCCAGTGTACAAGATGATATTTGAACAGGATCCACCCTGCATGTCGAAGGAAACAATGGAAGCACTGATTGATATAGCAGATTGATATGCCTCACCGTCTGGCACCTTCATACGAATGTACAACATGGAGAAGCCTCTGCATGTTCTATCGAAGTTTTCCTTGGACAAAATCGTCATGTAGGAAGTATCATATCACATCTCGATAGGATTGTTAGCCAGGCTGCACCAGAAGAAGAAGGCACCTTGGCTCATTCTTCCGTTGCAGATCAGGTTATACGAGATACATAATTTCAAGCATGCGGATTTCAAAGCACAGAAGATTAAGAAATATCCCTTTGACTCTCGGAGCTTCAACCCATATGACATGCATTACCTTGTGAAAGACCACTGCATGAGAGTACAATTTACTTGGATCCACAGGGCATGTCATCGGGTAGAGGAAGACCCATGGAGATATTTTCACAGCTTCTCCAGACCCAATGAACCGATCGACATTGCTGTGGAGTGGTTAGTGAAGCAGCATCTCGGAGAGAACTAGCTGAAGAAACAACAGAGGTAAACATACTGGTGCTCGACAAGGGTAAGAGGAAGATTGTTGACAACATGGAGTAGGAACAAAGATGCAAGTTTCGAGCAGGCCCACTTGTGCAGAAAGCATCTTTGGCAATAGAGGCAAAGAGGTAACAGCGTGATAAGAGGAATGCGCAAAGGCAGAGAGAAAAATGGAGAATGGAGGAAATAGAGGAGGAGTTGCATGAGTTGAAGGAGAAAATCCGGAATAAAGAGGAGCTGCGGAGACAAGAGAAGGAAGCACAACATGAACATGTACATCAGGGGGTGCAACATGTACAGATAGATGAAACTGCGCCCATACAGGTAGTTGACTCATCTGAACAGCTGTCATCAAGTAGACAGGGTGAGCCATTGTAGGAGCAGGACTTTACTCAAGAGATTGAACAAGCACTTGAGAAAATGGATATGGACATGGAGAAGCAGGAGTTAGAGCAAGACATCGACCTCATGCCTCACCACTAAGAGGTCAATCTACCAGCTTCACCAAATCCAGAAGCAGAGCAAGTCCCAAGTGACCAAGGATACACTGAGATCCTTGGAGGCAATCCGGAAGAGGAGATGGACAACATTTCATTCGATGAATCCCAACATAGAGTTGTGCAATCTTGTAGAGTATCGACTACGGATGATCACACATCTCCTGCGCAGTTTGAGAAACGAGTGATCGTGTTTGACGTGTGCAAACATCCAACAACATTGGCCGACGCTAGTAGAGCATATGTCGAAGCCACTAGCTCGAGTGTCTACTTCCTGATAGTTCAGAACGAGCGAATGGCTAAGGAGTTATAGATGGTCAAGCAGGGAGGAGAATTGGTTACAACATCCACCTGAGCAGAGTTGAAGAAGGAAATACTAGATGAATTATTGTCCCTTGACACAGTCATGTGGGTGTTGTATTACAAGTTTGGTACTGTGCATAAGGCTGTTGTCCATCTCAATGGTTGGCTGTAGCGATGTGCAAGGAGAGCATGTATCTTATCGAATGTGCATGCTACTGTTGATTACATGCAAACATGGACAATGAGATACAAGGGAGCCCCGCTACACTTGCTTAAGATGATGAAGCCCAGAGTGGTTGAGCTGAAAGCACGCATCCAAAATTAGATCCGAAACTATGAATATCTCTTGCAGCTCATCACTAATCTACAGGCTTCCCATGCATGGGTATTTAGGAGTATGGATGTTGTCATGCGTGTGCATGCTATCCCATCTATTGGGACACTCACCCAAGTGAAGACAAAGGCATGGGTCTGACTGGAGCTTGACTTGTACTTTGACGAGTTGATGTGCATAGCCACCAGCCCAGACTTGGTGATCAGTGCAGACACCATGCACAAGTATGTTGCTAGTCCAGTGCACTCAAGACAATGATGCGCATGCTATAAGACGAGTTGGACAAAGGAGCCTGAGCAGTGTACCCAGATGCTATGGAGGCAAGAGTTCGTTTCCAGAAAGATGTCACCTTAGAGTACTCGGACACCATTGCAGAATACCGAGCTTGGAATCAGTTCGCTACTGTTGACCACCACGAGGATGTCGAAGAGATGGTCTTCTCATAGTTGTCCGAGTCATAGTGATGCCTTGCATGGCTTGCTCAAGCCTATGTTGTCTCACATGGGTACATGTGTAGATTGTATGTAATGTCTTGTCCAGTGTAAGTTCAAGTGTCGATAGTTGGATGTAACAGTCATAGGGTAGATGAAGAGTCATGAGGGTAGATGAATTGTCACAAAGGGGAATGTCAAGGGCCACCCCACCCTTTGCTATAAATAGTCCTTCATAACTCATTGTATAGGCTTTTGGTCAGCCAAGCTTCTAATAGGAGTATCTTAGAGAAAGCTTGGACAGTATTGTAATGAGGCTTAGCTTCTCCACTGTGCAGAGCTAGTATATCTCTTTGGAGGAGCAGGTGATTGTGACTGTAACATCCCGCTATCGAAACTAGTGGTTGGACATGGATGTATTGTATGATCGGAACTTACACTTCTTAATATAATAGATCCAACACGTTTCATGCATATGTCGTATTGTATTCTAGCTATCTTGTTTACTCTAAATGATATATGTATTTGTTTGCTTACGCATGCATGTATGGACTATTCTGTATAAGTATGTATGAATCTTGCTTAAATGTGTTGATTGGTTTAACCATCACTTTGGATTGCTCGCTAACTTGCTTTCCAATTTGTGATGCATATTTGCTCGTGTGTTCCCTTCCAAACCGCGTACTATTACAAGCTTCCAAGGGGTGCACTCACCCCACTTTCCGTGTGTTGGAACCGTTCATGCACTTTCCTTTGACTCACCATCGTTGTCACACCCTTGCTACTAACAGGGACATCTTACTTTCCTTTGTGTGAAACCGTGGTCAAGGCAATACCATACGACCCACTGCTGGGACTCCTACACCAAACGGTCTGAGGTCTAATTGGGACTTCTTACTGGGGAGATCCCCTGACATGTTGACGGGTCCAACACCGTCAACACAAGGGAATAGGACTAGATCAGTGACTTCTTGGACATCCAAAATGTTGAAATGGTAGGCGCCCCGAAATTGAAGTTGTTTACGTGGCTCGTCCTACATAACCAAATTCTCACTTGGGAGAATTTATCCAAGAGGATACTTCTGAGACCAAGAATTTTTCCTCTATGTCATGGTGTGAATGAAGAAGTTATGCATATGTTTCTGGTTTGTCTCTTTATGCTCTCAATCTAGGCAGAGGTTACTAGTTTTCTCAAGATTGATACAAAGGTGGTAAGGTCTTCTATAGATTCATGTCTTAGTCATTGAATTGCACACCATAAAGAATACAGATCTATCCCTATGTACATCTTTTAGGGAATTTGGCATTGTAGAAACACCTACATATTTGAAAGTAAGGTTCTTGATGTGTAGATTTCGAGTGTGAAGATATTGGCCTATTTTCAAAAGTTTGGGCCATTCAGGCCAAAGCCACCGAGGAGATCTTGTGTTTATAAGGAACTTGGGCTTTCTTCCCTGATTGGTTTTTTCGACGAGGCTTCTTCGAATGGAGTATGTGGGTGTGGGGCATATATATTGTTCAATCCCTCCTAGTCCAACCAATTCTTCTAGTATGGGGGTTTCAGATCCAATAGTAGAGCAAAGATGGTGGCACTCTAGGGTGTGTTGAGGTGCACGTCTTCGCTAGCTCTGGAGGAGATTGAGATAGCAGGGATTCCAAAGAAGTAATTGATTGGACACATGGTCGATCTTCTTTTGTGGTGCCTTCTTTATTTCACTAGATGTCACAAATTAAATATTTAATGGAAAGCTTTAAGAGTCTGTCCTTCACTCATGTTTATCGTGAGCAAAATTCTACGGAAGATCTCTTTTTGAACTGAGGTATCTTTTCTCTACCTGGTCAGTTTTTCTACAATGTATTCGTTGATGGATCGATCAAATGCTCAGGAGCCTTCTTCTTCTAAGGGAGGCAATATCTACAAGTTTTTTTGTGTCTATTTCTTTTCCTTTTTGCTCTCTTCTATCTTCAGGCACTTTTGCTATAGGATACATGTCTCATTAGGCATCTAGCAAGTTGTGCCTTTATTTCCCATCCATCGACCCATATTGCTCACACATCTTGGTAAGGTGCAATATGTTTTATATGTTGGGTTAGTTTTCCTTGTATGGATCCTTGTGTTTCTAGCTGGTATGTCTCTTTTAGTAGCATATTTGTGGATCATTTTTGTATGTTTTCTTAGTCTAGGCTTTTTGGTCTCATGTGGACTCGGCATCCTTGCCCATAAATTTCTTGGGCCTTCTGCTTTCTCTAATCTTTTTGGGAATATTCTAAGCATTGGGGTATATAGACGTACAAATATGTAATTTCATTTTTATTTGAATGAAAATTTAATTTCTTTTAATATAAATCTAAACATATTTATAAAACTATACATTCATAATCAACCCATAAAAATTAAAACTTCTAGATTTTGGTAATAAAAAGCCAAAAAGATATGTAATAGAAAGTTATTCTTTAAAAAAAAAAAAAACAAAACCTTTTCACTTAATATGATACATCCTTAGAACACCATGATTGAGGCGTAAGATGATCCGCATTGTCTACCTAGAATTAGAACACCATGATTGAGGTGTAGGATGATCAGCATTGTCTACCTAGAATCATGATGGCACATCATTAATGCAATGTTTTATACAATCAGCCTTTTTCATTATGAGTCTACGCAATGTATGCAAAACATCATTATATTATTGAGAGATGGACATTTTTACCCATGACAATAATTCTTCAGAATGGATTGTGTATACAAATCATCATGATATTTTTGAGTGATGGACAATGTTCACCTATGACAATAACTCTTCAGAATGAATTATTTGTTTGACAATTCCATTTTCAGCTCTAGGTGTGAGTATTTTCCTTTACAACGTTCTCAAAGCGCACACGTTTTTCCCATAAAATTATATGTATGGGTATGAAAGAGGGAAAACTGGAAAAAAGTTCGTCGCTCACGTCGCATTTGGTTCATTCTGATTGTGTGAAAGCGATTTTTTTGGCAAAACAGAACCTGCCATCCTATCATGTCAATCGTGTACTTTGGTTTCGGTTGTTGGAGATATGGGTGAGAAAACTGACAGACGAAGATATTGAATGACTGAGATTTGTTGACATTTGTGTGGTTGCAAATCCATTGTCAACAATGGTCGCTGTCATTGATCGTGTTCTATCTGTGATAAACGGTTGTAAATAAATTGAAAATAAAGTTCATGTATATAAATGTCATTTGAGGTCAGAAATAACGAGCCAAGTTTTTTTTGTTTTAATTGCAAGTTTTATAAGTTTAGAAAATATTTCAGAATCAAAAGTGAAAGAATTGATTTCACTTTTGTTCATTAGATTCAAGAATATTCTTAATTAAGTTCACATTAAATTATATAGAAGATCTTAAATTTAGTTTGTTTTGTTGGTGACAAAAGTATGTTTTGTATTTGATTTTCTTTTTAATTCAAATATATAATTTTTTGAAGTTATTTAAATTGTATTTTTAATATATAAATAAATTTATATTAAAAAAATCGTGTTTTAAAATACTCAAAGTATATAGACTAAAACAAAAATAAAATCCAAGTTAAAACAAAAATAAAATAAGAATATTGGAAATCATTTAAACATGTTAAAGTCTCTTTAGATATTATTCTAATTTCCTTTTGTTGTTCAAAGAGGTTATCACAATCCAGTAACCAATATATACATCATTATCCACATATAGTAGAATAATGACTGGATCATTATCCACAACCTTGATATAAAGATTTGGATCAACATAACTTTTGACAAACCTGATTCTTAGAAGGTATGTATCCATTCTTTCATACCATGCCTTGCTTCAAACCATACAGGGCCTTCTTGAGTCTACAAACATGAGAGTCTTTTCCATTTATTTCAAATCCTTCAGGTTGTTCAATATATACTTCTTCATGGAAGGTCCCATTCAGAAATCTTGCTTTTACATCCATTTGATGGATATTCCATCCCATTATTGCAACCAACAAAACCAAAGATCTTATAGTAGTATATATTGTTGTAGGTGCAAAGGTTTCTTCATATTATATGCCTTCCTTTTGAGAGAAGCCCCTTGCAACGAATCTAGCTTTGTACTTGTCTATGCTTCCATCACCAACATGATTGTTCTTGCAAATCCATTTATAGGTGACAAATAATTTGTTACGAGTTCTAGGAATGATTTCCCAAACCCCATTTTTCATGATGGATTGATATTCTTCCTTCATATCCTTCTTGCATACTTCTTGACGAGTAGTTTCCTCAAATATAATTGGTTCAACTTCTATTAGTTTTGTCATGTATGCAACATATCCAGAATATCGTTTTGGTCTTTTGCTTTCTCTAAAAGTTCCTTTCATATCTCTATGTCCTTTGGCATCTTCAAGAATATGTTTTAACCAATTTTGTCTCTTTGTTGTGTCAAGTATGATCACAAGTTAAATAGGATCACTTGGTCCTTCTTCTTTTTCTTCTTCTTCTTCCTGATTTTTAGTAGGATTGTTGTGATGCTTTTGTTCTTCGAATAGTGCTATGTCTTTGCCATCAGAACCAATAGGAATATATTTGGATCTTTTGTAGGCATGATTTTTATCAAATATAACACCCATGCTTACTCCAATATGTCTTCCTTCCTTGATGTAGATTCTATATGTCCTTGAAGAAATACTGTACAAGCCAACAAAAATCCCTTTTATGCTTGTAGAATCTAGCTTCTTTCGTTTGTCCTTTGGAACATGATATAGGTAGGACATCCAGATATTTAGAGATGGTCCACACATGGCTTCCTTCCTGTGAATACTACTTTGGGTATCATATTATCAAGGATTCTATGAGGACTTATAATTTTTATATATAGAATAGTCATTGCATCTTCTCCCCATAGAAATTTAGGAATATCTTGATAAAAAATCATTGTTCGTATACATTCTTCAAGTGTTATATTCTTCCTTTCTGCAACTCCATTTTGTTCAAGATTGTAGGGAACAATGAGCTCCCTCTTAATTCATGCTTCTTTGAAATATGCAATTATTTCTTTTGAAGTGTATTCTCCACCATTATTGGATCTCAAAGTATTTATTCTTCTTTTGGTTAAGGTCTCTACTTCAAACCTAAATTCCTTGAAATTTTCAAATACTTCGTCCTTTGTTTTGAGTAGATAGAGCCATGTCTTTCTAGAGTGATCATCAATAAAGGTTACATGATAAAGATGACCTCCAAGTGATTTTCTAGACATAGGCCCACACATATCTGAATGGATAAGGTCCAATATTTCTTTAGACCTTGTTTCACTGCTAGTAAATAGTTTCCTTGTATTCTTTCCTAAGGCACATCCCTTGCATATTCCTTCAAAATCTTCTTTAATACTGGGAATTCCATTTACTAATTTATTGAGAGAGGGAATAACCTTGTAACGTAAAATCCCATATATTCTATTCATAGTTCAATGGGATTGATTTCCATGTGAACTAGGGCTTAAGGAGATGGTGTTAATACTGTACATAGACTTCTGTTGTAGCGGCTACAACCACCCTCCAAAATTTTTCCTAAGCTTCATTTTGGAGCCTCCCTACCAACAATCCTCAACACCATGTCTTGCCTTGTCAAGTACACAAGTTTCAGTGATTTTCTAGCAGATTTCTAGCCTGTGCATGATAGCTTATTGCATCCCCCTCACATGTTGTTTCTCCGGACTTGGTCCAGCTGCAGGCTGAGAAGCTCCCCAAAGAAATTGCACAATTATGGAGGGGAACCAACCTTCCCTCCAAAAATTATGCAATCATGTCTAGCGGCCTACTAGGCTCCAAAATTATGCAATTCTTTTTGTCAACCTTCACTGGAAAAAATACGCAATTATTCCTGTCAACCTTCACCCGAAAAACTACTCAATCTGTCCCAGTAGGACTGCTCAGCCCATAAATTGCGCAATTCTGGGCAGCAATCAGCTGCTCAGCACAGAAATTTTGCAATCTTTCTTGGCAGCCAACCCATCTCCCTCCTAGAAATGCACAAACTTTCCCCTCAGTCAAGCAGGGTGTTGCATATGCTAGTGGGTTGACCAGTTCGACCCGAAACCGAGAAAAATTGACTTGCATGCTTGGGTTTCTTTTCCCGAATAGAAAAAAGCAACATGAAAAAAGAATCCCTAGATTTTAGGGAGCTATTTTTAGCAGTTGGAGGTTAAATACAAAGATTGTTTTAGAATATTTCCTCCAAGTGTCGCTTTTTCTAGATTTGTGGCATGCACGTAATGAGCCTCAAACTTATTTATTCAATGCTTCAGAGTTCAATTATTCACATAGATCGTGGAGCTCTGACATCCCACAACACATCCAAGAGTCTTCGACACATCCAACTCAACAATTTCCAGGTAAGTCCTCTCAATTTCTCTTTTGCAACATTTTTGTCGCTTTTTATGTTTTGGCTTATGTGTGTGTTGTTTGCTTGATTTCTGTGAATGCTTGTTGTCATTTTCATGCATACTAGCTTGTACTAACGTCGTTTCAGTTTTCCTTAGCATCTCACTACTGTTGCATGCATGACACTATTTTGCATGAACCGATTCGGTTACTCTCTTCACCCACATGCATGTTGTTCCATGTTCTAAATCTTTCATTCACTGTTTTAATGCATGATCATTCACTCCTACCTACACTCAGTATCACCATGCATTCACATTCACATCTACTTTCAGTTGCCCGTCGATGGGTCTGGGCAACCTTAGCTTAAGCTCTGCCTCACCAAGACAACATTGTGCAATCCTGAGAAGGAAGGATATTCCTTCCTCTCAAAAAATGTTCATTTCTTCCCAATGATCCTACAGTCTTGAATTACGCAATTCTAAGAGGTAATGACTGCCGGCCCAGAAAATTGGACAATGCAGTCACTAGGCCTACAACCCTTTCTAGCTGGAATTGCACATTGCACAATCCCAACAGCCAGCAGGCCAATCTGGATTGCGCATTACACAATTCCAGCAGCCATTCAACCTCCTAGCATCCTAGACTACCTTTTGCGTAGTTCTAGCACCCAATCTCCCAGGAAAAATTATGCAATCCTTTTCAGTCAATCCCCAGGTATGTTGCATGTTATTCCTCAAGTTTTCTTTGGTTTTAGCTGACAAATTTCTTGCCATACATGTCACCATGTCTCCAGATCTAGCAAGTGTTCATCTGTCTCTCAGCAGTTCAGGATCAATGGCCTCCAAGAGAGCAGGATCAAAGGACACTAACGAAAGTGTAACTTGAGCAGTAATTGAGTGAGTGTCTACAAGTTTTCTGATCTACGTTGACACCAAGCTAATTGTAGACAATGACATCAAGATGAAATGGCAAGAGGTTAATGATGCATTTGTAGGCACATTTGGGGAAGATCTCCAAGACTACCAAGTCTATGTGAACATCCATAAGTCTAGCTTGTACCACATTGCATCTAGGTATCTAGTGTTCCCATGCACAAACATGATACATTGGATTGTCTCGCACACTAATCCCGAGAAGATGACATTGATCATTTTCAGCAGGACGAAGATTGCTACCTTCAGGGCATAGGATTATGAACATATATACAATATGTCGAAGCCCGTGGTCACCATGGAGACACCCTTCAGCATACCCAGCAACAATGCCAAATCCAGAGATATCTTGAAGAGTTGGGTAAAGGAGTCGGCCAAATTTAGAATGACACCCAACTAGATCTACAAGACGAAGATACTGCGGAAGGTGTATCAATACTTGCTCATCTTTGCATGTCGCTTGTATGGCCAAGAGAGCACAGAAACCTTCCTGCAGAGTTGCGTGATCGCGTTAGACCAACTGGCTAAAGAAGGCAAAGCATGCAATTGGTCCGACATGTTGGCTCACCAGCTGAAGGAACAGGTAACAAGAGCTCGATAGCCGCCCAAAGGTCAGTAGGAAGAAATCTACATGTCTGCTTATATCTTGGATGCAATCTGTGCCTGTTAGGAGTTCCCAGGCTTGAAGTGGGCATGAACATCTACGAAGACCTCTGTGAACACTTATTGTAAGATGTTGTCTGAATGCAGCTTCAAAGGAGTTATCACATAATTGTCCGATCATTTTTTCACCTAGCATACAAGATGATATTTGAACAGGATCCACCCTACATGTCAAAGGTAGCAATGGAGGCACTAATTGATATAAGCAGATTGGTATGCCTCACCATTTGGCACCTTCATACGGATGTATAGCGCGGAGAAGCCTCTGCTGTTCTATCGAAGTTTGCCTTGGACAAGCTTGTCATGCAGGAAGTATCATATCACATCTCGGCAAGACTGACAGCTAGGCTGCACTGGAAGAAGAAGGAACCTTGGCCCACTCTTCCGTTGCGGATCGGGTTATACGAGATATGGAATTTCAAGCATGTGGATGTCGAAGCAGAGGAGATAAAGAAATATCCATTCGATGCCCGAAGCTACAATATGTATGACCCGTATTGTCTTGTAAAAGATCACTGCACGAGAGTATAGTTTTAGTGGATCCACGAGGCATTTCATTGGGCGGAGGAGGACCCATGGAGATATTGTTACATCTTCTCCAGACCAAATGAACCGATCGGCCTCGCTGTGGAATGGTTAGCGAAGCAACATCCTGAAGAGCACCAATAATAGCAGTAGCAGAGGTAAGCATACTAGTGCACAACAAGGGCAAGAGGAAGATTTTCGAAAACATGGAGGAGTAACAAAGCTGCAAGTTCTGAGAAAACCCACTTGTGCAGAAAACAACTTTGGAAATAGAGGCGAAGAGGCAACAAAGCAACAAGAGGAACGCGCAAAGGCAGAGAGAAAAATAGATAGTGGAGGAAACAAAGAAGGAGTTGCATGAGTTGAAGGAGCAACTCCAGAAGGAATAGGAGCTACATAGATAGGAGAAAGAAGCATAGTAAGAATATGTACAACAGGGAGTGAAAAATGTATAGATAGATGAAACTGCACCCATACAAGTATTCGACTCATCCAAACAGCTGGAATCAAGAAGATAGGGTGAGTCATCGCAGGAGCAGGGCTTTGCTCAAGATATTGAACAAGCACTTGAGCAGAGGGATACGGACATGGAGCAATAGGAGTTAGAGCAAGACATCGACCTCATGCCTCAACACCAAGAGGTTGACCCACCAGCTTCACCGGATCTAGAAGGGGAGCAGGTCCCAAGCAACCAAGGAGATACTGAGATCCTTGGAGACAATCCAGAGGAGGAGATGCATAACATCTCATTCGATGAGTCCCAACATAGAGTTTTGCAGTCTCGCAAAGTTTCGACTCCGGATGATCATACATCTCCTGTGCAATTTTAGGAATGAGTGATCGTGTCTGACATGTGTAAAATTCCAAAAACATTAGACGATGCTACTAGAGCATATGCCAAAGCCACTAGCTCAAGTGTTCACTTCCTGATAACTAAGAACAAGCGAATGGCTAAAGAATTACAGACGGCCAAGTAAGGAGGAGAATTGGTTACAACATCCACCTGAGCAGAGCTTAAGAAGGCAATACTGGATGAAGTATTGTCCCTTGACACAGCCATGCAGGTGTTGTATTCCAAGTTTGGTACTGTTCACAAGGAAATTCTCCATCTCAACTGTTGGCAGCAGTGATTTGCTAGGAGAGAATGTATCTTGTCGAATTTGCATGATGTCATTGATTACATGCAAACATGGACAATGAGATACAAGGGAGCCCCGCTACACTTGCCTAAGATGATGAAGCATAGAGCAGTCAAGCTGAAGGCACACATTAGGAGTCAGATCTGGAATTATGAAGATCTCTTGCAGCTCATCACTAGTATACAGGCTTCCCATGTAAGGATATTCAAGAGTATGGATGTTTTTGTGCATGAAAATGCGATCCCATCTATTGGGACACCCACCTAGGCGAAGACAAAGCCACATGTCCGACTAGAGCTTGAATCATACTTTGACAAATTGATGCACATAGTCACCAGCCTAGACTGGGTGATCAGTTAAGACACCATGCATCAGTATGTTACTCGTCCAGCCGCACTCAAGACAATGATGCACATGCTATTAGACGAGTTGGAAAGAGGAGCCTGAGCAGTGTACCGGGATGCTATGGAGGCAAGAGTTCATTTCCAGAGAGATGTCACCTTAAAGTACATAGACACCATCGCAAACTACTAAGCTTGGCATTAGTTTGCTACTATCGACCACCATGAGGATGTCGAAGAGTTGGTCTTCTCACAGTTGTATGAGTCATAGTGATGTCTTGCATGGCTTACTCAAGCCTATTTTTTCTCACATGGGTACATGTGTAGATTGTATGTAATGTCTTTTCAAGTGTAAGTTCAAGTGTCGATAGTTGGATGTAACAGTCATAGGGTAGATGAAGAGTCATGAGGGTAGATGAATTGTCACAAAGGGGAATGTCAAGGGCCACCCCACCCTTTGCTATATATAGTCCCTCATAACTCATTTTATAGGATTTTGTTAAGCTAAGATCCTGATAGGAGTATCTTAGAGAAAGCTTGGATAGTATTGTAACGAGCCTTGGCTTCTCCATTATGAAGAGCTAGTATATCTCTTTGGAGGAGCAGGTGGTTATGACTATAACGTTCCGCTATCGAAACTAGTGGTTGGGAATGGATGTATTGTATGACTGGAACTTACACTTCTTAATATAACAAAGCCAACACATTTCATTCATATGTTGTATTGTATTCCATCTATCTTGTTTACTATAAATGATATATGTATTTGTTTTCTTACGCATGCATGTATGGACTATTTTGTATAAGTATGTATGAATCTTACTGAAACGTGTTGATTGGTTTAAACATCACTTTGGATTGCTCGCTAACTTGCTTTCCAGTTTGTGATGCATCTTCACTCATGTGTTCGCTTCCAAGCCGTGTGCTATCACAGGTTTCTAGGGGGTGAACTCACCCCACTTTCTGTGTGTTAGAACCATTCATGCACCTTCCTTGACTCGTCGCAGCTGTCACACCCTTGCTACCAACAGGGACATCTTACTTGCCTCTGTGCAAAACTGCGGTCAAGGTGATACCATACGACCCACTATTGGGACTCCTACACGAAATGGTCTGAGGTCTAATTGGGACTTCTTACCGGGGAGATCCCCTGACATGTTGGTGAGTCCAACACCGTCAACATTTCTCGTGCTAGAAGGAGGGCCTGAACAAGATGTGTTCTCTCATCCCATTTTGAACCTTTACACATCTATCATGGATATTGTTGCACTCAACCCTCCACGATGTCTTTCACATGTCGAACCTCTCCACATCAAGAGGGAGTTCAAATATATCTTCTCCGAATTCATGTATGATGGTGAAGGTGAGTGGCCTAATTTGTGTTCATACATGAATTCATTGCCATGCTTGATGAGGAAGATGGATGTTTTGACGAACAAGCTAGCCTGCTGCTTGCACACGCACTTCGCTAATCCCCACAACAACGTGAACTCACTTGAGAATTTATGTGATCTCATTGAAGATACTTTCCATCATTTTGATCCAGGATATCTTGACCAAAAATTGTTACAACAATGGAAGGCTATGCATGAACCACCTATGGATTTTTGGCACCGCTTTCGTGATTTGTAGTTTCAATCTCCAAAAAGCCAGATGAAATTTCCTTATCTTTGGGATAGACTCGAGTATTGTCTTAACAAATCAGTCCATCCCAAGAAGAAGTTTGAGCCCAAGCCTCGCTCAAGATATTTCAGTGATAGTGTTGCACAATCACAAATGGACATGGTCACTGTCACAAGTGACTGTTCGTTGTCCCCTCATAAAATAGCTCCACCACTGCAGAGTGATTCAAGAGAACAAGCACACGCATCTGTTCAATTGTCACATCCTCCCAACATCACTTCACTTAATTTTCACGTAGATTTGGTTGTGAGTTCATCGAGTTGTCACATGTATTTTGTACCACAACCTCCATCTTCATACTCAGATGATCCTCCAGATGATATCGTTTTGTGTTCTTCCACTCCGGTCTCTACACCTGTTGTGAATGAGGATCAAGCCATCAACAGAGTTGTTATTGCATAACCAACATGCACTATCATTCATGAAGAGTATGACTAGGAGATTGAGCATCAACACTCGGTGAAGGATGACTCCCTTCCATCTGATCCTTCTCCATTCTTTCCTGACATCTTTGGTGAACCTGCCATCCTTGATTTTGCATGCGTATCTCCATCTACGAATGCACCCATTGTTGATCATTCGCAGGGCACACCAGATGTCATTCCATCATTTGAGAATGAAGAGGATAATTTATTATTTGAAAATCCACTTGAATTTTCATCTGCCTTTTCCAGAAACACAGAGGGCGAATTTGTCCACTTCTCATCTACCCCTTTTTTTGATTCATCAGATCATGAGGATGCCGATGAAATCATTGATTTTGTTGATCGTAACTGTCGTGATCTATTTACTCCCATATCCGATACACGATGATGATTCTATCACAATTTATTTTTTGAATCCACCGGTTTATGATGATCTATCTGACGACAAAGTTGAAACCCCCCAGACCGTCGAGGCACTTCAGCCCGAGTTGATGGTTATGTTAGGCCCTCACTGTCCTAAGGTTGGTTTCACTTCTAATTAGGAAATTGTTGAAACACCCAAGGCTCCTCATCACTCATCTGTATGCATTGAAGATCAATCTCACACACATATCATACTTCCTCCACTCGAACTGCACAATACCATCACTCATGCATTGGAGAAATATTACATTGCAAGCACATGTGCATGATGCAAGTTGTCTTTTTTTTTTTTCGTTTGCTCGTATGTCACAGTCAAGAGTATGTGTATGCTTCACAACTACACGTAGTGTCACACATCACCGTGACAAGTCCACGGAATGCATGTCATGTACTTAGACTCACTTATGTTTTGTAGACACATTGAAGCATGCAGTGTGTTTGTCTTCATTATTATATCTTTCTTGTTTGCTGGTTTGAAAAACCAGGTTGCTCGCAGACCATGCCTTCACCAACATGGGTTAACCAATGCATCGGTGGCTGCATTGGAAGTATCACTTCACATGATCAGTTCCATGCACCGTTATCTTAGGAGTATGAGTAGTGTTTTCTTTTTGTTGTTTTCTCGCATGTTTGTTTTCTTACTTACCTTGCATGTTTGTTTGTCTGCTTTCTTGTTTGCTTTCTACTTTTGTTTCACATTTACTTCTACTTCCACTTTGTTTTCTGTTTGTTTTCTTATTTTGTGCTCGTAGGTTAGTTTCGCATGAAACCGTGTGTGACTCTTGAAACAAGTTGGGTTAAGTACAAGAGGACTTGTACAACTATCAAAATTTGGTTATCTGTTGTATGCTCTCTTATGTAAGAACTTGTTACCTTCAGTACCTAGTATGTCGATGGAAAATACGTACTTTTCTAAGTAAACCTTGGTGAAAACACAACGCTTGCATGCTAAATAGTGTCACTTACTCTAGTTGGTTGTTTTTGGGTTAATCCTTGGAAGCTCAGTCAAGTAGAGTAAGGTGAAGGAGAAAAACTTAACAGACACGTCAGAGGTATATAATAAAATACTTCTCTAAAGTAACAACCTCTTCTTCTCTCAATAAGTCGGGATCCCTCTTCTACCTCTGAAATGAATAAATGTTATGCACAATTATGAAAAATGAAAAAAAAAAAAATGAAAAGTGAAAAAAAATTCAAAAATGAAAAATGAATAAGGGGAAAGAAGAGAAAGGCTTCCTACGCAGAGAGGTGATGCAAGTAACTCCGCAAGGGTACTGACTAGGCTCACTAACAAAGGAGTGATGCTTGTGTTCCTGCGTGACTCTGCTGGGGTACTTTCGAGGCCAGCTGGCAGCGGAGCAACACTAGAGATGAAACTAAGACTCTTACAACTATACTTCTTGTGCAGCAATACACCCCTCAACCCCAATCAAAACAAATGTGTTGACTTGGCTTGGAATGTGTATCAATTGACCAAGAGCTTGGTAGATGCTACATCTTGAAATCAATCAAGTGTGGAAACCAAGGGGAACATAGAACTGAACAATACTTCCAGAGGTATTAAACTTGCTTTTCACGAATAAGGTCCACTCAGAGAGTTGGAGTTCTACCAATGTGTTTCCAAGTGTTGTAGTGGCTACAACCACCCTCCAAAATTTTTCCGAAGCTTTGTTTTGGAGCCTCCCTACTAACCGTCCTCAACAACATGCCTTCCCTTGTCAAGTACACAAGTTTCAGTGATTTTATAGTAGATTACTAGCCTGGGCATGATAGCTTTTTGCATCCCCCTCATAGGTTGTTTCTTTGGACTTGGTCCAGTTTCAAGCTCAGCAGCTTTGCCAAGAAATTGCACAATTATGGAGGGGAACCAACCTTCCCTCCAAAAATTACGCAATATTGTCTGGAAGCCTGCTGGGCTCTAGAATTGCACAATTTTTCCTGTCAACCTTCATTGGAAAAATTACATAATCTATCCTAGCAGGACTGCTCAGCCCATAAATTGCACAATTTTAGGCAGCAGTCAGCTACACAGCCCAGAAATTGCACAATCCTTTTGGGAAACCAACCCAACTCCCTCCTAAAAATGTGCAAATTTTACCCTCAGTCAAGTAGGTTGTTGCATTTGCCAGTGGGTTGATCGGTTCCACCTGGGACTGAGAAAACTTGACTTGCATGTTTGGGCTGCTTTTCCTGAAATACCAAAAAAAAACATGCAAAATGTATCCCTAGATTTTAGGGATATAGTTTTAGCTGCTCAAGGTTACATGCAAAGCTCGTTTTAGAATCTTTCCTCCAAGTGTTGCTTTTTCCTAGATTTGTGGCATACACATCATGAGCCTCAAACTTATTTATTTGATGCTTCACAGCTCACTTATTCACATCAACCATGGAGCTTTGACATCCCGCATAACATCCAAGAGTCTTTGACACATCCATCTTAGCTATTTCTAGGTAAGTCCTCTCAATTTCTCTTTTGCAGCATTCATGTCATTTGCGTTTTGGCTTGTGTGAGTGTTGTTTGCTTGATTTTTGTGAACGCTTGATGTCATTTGCATGAATATTAGCTTGTTCTAGCATTGTTTCCATTTTCGTTTGCATCTCACTGTTGTCACATGCATGACACTATTTTGCACGAACGGTTGCCGATTCGGTGACTCACTTCACCCACATGCATGTTGTTCCATGTTCTAAATATTTCATTCACTTTTTTCATGCACGATCATTCACTCCTTACAATCAGTATTGCCATGCATTAACATTCACATATGCTTTCAGTTGCCCGTCGGTGAGTTTGGGCAACCTTGGACCAGGCTTTGTCTCACCAAGAAATCATTTCGCAATCCTGAGAGGGAAGGATTTGCCTTCCTCTTAGAAAATATGCATTTCTGCTCAGTAACTCTCCTCCAGTATTGCATTGTGCAATTGTTGGGTGCTAACATGTGTCTTTTAAAACTCCTAATTGCCTTACATTAATTATCAACCCGGGCAAGTCCTTTTATTCCAAGAGTGTACACAATATGTGCATGCTATGAATCCAAAGAGTAATGATTTTAAAATGAAATATAAAACTTTGATACAAGGGTGAACGGATGCATTATAAAAATCAAACTGCAATTGTTAATAGAAATATTATATCTAAGCATCAAGACTTAACCCTCAACTGAAATTGTAATCAGATCTCAAACAGGTAATTCATATGGAATTGGTGTCAACCGAGAGTTCAGTAGCAATAACCAATCTCTTTTAGCTGATTCTATCTAAATCACACTCAATCTCAATTAAGCAATTCAGATGGAAATGATGTCAACCAAGAGTTTAGTAGCAATAAACCAATCTCTTTCAGCTGATTCTATAATAACCACACTCTTATCATAATAAAAAATATTCAATGCCTTAACTGATAATCAATTTAATCTACAATAAGCATAAATGGAATCAATTGACAAAGCTGCAAATCACATAAGGAAAGTAACCTAACTTCAATACAGGAAATCAGAAAATAGAAAATAAGATAAACTTGTAGAGAATGGAAAAACATCAAACCAATCAAACTTGCATGAATTAGAAAGATATAACACAAAGGGTAGCAATTAATCCACCAGAGGCCGGCCCCTTAGCCACCAGCGAATACTGTTGAGCTACTTTAGAGAATACAAATGAACAACAACGTAAATGATGTATTAACCATTGAACTCAATCCTCATTACAACATGGTCATGTTCCTCAGAAGCACAACTCCGTAACTTAAATTACGATTTGAAATAAAATAGAGATCGCCCCCTTTTCTCCTACAGTTTACACTTTTATAGTCAAAAAGGGTAAAAGATAAATGTGATCCCTCAGGATTAGGAGATCCCGAGGGATTCACAACTAAATGCTATCTTCTGACATTATTCTTATTTAGCGTTGATCATCCTGATTCGTCCTTTGGCCTGACCGCAACTGATGCACCTCATTCATCCTTTGTTGGTTTACACTGTTCCATCTCTAGGGAACAACAACTGTTCCTTTCGTTGTTTTTCTACATAAAAGGGAATAAGAGTTAGTTACAGTGGCTAATTCTTAATCGAGAGTAGTTCATTCATTTCTTATCATAATCCATCAATATGTTAGCGTATCAAGGCACAAAAGAGATAAGAAAAGAGGAAAAAGGCAATGTAATTGAGAGTAAATACATACCCATTGCATAACTCAACATACTCCTGTGCTTACCCTGTTTCATGTCCTCATGAAAAGTAAATAGTTCTTATGCAATGTAGTTAAAGAGTAGGTTGGAGAGAAAGCTTCAAAAATTGGTCTAAATCCATGATGCTGAGCCAGGAGTGCAAAGGTGGGCCTTTCTTTCCATTCGAGAAGCTCGTAGTCAACCCGATACCCTTCAGGAGGATACCAAATAATGGGACCCTGAAACTAGAATCCCAACCAATAAGGTCCTTCTCTCAAAATAAGATTGTTGTTGGTGATCATCAGGGCCGCAACAGCTTTGAAATTCCAATAATTAAATGGTTCCCTATCTTTCACACTATTAGTGGAGATTGTCCATCTGAGCTTAGATGCAGTCAGTGATCTTTCTTGAATGGAGAGGAAATATGATATTCCTTTCTGCACAATCTCCTTATGTATGGGCCCTAAAGTTTTAATTACCACCTCTATTTTCATCAGATTTTTATGGTTGGCAAACATTTGTAAAGGGTGCTTAGGTTCACTCCTCACCCAAAGATCCAATCCATGTTCCTGTCTTTGGAATGCATTATAATCTTTAAACCATTTCAGTTGGTTAACTACAAACGAGATAAAAGCCAGGAATTGAATGTCTCCAACAAAAGGATTATGGTTCTTTTCCACCTCGTCTTCTAATATGAAATTGTGTAGATAGAACTCACAAAGAAGCCTCTGGACCTTTGCACCATGTTGCTTGCAGCAATTCATAAAATCTTCAATTGTCCCTAATTCAATTGGTTTACTAGCTCTTACGTATTTTATTTTTAGTAATAGGTACCGTTCTAATAAGAACAAGGCATAATTGGTGGTGGGAGACCTACATGTCAGGACATCCGAATACAGTGAGCAGATGGTGTTTTTCTGACTCATGACTCTGTCTAGCTTGAATTTTACCTTCTCCAACTTTTCTTCTGCCTTTCTACACCTGTCAAAGGTCTCGTTCTCCACTATAGTTAGTTCCCTAAGCTATTTTTGTAGCTCTTGATATCTCTATAGGGAAACTATCTCTTGTTCAAATCGTTCCAAAGCGAGCTGGGCTTGTGCCAATTCCTCCTAAATATTTAGTAAAATAGGGTCATGGTGCATCAGTATGTCCGTCTAAGTGCCTATGCTACGAGAGGGGATAGCCTCTGTTTGAATTCATGTGCTACAAGAGGGGATATCCTCTATTTGCACTTTTTTATTATGAGAGGTCCAAACCTCCGTCTGAGCAACTTCATCTACTAAATCTGCATGCAATCCTGCTTGAGTGGCAACTGTTCGAGTTGGTATGAGATTAGTTTGAGTCCCTGTAGCCATACCTTTGCATAATTCCATTTGCACGACCACATTTTTTACCTCAATGGTATTGTTCAAAGTTTTTCCTATTATAATTTCCTTTATTTTTCATCAAAGCTCTTGATCATCTTACTAAGCTTCTGGTGTTCTTTCCTTAGCTTCTTCAATTTTATTCTGGCTCTGTGCCTCTTTTGAGGAGTAACCAGTCTGCTAATAGTCTTGTTAATAGCCTCTGTCTCTAAAGAGCCTGGTTTTTCACCCTGGCTTTGTTTCAATAAGACTATGTCTCCAGATTTATTATTGGACTCCCGAATAACCTCTGTATCCACTTCCTCTTCTTGGTTTGTATCTTTTGGGGAAGGCAGAATTCCAGTATGGCCAGAATTCCCTGGAGACTGGGCTTTTCATAAGTTAGGATTAAGCAGTTCTTCAAGCTGCATGTAGATGTTCATATTGGCCAGGACCTGGGCCATCCCTGCCTCGAAATCCTACAAAATATCATCTTGAGAACTCATATTTGATGTTGGATGAGGCCCCACTTCGTTTTCTCATTCATCGTTGGAATGCCCTACTCCTTCCTACACTGAGTCAGGTTTGTCTCCTCCCTCGGGTTCTCATTCAGGATTATCTTGTCCCTCTGGTTTTGGTTGCAAGTCCTGTACATTTACTGGGCTAGATAATTCTATTGGTTGACTAGCATTGCCTTGAGGATTTTCATATGTTCCCTGGTCTAAATTCATCCTTGTATATTGTATACGCTTATGATGTCTGCTTCCTGAAGGGGCAGTCCTTCTTATTTTTTGGAACAGGGTTAGGTGTTGGAAAGTTTTCACCTCTTTCGAGGGTTGTTTTTTGATCATCCCATGCTGATTGTTGTTGGGCAAGGTTGTGACTAACTATTAACCTGATTAGACAATGGTGGCTAACTAATGTCTCTGGGTGTTGAGACCATCTCAGCCTCTCGACAGTGTCATGCAATAATGAATTCAATAGTGCAGGCAAATTAACAGAACATTTTTGCTTTAAGACTGCTAAAAGTTTAAGTTGCCGCGGCCTTACCATGTCTCGACGCCCATTTCAGGTGATATAGTTCTAGATAATTCGTGCAAATTCTCCCCATGGATCTCTAAGAGAAGATGGTTGAATGCCTTTGCCCTTCTTGATTAGTTCTTGTCCTTCGTCCCTAAAAATATTCATAGTGTCGTGTAGCTTTAGTCGCTTATCAACCCATACTGGTCCTTCTGCCGACAACCCAGACACTTCTGCCATCACAACATTTGTTACGATGATTTTTCTACCTCTCACCAAGGATTTTCCATTTTGTATATGTTGTAGAAATTCAATGGCGATTTCCTCATTGAGGGGTTGAAATCTTGTAAAAGATGTTGTCCATCCTGCGCGAGCTAGAATTTCCCTGGCTCCATCAGAGACATCCGTAATTAAAGGTTCTCAGCGCACTACTTTTCCTCCCATGATGCTTGAGTTCTTCCTACTTCTGCAAACGATTAGTGTAGTGGAGAAAACACAACAACGAGCAGAGCTGAGAGATGGAACAACAAGTAGTTGTAACAGCTTTGTCAGGTGATGTTTTTATAAAAATAAATACCTTGAAATTGAGGATTGGTATAATTCCACATGCTCTATGATTATGGGATGTCTTATTATTCTAGAAAATCGAATAAAACAAGGAAAGTGCATGCATTAGTGTACTGGAGGTTCTTGCCCCCTCTCGAAATTAAAGGTTTCCTACGACCGAATGGACAAAAAGATGACGTTCTGGCAGCAAAGTACAGGGGTGATGGATTGGGTAGTAAAGGCGTCAGATTACGTATATTAATGAAAGGATCATAAAAGGATATTGGAGTAATGAAAATAAGGCATGTAATGAGAATTATTAATAAGTGATAAGATGCTGTGAGGTGATGCGATAAATAAAAAGGATAGTATACGTAAGAGATGATACCTTACAGCCGTTATTCTACTTGAAAATGATGTAATTGATTTTAGAAAGAATTAACCTTTCTTTTTCGATCATCACATAGCCATCTTGTTAGAGATAAAAATGTTAAAGATATTCGCCTACTTCAGTAGACTCCATACTTGTTGTCCTCATATATGTATTGTACTTATGCCAAAAAGAAGATTGTAAAAAAAATGAGCTAGGATGGGCTAGGAATGATCATGCAAGGGGAAGAAAGGGGTGTTCTTAAAAATCCTCACAAAGTGTTGTTCACTCAAGGGAACAAAAAAAAACACTCGAAAAGTGATGTTCCCTTTAGGGAACAGAAAAAGAAAACACACAAAAAAGTGATGTTCCCTTTAGGGAACAGCAACTGTTCCTTATAGGGAACAATAAAAGCAAGCACACAAAAAAGTTTTGTTCCTTGTAGGGAACAAAAAAAAGAAAACACACGAAAAAGTGATGTTCCCTTTAGGGAATAGCAGCTATTCGTTGTAGGGAACTACAAAAGAAAGCACACGAGAAAGTGTTGTTCCCTTTAGGGAATAACAACTATTCCTTGTAGGGAACAGCAAAAGAGAACACATGAAAAAGTGTTGTTCCCTGTAGGGAACAACAAAAGAAAGCACATGAAAAAGTGTTGTTCCCTTTAGGGAATAGCAACTGTTCCCTGTAGGGAACAACAAAAGAAAGCACGCGAGAAAGTGTTGTTCCCTTTAGGGAACAAAAGATGTTGCCTATAGGGAACAACAAAAGAAAACAGGGAGAAACAAACAATCATCCCTACTGCTATAAACAATAGAAGGGCAATAAGAAAAAATAGAGAAAAGAAAAAAAAACAATTGTATTTACAAGTCTCAAAAATAACTTTTTTTACTGGACTGGTGCTACCAAAGAGTTGCCTTTTGCAACAAGAATTTGTATGGTATAATCTTCGCGTATCTATTGAAAAAAGGATTCCCTTGTAAGCAGTTTGTGGTAGAGGCATACCCGGTGCCCATTTTCCTTAAAGGAATACCTAGACCCATCAATGGTGGCTAATGTAAGGGTGCCATTATCGTGCACCTCTTTTATCTTGTGGGGACCTAACCATCTAGTCTGGAGTTTTCCCGGGAAATCCTAGAACCTGGAATCATTCAGAAGTGCCCAGTCGCCTTCATGGAATATCTTTTTCTTGATGAGGGCATCATGCCATTTTTCTCTTTGTTGTTGAATAAGTGCAGTATACTGAAGATCCAATAGCCGAATTTCATCTAATTCATTTATTTGTTGTAATCTGTTAATCTGTGCTTCATTCAAGTCTAGCCCCACTTCTTGGGCTATCCTTAATGTCTGAATTTGAAATTCTATGGGGAAGATAGGTTCCTTACTAAAAACTAGCTGATATGGGGATTATCCTGTTGTATTCCTCCAAGTCATGCGATATGCCCACAAGGCTTCTTTGAATCAGGTAGTCCAATCGCATCTATGCAAGGCGGCTGTCTTTGTTAGGATGGCCTCGATTACCTTGTTGGTACTCTCTACCTGGCTGTTTTCCTGTGGGTGGTATGGAGAGGTGATTCTGTGCAAAATGTGATGATTTTTTAGTGTAGCAGCAATCTTATGGCCTACAAATTGTGGCCCTCCATCCGTAATTATTTCTCTAGGCAAACCGTACCGCACGAAGATTTGAAAGAGAAAATTGATTACTGTTTCCTCTGTTGCCCTTGGTAACACTACTGCCTCCACCCATTTAGTCACGTATTCCATTGCAACCAGTATATATGACTTTCGATTAGATGATGGTTTTATTGGGCCGACGAAATCTAACGCCCAATGTTCAAATGGTTCAATGACTAGCTGTGGGTGTAGGGGCATCTCATCAGATTGGCCGGGGCGACCCATTCTTTGGAAACTATCGCGTTCTTAGACAAATTTCTTGGTGTCCTTAAAAATCATGGGCCAATAATAGCCCATCTGTAAGATTTTATGTCTAGTCTTGTGGTCTACAAAGTGGCCATTGCATAGTCCATCGTGGCAAGCTTTTAGGATATCGTAAATTTCGTCTTCCCTGATACACCTGCAGATATGCATATCGGCTCCTGTGTGAAAGAGGTATCCTCCGATCCAGGAGAACTGAGTGTTACGTTGCACTCTTAATTTCCTTTCCATGGGCATTAGGTGTTTGGGTAGTTTTCCCACTGCTAAGTAATTTGCGACATCTACGTACCGGGGTGTTTTCACGGTCACAGCAAATAGGTGCTCATCGGGGAACTGGTCTTCTACCGCCACTGCATCGTCTGTTCTTGGCACTTAGGAGAGGAACTCTTCTACCAGATTCTCCTTTCCTGGTTGATCCTTGATCATTATGTCAAATTCCTGCAAAAGGATTAACAATTGTGCCACTCTGTTATTCGTAATAGGTTTATTAGCTAAATATTTGATAACAGAGTGATCAATATACAGGACCACAGGGTATCCTAGTATATAGTGTCTAAATTTATTAATAGCGTAGATTACAGCTAGAAACTCCTTCTCTGTCACTATGTAATTCCACTCAGCAGGAGTTAAATTTTTGCTGATGTAGAAGATCGCATAGGGTTTCTTGTCTTCTTCTTGGCCAAGAACTGCTCTAATGGCTATATCTGATGCATCTGAAATGGTATATCCCAATTCGGCCCTCGTAGTATTGGTGCTGTTGATACTAGCTGTTTTAATTCTGCAAAGGCAATGTCACATTTTTCAGTCCATATAAAATCAATATTTCCTATAAAAGCATATAATGGTGCAGCAATTTGGGAATTTTTTTTATAAATCTATGATAATATACAAAAAATCCCAAAAACCCACATACCTCTGTTTGAGTGCAGGGGGTAGCTATTAAGAGGATTACCTATACTTTTGTTGGATCTACCTGAATTCTAGCTGCTGAGATGTAATGGCCTAGGATCAGGCTCTCTGTCATCATCATATGGCATTTCTCGTGGCTTAATAAAAACCTAGTAGCAATGCATATTTCCAATACTTTCTCCAATGTCTATAATGCCTACTCGAATTCATCTTGATAGGGTGTGAAATCATCCATGTATACCTCTAATCCCTCATTTATCAAGTCTGCAAAAGTACTAAGTATGGCTCTTTGGAATGTAGCAGGTGCATTGCAAAGTACAAAAGGTAATACCCTGTAAGCAAACGTCCCCCAGGGGCAGGTGAAGGTAGTCTTATCTTGGTCTTCATGGGCAATGTGGATTTGGTTGTAGCCACTGAAGCCATCCAGGAAAGAAAAGAATTTTTTACCTGCCAATGTGTCTAGAACCTAGTCGATAAACGGAAGGGGAAAATGGTATTTTTGCATTGCTTTGTTAAGCTCTCTGTAATCGATGCATATATGCCATTTCCCATTCTTTTTAGGAACCACAACTAATGGAGAAACCCATTTACTGTCAGATATAGGATAGATAAAATTTACATCTAACAGTTTCTACAGTTCATCTTTAACAATATCCTTTAGGTGAGGGTTTAATCTACGCTGAGGTTGTTGAATGGGTCTCGCATCTTTTTCAGTGTAGATGTGGTGCATACATAGTTGAGGGTCAATCCCTTTCATATCTGGGTAATCCCAAGCGAAAGTCCCTTTATATTTCCTAAGGATTTGAATAAGCTTCTGCTGCTGGTCATCACACAACTTTTTGTTAATGTTAAGGATTTTCATTGGCTCAATTTCAATAGGTTTGCTATTATAGACAGTTGTTGTTGGTATTGTTTGGTCATTGATATCTTTTAAAGGATCTTCTTCAATTTCGTTATCAAGGACTGCTTCAATCATGTGACATTTTAGATTAGATACGGCAGCAAGGTGGTTAATGTAAGTGTTAATAATATCGTATTCTGTTTGGTTTTTAAATTCAAGAGCATCTGCTACAGTTAATGGTGATAAAATATTTTTGGTTAAATATGTTACAGGTTGCTTCCTAGTTTTTATTATGGTTAGGCTTGGCTGAGCTGGAGGGTATAAAGCTACGTTCTTCGCATCATTCCCTCGAGTTATAGTAATACTTCCTGTTCGACAGCTTATATAAGAATCTGCAGTCGCTAGCCAAGGTCTTCCTAATATTAGAGGATGTTCGTCTAGTCGGTTTCTAGGATTAATAATCAAGAAATCTGTTGGGTATTCCCAAGAATCTACAGACACCATCACATCCTGTAATGTACCTTCTGGTTAAATAACTGAACGGTCAGCAAGTTCCAGCAAGGTCATAGTTGGATCTAAGGCTGTGATGCCATGTCTCTCACAGGTTGTTATTGTGAGAATATTAATGGCTACCCCTAAATCGACTAACGCATTGGGAAAGGAGCATCCATTTATTTGTACTATGACAATAGGGTTTCCCGGGTCTTCATATTTCACCAGTGTCTCTCTGTCTAACAATAGATTAGACAAAGTTATGACTACATGGATTGTTGGTGTAACCTTTATTTTCATTGTAGACTTCTTGGTACATAATTCCTTAATGGTTTTTGCATAAATTGGAATGTCTTGAATAGCCTGGAGGAGGGGTATTTTTACGCAAAGATTTTTCAATTCTTCCAGGAGATTGAAGTCGGGATATTCGACTGGGCAAGGTATAATCAACCTTTCTGGGAATGGCAGAGAAGAGGTAATGATCTGTTCATGACTTTTCTGCTTGACTGTATTCTCCCGTTGAGGTGTTTGTTCTACAGTCAATGGCTTATTTGGGTAAGGTTCTTCAAGTTGCAGATTTTTATTATCCTCTGGCATGATTATTCATCCAGAACTCAATTGGAGTTCATTACATTCTCTCAACTCAGTTTCCGGATCCAGAACTTCAATGATTTGTACCGATTGGATTGGTCTGTTGTTAGGATTTGGGTTAGGCTGGGCTGGGAGTTGTGGTCGTAGATTGGATTGAGGATTATACTACAATGTGTAAGGTGATGATAGTGTAGGTTGAGGAAGGGGGGGACTATCCCCACTGGCTGGTTCATGGGTCTTTGCTAGCTTGATTTCTAGTTTTGGTTTTGTGAAGTGGAGGGGGACCATTGAGATGGATATGGGTTGTTCCGCTAGAATGATGGAAAGTAAAGGGATTTGGCAAAATTTGTTTGAATTTCAGTGATTGGACCAAGGTGGCATGGGGAATTCTTGTGGTGGCCAATTAGGAAAGAGTGGCTGGTTTTGCCATGTAGCTCCTGTATATTGCTGGGAATTATATTGTGAAGGCTGAAAGAATGAATATGGGTTGGTAGGCATACTTGTTTGTTGTGCTTGCCATTGGCGACGTTGGTTTAACAGGTATACTGGTTTTGATTCTTCCTCTGCCTCCTTGAAGACCACTTTTAATCTTGGGAGTGATGGGCAATTTTCTATGGCATGTTCCTTAGTGCATATGGCACAGGTCTATACCATATCTAGTGGGAATTCTTTATGACTATGTTTCTTTCTACATCGAGGGAAAAAAATAACCAAGTTCTACTCTGCTTCAACCTGCTTCTGCTTGGCTTGCATGATGTCTAACTGTGTTGTCAAGGTTCCCAAGATATCCGTTTTGAAATCTTCCAGCAAGTTGTCGATTTCAGCACTAGTAACGCTTCCTCCAGAGACTTTGTTATCCCTGGTGATTGCATCGCATCTAACTGGTTTCAGTCTTGTACTACCCTTCGAGCACCTGATGAAAAAATCAATAATATTAGCATAGTCTTCTTGATAGATATTACCTTTACCCATGATATTTAGTGTCTCTATCCATTGTTCCTTCATTCCTTTAATGATCGTGGTTTTTAGAACATTATCAGGTAGATTTGCATAAGGAGACCTTTGGAGGTTATATTGGAAGCACTCTACATACTCTTCCAAAGTTTAACTAGGTCTTTCTACCATTTCAAATATCTCATCTTTTAGTTCTCTAGATCTGCAATAATCCTGATATTTTTAAGAAAGGCAGTTTTCATTTGGTCCCACTCATTGATGGTGCCTCCACCCGGTCCCATAAACCAACGCAGGGCTGCTCCCTTTAAAATGGAGGGAAACAACTTCAGTTTCTGGGGGTCGGTGGTGTAATCATAACCCCTACATAGGACATTGAATTCAAATAGGAATGCATCTAGATCTTCTGAAGTGAGTCCATGAAAGGTGGGAATATTTTGTAGTGGGATAGCTTTCATGGGGGCATTGACAGCTGTGTCAACAATAGGATACTGTAGTGTAGAGGTCTGGGGTGGTTGTGGATTATTGGCCATTTGGTCAAAGATATGCCAGTATCCTTTTGGGATCTCCGGTGCTGGGGAGTTGTTCCTAAGATGTCCAGAAGAGGTAGGAATGATCTTAACAACACTCCTTTGATCTGGGATACTAGGTGTCCTTTGCTCAATTACTACCTTGAGAGACCTTGGTTTTGCTGCTTTAACCTCATATTTACTTGTTTCTCATTCTCCTTCACGGAGGTTACAAGAATTCCCTTCTTGTGAGGGAATTGATCGTGAATTTTCAACATCTTGAAAACTTTGTTCAACCCCTTCAGTTTTACTGTGAACCTCAGCATAGGCTACAAATGGTGATCCTGTGGCCTGAAGGGAGATAGTAGGGTGTCTAGAAGCGATGGCTTGAGGTTCTACTGATGGCTGAGACTCAACTTTCCTTATGATTTTGTCGATAAAATTTAATCATGCAAGGGTCACCGGTCTCTTAGATTTTTTAGGTTTGGGATGTGGGATTGTATCATTTTCTGGTCTTTTCTTCTTAGTCATTCATGCAAAAATTCAAATGTTTATTTCTACCTTAAATTCCTAGAAATTCTGCTAGAAAGCGGGTGGGGGAGCAGGAATTTTACTTGCTCCATATGTAGGTTCTTACCTTCCATTTTCAATACCCAGTTCTCCCTTAGCAAACAAACACCAAACACCTACTTTACTTCTCCAAAATTGTGTTGAAAAGAGGGCAGAGGAGCAAGTACTTTACTTGCTCGTTACATAGGTTCTTACCTCCCATTTTCAATACCCAATTATTCCCCAGCATCAATTATCAGATATGGATAACTCTTTGTAAAATGGCAACACTCTCCCCGGCAACAGTGCCAAAATGTTGGGTGCTAACAGGTGTCTTTTAAAACTCCTAATTGCCTCACATTAATTATGAACCCGGGCAAGTCCTTTTATTCCAAGAGTGTACACAATATATGCATGCTATGAATCTAGAGAGTAATGATTTTAAAATGAAATATAAACTTTGATACAAGGGTGAACAGATGCATTATAAAACTCAAACTGAAACTGTTAATAGAAATATTACATCTAAGCATCAAGACTTAACCCTCAACTGAAATCATAATCAAATCTCAAATAGGTAATTCAAATGGAAATGATGTCAACCGAGAGTTTAGTAGCAATAACCAATCTCTTTCAGCTGATTCTATCTAAATCACACTTAATCTCAATTAAGCAATTCAGATGGAAATGATGTCAATTGAGAGTTCAGTAGTAATAACCAATCTCTTTCAGCTGATTCTATAATCACCACACTCTTATCATAATCAACAAGATTCAATGCCTTAACTGATAATCAATTTAATCTACAATAAGCATAAATGGAATCAAGTGACAAAGCTGTAAATCACATAAGGAAAGTAACTTAACTTCAATATAAGAAATCGGCAAACAACAAACAAGATAAATTTGCAGAGAATAGAAAAACATCAAACCAATCAAAATTGTGCGAATTAGAAAGATATAACACAAAGGGTAGTAGTTTAATCCACCAAAGGCTAGGCCCTTAGCCACCAGCGAATACTGCTGAGGTACTTCAGAGAATATGATGAACAACAACGTAAATTATATATTAACCATTGAACTCAATCCTCATTACAATATGGTCGTGTTCCTAATTACGATTCGAAATAAAATAGAGATCGCCCCATTTTCTCCTACACTTTACACTTTTATAGTAAAAAAGGGTAAAAGATAAATGTGATCCCTCAGGATCGGGAGATCCTAAGGGATTCACAACTGAATGCTATCTTTTGACATTCTTCTTATTTAGCGTTGATCCTCCTGATTCATCCTATGGCCTGACTGCAACTGACGTGCCTCATTCATCCTTTGTTGGTTTACGTTGTTTTGTATCTAGGGAACAACGATTGTTCCTTTCGTCGTTTTTCTACATAAAAATGAATAAGAGTTAGTTACGGTGGCTAAATCTTAATCAAGAGTAGTTCATTCGTTTCTTATCATGATCCATCAATATCTTAGCGTATCAAGGCACACAAGAGATAATAAAAGAGGAAAAAGGCAATGTAATTGAAAGTAAATACATACCAATTTCATAACTCAACAACAATTATGAGAAGCAGTGATTGCTAGCCCATAAAATTGCATAATGCAGTCACTAGGCCTGCAACCCTTTTGAGCTGGAATTGTGCATTGTGTAATCCCAACAACCAACAGGCCAGTCTAGATTGCGCATTGCGCAGTTCCAATAGCCAACCAACCTCCGAGCAGCCCAAATTTCCTTTTGCATAGTTCTGGTAGCCAGTCTCCGAGACTCTTTGGAAAAATTACGCAATCCTTGCGAGTCAATCCCTAGGTATGTGGCATGTTGCTTAAGTTTTCTTTGGTTTTAGCTGACAAATTTCTTGCCATACATGTCACCATGTCTCCAGATAAAGTAGGTGTTCATCTATCTCTCAGCAGTTCAGGATCAATGGCCTCCAAGAGAGCAGAATCAAAGGACACTGACGGAAGTGCAACTGGAGCAACAGTTGAGCGAGTGTCTACAATTTTTCCAATCTATGAGGACACCAAGTTGATTGTAGACAAGGACATCAAGTTGAAATGGCGAGAGGTCAATGATGCATTTGCAGGCACATTTGGGGAAGACCTCGAAGACCACCAAGTCTATGTGAACATCCACAAGTCTAGCTTGTACCGGATTGCATGCAGGCATCTAGTGTTCCCATGTGCGAACATGATACATTGGATCACCTCGCACACTGATCCCGAGATGATGACATTGAGCAGTGTCAGCAGGACGAAGATTATTACCTTCAAGGCACAAGATTATGAACAAATGTACCATATGTCGAAGCCAGTGGTCACCATGGAGACACCCTTTAGCATACCCATCAGCAATGCCAACTCGAGAGATATCTTGAAGTGTTGGGTAAAGGAGTCAACCAAATTTAGAATGACACCCAACCAGATCTATAAGACGAAGATACTGTGGAAGGCGTATCAATACTTGGTCATATTTTCATGTTGCTTGTATGGACAAGAGAGCATGGAAACCATCCCGCAAGGTTGGGTGATCACATTTGACCAACTGGCCAGAGAAGGCAAAGCATGCAACTAGTCCGACATGTTGGCTCACTAGCTGAAGGAATAGGTAACAAGAACTCGACGCTCACCCAAAAGTCAGTAGGTAGAAATCTACATGTCCACTTACATCTTGGATGCAATTTGTACCCATTAGGAGTTTCCGGGCTTGAAGTGGGAATGGACATCGATGGATACCTATGTGAACACTTATTGTAAGATGTTGTCTGAATGCAGCTTCAAAGGAGTTATCATGTAGTTGTCCAATCATTTTGTCACCCCAGTGTACAAGATGATATTTGAACAGGATCCACCTTGCATGTCGAAGGCAACATTGGAGGCATTGACTGATATAGCATATTGGTATGCTTCACCGTCCAGCACCTTCATACGGATGTACATCTCAGAGAAGCCTCTACATGTTCTACCAAAGTTTTCCTTGGACAAGCTTGTCATGCAGGAAGTATCATATCACATATTGGCAGGACTGACAACTAAGCTACACCTGAAGAATAAAGCACATTGGTTCGCTCTTCCATTGCGGATAGAGTTATATGAGATATGAAATTTCAAGCATGCAGATGTTGAAGTAGAGGAGATCAAGAAATATGCATTCGAGACCCGAAGCTACAATACGCATGACCCACCTTATCTTGTAAAAGATCACTACATGATGGTACAATTTCAGTGGATCCACGGGGCATGTCATTGGGTAGAGGAGGACCCATGGAGATATTGTTACAGCTTCTCCAGACCTAATGAACCAGTCGGCCTCACTGTGGAATGGTTAGAGAATTAGTGGAAGTAACATCTCGGAGAGCACCAGCAACATAGGTAATATACTAGTATGCGACAAGGACAAGAGGAAGATTGTGGATAGGATGGAGGAGGAACAAAGTTGCAAGTTTTGATCAGACCCACTTATGTGGAAAGTAGCTTTGGCAATAGAGGTGAAGAGGCAACAGTGTGACAAGAGGAACACGTAAAGGCAGAGATAAAAATGGATAATGGAGGAAACAGAGAAGGAGTTGCATGAGTTGAAGGAGCAACTCTAGAAGGAACAGGAGCTGCACAGACAAGAGAAAGAAGCGTAGTAAGAATAGGTACAATGGGGGCGCAATATGTATAGACAGATGAAACTGCACCCATACAAGTATTCGACTCATCCAAACAGCTGGCATCAAGAAGATAGGGTGAGCCATCGCAGGAGCAGGACTTTTCACAAGAGATTGAAAAAGCACTTGAGTATATGGATATGGACATGGAGAAATTGTTGGCAGTATGGTTCAGGTTTGGCGCTATGGCACAGGTGTTGTACTTGATGGCAACTCACTCAAGTGGCAGATCTCTGTTCAGGCTCTCAAAATCATAGAAAATGAGATACCCGTAGGTACGCCGACCAAGAATTGTGGACATATCCGCAGGTTCTCCATTCAGAAGGCGCAAACCCTAGTTCACTCACTCCAATGCAGAGAAGCGCGCACATGTGGGGTTTCTTATGTTTGGCCCTTGGTATTTAGCTCGTCGATCATGATCCTATGGTTTTGGTCCGTGGTATAGGATCTAAAGTATTGAACCCCAGTTTGGATCCCTTGTATTGGTTTTTGATGGTTTTGTCCCATGGTGTGAATAAGGGCTTGCCTATAAAAAGGAAAGGAGATCACTTGGCTATATACTTGTGAAAATTGAATATCTTAAGATTTGAAATTTTGGGTGATCAGTTTTAAAAGCTAGATCTAAATCAAGGTGAATTTTAAGGCGAATCTATTGATAGGCCGTGATCTCTCAGGAGCATGATCAGATTTGTGGATCTGACTGTCTGTGGCACATTGGAGGACTGTTAATTTGGCTCTATTCAGAGGTCCGCAGGCGATCGACAGCGCAGGTGAGGAGGTCCACAATGCAGCAGAAGGTGCAGGTGCGGGGATCCGCAACACAACAGAAGGCGCAAGTGCAGGGATCCGTAGCGCAGCAGAAGGCACATGTGCGAGGTACGCAGTGCAGAAGAAGGCACAATGTGGAGGTACACAGAGGAACAGAAGGACCAGGTGCAGAGGTGCGTTGTTAGTTAGACAGTGCAGTTTCGGATCTGAGCAGAGGTACGCAGGGTAGTAGAAGGAGTAGGTGCGGAGGTACGCAGAGTAGAAGAAGGAGTAGGTGCGGAGGTACGCAGAGTAGAAGAAGGACCATGGGCAGATCTGCATAGTTTAGACACAGAAGAGCTGCAGATATTTTTAGGCCTCTATTGGCGAAGTTGCGGACCTTTCTTGAAACATTTGTTGGCTGTCTTTTATCTATTGCTGAAGAGTTCTGGGTTTAGATTATTGGTATTGCTGATCTGGTTACTGCATTCTGAGAATTTATTGGTTGATTCATTGGTTGATTGAAAAAGTTGATTGGGTGAGTTACATGTACTTGATGATTATTTGATGTTCATGGATCCAGTTTGAAAATTTATGAAAAGTGGTCCTTGGAAGAAAAGAAGCAGGGGGTTGTAGCTCCCTTCTAGGAGAGACTGGAAAATGAGAGAGGGTTGTAGCTCTCTACAGGTTGCAGCCTACGTAATGGTAAAGTACTACACCAGTACAAAATCATTGTAAAAGAAGTTTCTAATTGAAAGAAGATAGAGACATATTGCAACAGGTGGTTTTCACCCACATTGGGTTTCCACCTTATATCTGGTGTTCTTTGGTGTGATTATCTGTTTTCCCTGTTCTTGCTCATTATTATATGGTACTGACATACAAACTAATGATCAATATCTGAAGAATAACTTAAAGTATAAATCTGGATGATATATTGAAAAGAATTTGATAATACTGATTCACCCCCCCTCTCAGTATTATTTTCAACAATTGGTATCAAAGCAGGTCCTTCGGAAGAAGCTTGATCACTTGGAGGAAGATCCATCGTCATGAGAAACTACGAGAGAGAAGCATATATCAGGCCACTGATTTTTGATGGGAAAAACTTTGTATATTGGAAGGTAAGAGTTACTGCCTATCTTCAATCACTTGGTACAGAAGTCTGGGATATCATAGATACAGGGTACACTTTTCCTTCAGAAACTCCTACAGATCCAACTGAGAAGAAGAAATATGAAACAAATGCAAAAGCAGTTAATACTCTATTAGGATTCCTATCTCAATCAGAATTTGTCAAGGCAATGCAATATAAATCCGCAAAAGAAATATGGGACAAGATTTTTCTGAGCTATGAAGGAGATGAACAGGTAAAACGAGAAAAACTTCAAACCCTCAGGATTTAGTATGAAAATCTCAGAATGCACAATGATGAAAGTGTGGCTAACTATTTCCTTCGTGTAGATGAGATTGTTAATTGTATGAAAAATTTGGGTGAAGAAATAAAAGAGGCTATTGTGGTTGAAAAGGTTTTAAGATCTTTGTCCCCTAGGTTTGAATCTAAAGTTTCTGCAATAGAAGAAAAGGAGAATCTACGAAAACTTACCATGTCACAACTACATGGGATTCTAACTGCTTATAAATGAGAAAGGGAGGACCATCAGACAGGAGAGAAGCAAAGGCTTCAGGCAAAGGAGACTACTATGAGTTAGGACATGTGTCAGAAGAGGAAGAAGAATCAAATTTTGTCAAAAACCTTCAATGGGGTACTGAAAGATTCAGAGGTAAGTTACCTTTCAAATGTTTTTCTTGTGGGAGATTCGGTCACTATGCTGCCAAATGTCCTCATAAGGATAAAACTGACAAAGGGAAGGAACCTGTTAGATGGAACAAGAAATAGGATGTAACTAAGAAAAGTTACTATACTCATGAAGATAGTGATGGTCTTTCAAATAGTGATGAAGATGAATGAGGTAATGACTATAAAATTTTAATGGCTTTTAAAGATGATGATTACATGGATGCTATAGATATGGATGGCTTTTATGAAGAGATTTCTAGAATCAAAACATGTTTAGAAGAAAAGAATGTGATCATTGATACTCTGCAATTCCAACTTGATGAAAAAGAAAAATTTCTTGAGAAGTTAGAATGTGAAATTGTTGGCCTTAGAAAAGAAATTGAGAAAACAAAGGCTCTTAATCTTAAATTTGTTAAAGGATCTGAAACTCTGGATGAGATTATCAATGTACAACGTTCTCCACTAATCAAGACAGGTTTGGGGTATAATGGAGAAGCATCTCAAGCATCCACCTCAAAGCGTTATCTCGATGCAACAAGGAGGAATGAGCAAAAGCCCAATGGATATCACCAGGTAAAATAGGGACGAATTACATCAAGAATAAACAAAGACTACCAGGTAAATCAGGGGCAATCCACCTTAAGGATGAACAAAAGCTACAACTAGCCATAGGTGAAATCTTCTCAATTTGCCTCAAAAATGGATAACAATAGAAACTACAATCATTTGGCAGGTAGATTTGATAATCGCAGAAGTTTCTTCAATGGCCAATGTTTCTCTTGCCATAATTTTGGCCACAAAGCAGCTCAATGTGTTGCCTATAAAACAATCATGACTAGAGAAGCTCAAAAACAAAGAAGTATGACTGGGATCACGAAAAGGACCTATAACAACTTTTTGGCCCTTGAAAATGAAATTGAATGTTCTATTTGTAATAACTTGGTCATGAAGATTTTGAATGTAGGAGCAGGTTTTGGCAGACAAAGGAACAAGCCTCAAGTACCAGAACATGGAGAATAAAGGAACCACAACCAGAAAGATGTGAGATAGCTTTTTATGCAGAAGGACAGGAAAATCAATGGTACATCGACAACGGATGTTCGAAGCATATGACAGGTGATAAAGAAAAATTTGAATCATATAGTGTTTTAGAAAAGGGAAAGAAAGTTTCTTTTGGAAATGATACCCCTGCAGTCATAAAAGGAAAAGGAACTGCTCAGTTGAAAGAAAAGGTCAAAGCTGGAAATGTTTTGTATGTTGATGGCTTGAAGCATAACCTTCTTAGTGTCAATCAGATGTGCGATCAAGGAACCGAGGTAATATTTCGATCAAATGGATGTAGTGTTTGTGATCTTGATACATGAAAAATAGTGACCAAAGGCAAAAGAACTCCAAATAACTTATACATATTTGAAGAAGGACAACAAAAATGCTATTTGAGCAAGGATGATGAACACTGGTTATGGCATCGGAGGTTGGGGCATCTAAGATTTTCACAAATAAGGAAAGAATGCAAATACCAGGCAGTTCGTGGTCTTCCAGATATCAAAATTCCAGACAACACCATATGCAAATCATGTCAGTTTGGTAAGCAAACCAGAACCAACTTCCCTGAGAAGGAAGGATCAGCCAGCATGCCTCTTGAACTAGTCCATACAAATGTATGTGGTACATTTAGGACAAGGTCACCTCGAGGAGAAGAATAATTTATATTATTCATTGACGACTTCTCCAGGATGGTTTGGTTAGGACTTATGAAACACAAGGATGAAGCATTCGAAAAATTCAAATCTTTCAAAGCCTTGGCTGAAAATGAATCAGATCACAAAATTAAGTGCCTCAGGTCTAACAGAGGTGGGGAGTTTACCTCAAATGAATTTTTCGATTTCTGTGAAGAACATGGAATAAGAATGGAATTCTCCACAGCTAGGACTCCTCAGCAAAATGGAGTGGCGGAAAGGATGAACAGAACAGTTCAAAAAATGGCTCGTGCTATGCTTGATGAGTCTGGAACTCCCGCAACCTTCTGGGGTGAAGCTGCGTTTGCTGCGGTTGTTATTATCAACAAAACAAATGTCCGAGTGAACAACACTCAAACTCCTCATGAGCTCTGGTATGGTGAGACTCCCTCGGTAAAGCATTTCAAAAATTTTGGAAGCAAATGCTATATTAAGAATAATGATGAACAGCTTGGTAAACTTGAACCTAGAGCAGATGAAGGCATTCTCCTTGGTTATTCCCCTCACAGCAAAGCATATAAGTGTTACAATAAAAGACTTGGAAGAATTATTGACAACATTGATGTGGTGGTTGATGAAAAAGGAAACATTCCTAGGCAAGTAAATCATGAAAATGTCGAAGAGGATGAAGACTACCCTCCAAATCAGACTGAAGATGAAGAAGAACCTCAAGAAGCACCAGAGGAATAGACAAGGATAGAAGAGAAGACTCCATCCAGGTATGTTCAAAAGAATCATCCAGAATCTCAAATCTTGGGGAAAAAGGAGGCAGGCGTACAAACAAGAAGAACAATTGCAGAAGCTTCAAGCTATTTGGCATTACTCTCCTCCACTAAACCACAAAATGTAAGAGAGGCATGCAAAGATGAATGCTGGGTCAAGGAAATGGATGAAAAACTTGAGCAGATCGAAAAGAACAATACTTGGGAATTGGTTCCTAGACCAAAAGATAATAATGTCATAGGGACAAAATGGGTCTTCAAAAATAAGTTGAATGAAAATGGGAAAGTAATTAGAAACAAGGCCAGACTTGTTTGTAAAGGGTATGCTCAACAAGAAGGAATAGAATTTGAAGAAACTTTTGCTCCCGTTGCAATACTTGAGGCCATCCGAATGTTCCTTTCTCTCTCAAGCTTTCAGAAGTTCAAAGTATTTCAAATGGGCGTGAAATCAACCTTTATGAATGGAGACTTAGAAGAAGAAGTATACATTGAGTAGCCAGAGGGTTTCATTATTGGGAATGATCCAAATCTTGTATGCAGACTAAAAAGGCTCTCTATGGTCTTAAACAGGCTCCAAGGGCTTGGTACTACCGTTTGGACAAATATCTTCATCAACAAGGTTTTTCAAAAGGATCAGCAGATAGCAATCTTTATATAAAAATTGAAAATGACAAATTTCTAATACTTGTTGTGTATGTAGATGATATTATCTTTGGAAGCAATGAAGAAGCTATGAGGCAAAGCTTTGCCTTGGTGATGCAAAAATAATTCGAAATGTCTTTGCTTGGAGAATTGACATATTTTCTTGGTTTGAAAATCCAACAAAACGAAGATGGTATCTTTTTGTATCAAACCAAGTATCTCAAGCAGATCTTGAAGAAATATGGCATGGAAGATGCAAAACCAGTATGTACCCCATGGTTATAGGATGAAGCCTCAGTGCAAATGATGAATTAGCAGTAGTGCATCAGCCAACCTATAGATCTATGATTGGAAGTCTACTTTATTTGACAGGTACCCGACCAGACATCATGCATGCAGTGGGAATAGTTGGAAGATTTCAGGCAAATCCAAAGGAAACTCATCTTCAGGCAGTGAAGAGAATTTTCAAGTATCTTCAAGGAACTCAAAACTATGGCTTATGGTATCCTAGAAATACCGATCTCACTCTTCATGCTTATACAGATGCAGATTGGGCTGGAAGCGTGGATGACAGAAAGAGCACAAGTGGTGGTGTGTTCTTTATGGGTTCCAGATTAGTATCTTGGTTCAGCAAGAAATAGAGTTCGATTGCTTTATCTACAGCTGAAGTAGAATATGTGGCTGCTGCATTTTGCTGCACTCAAATTCTTTGGATGATGCAGACCTTGCAGGATTTTCAAATCACTTGTACACCAACTATCTCCATCTTATGTGATAATACAAGTGCAATCAGAGTTTCAAAGAACCCAGTCATGCATTCAAAGACCAAGCACATACCGATCAAGTATCACTTTCTCCGAGAACAAGTGTCGGAACAAAAGGTCAAATTGGAGTATGTTCCTTCTAAGGAACAAGTTGCTGACATACTCACCAAACCATTGCCCAAGGAGACCTTTGAATACCTCAGGCAAAAGTTGGGGGTAGTTGATGTATCATCTTGTTGTTGAATCTCATCTGTTTCAGAGAGTGTTGGTTGTACGTGAGTTTCATATGGGGTATACGCATACATTTGCTGGGTTATGGATTGGTCGAAGATCGAATGGCACAGGCTCAGGGGGAGCATATATTTTTCTAATAATGCATTGTTGGCATTATGGTAGAAGATCTTGGAGGAGAAAGTACAGAAGGAGAAAATGTATGCTGATCTGAATATTGCTGCTAATATGTCTCTATCTCTTTTTTCAAAGTCATGTATGGTGTATGGTAGTTTATGGTTCTTCTTGAAGAAATTTTCTTTTGCAGATCTAGTCTATTGTCAGGGGGAGCTCATTCAGAAATTTCAGTAGGCACTCAGGGGAGTATGGACAACAAGGAAGAGAATATCTTGGTCCGCCCTTTGCCCTTGATGTCAAAGGGGGGAATGACTTTGAATATCTTGGGGTTGCCATCAAGTCCAAAGGGGGAGATTGTTGGCAGTATGGTTCAGGTTTGACGCTATGGCATAGGTGTTGTACTTGATGGCAACTCACTCAAGTGGCAGATCTCTGTTCAGGCTCTCAAAATCATAGAAAATGAGATACTCGCAGGTGATCCTAAGAGAAGGTGCGGACCCGCACGTACGTGAAGTGCGGACATATCTGCTGGTTCTCCATTTAGAAGGTGCAGACCCTAGTTCACTCACTCCAATGTAGAGAAGCGCGCACACACGGGGTTTCTTATGTTTGGCCCTTGGTATTTAGCCCGTCGATCATGATCCTATGGTTTTGGTCCATGGTATAGGATCTAAAGTATTGAACCCCAGTTTGGATCCCTTGTATTGGTTTTTGATGGTTTTGTCCCATGGTGTGAATAAGGGCTTGCCTATAAAAAGGAAAGGAGATCACTTGGCTATATACTTGTGAAAATTGAATATCTTAAGATTTGAAATTTTGGGTGATCGGTTTTAAAAGCTAGATCTAAATCAAGGTGAAATTTAAGGCAAATCTATTGATAGGTCATGATCTCTCATGCACATGATCAGATTTGTGGATCTGACTATCTGTGGCACATTGGAGGACTGTTAATTTGGCTCTATTCAGAGGTCCGCAGGCGATCAACAGCGCAGGTGCGGAGGTCCGCAGCGTAGCAGAAGGCACAGGTGCGAGGTACGCAGTGCAGAAGAAGGCACAGTGTGGAGGTACGCAGGGGAACAGAAGGACCAAGTGCGGAGGTGCGCTGTCAGGCAGACAGTGCAGTTGCGGATCTGAGCAGAGGTACGCAGGGCAGCAGAAGTAGGTGCGGAGGTATGCAGAGCAGAAGGACCAGGTCTGGATCTGCGCAGTTTAGACACAGAAGAGCTGCGGATATTCGCAGGCCTCTATTGGTGAAGTTGCGGACCTTTCTTGAAACATTTGTTGGATGTCTTTTATCTATTGCTGAAGAGTTGTGGGTTTAGATTACTGGTATTGCTGATCTGGTTACTGCATTCTGAGAAGTTATTGGTTGATTAATTGGTTGATTGGGTGAGTTACATGTACTTGATGATTATTTGATGTTCATGGATCTAGTTTGAAAATTTATGAAAAGTGGTTCTTGGAAGAAAAGAAGCAGGGGGTTGTAGCTCCCTTCCAGGAGAGACTGGAAAATGAGAGAGGGTTGTAGCTCTCTGCAGGTTGCAGCCTGTGTACTGGTAAAGGATTGCACCAGTACAAAATCATTGTAAAAGAAGTTTCTAATTGAAAGAAGATAGAGACATATTGCAGCAGGTGGTTTTCACCCACATTGGGTTTCCACCCTATATTTGGTGTTCTTTGGTGTGATTATCTATTTTTCCTATTCTTGCTCATTATTATATGGTACTGACATACAAACTAATGATCAATGTCTGAAGAATAACTTAAAGTACAAATTTGGATGATATATTGAAAAGAATTTGATAATACTGATTCACCCCCCCTCTCAGTATTATTTTCAATAGCAACATGAGTTAGAACAAGACATCGACCTCATGCCTCACCACCAAGAGGTCGACCCACTAGCTTCATCGGATCCAAAAGCGGAGAAAGTCCTAAACGACCAAGGAGACACTGAGATCCTTAGAGACAATCTGGAGGAGGAGATGCACAACATCTCATTCAATGTGTCCCAACATAGAGTTGTGTAGTCTCATAGAGTGTCGACTCCAGATGATCAGACATCTCTTGCAAAGTTTGAGGAACGAGTGATCATGTATGACGTGTGCAAACATCCAACAACATTGGCTGATGCTACCAGAGCATATGCTAAAGCCACTAGCTCGAGTGTTCACTTCCTGATAGCTGAGAGCGAGTGAATGGCTAAGGAATTACAGATGACCAAGTAGGGAGGATAATTGGTTACAGCATCGAACCAAGCAGATTTGAAGAAGGAAATACTGGATGAAGTATTGTCCCTTGACACAATCATGCGGGCATTGTATTCCAAGTTTGGTACCTTACATAAGGTGGTTCTCTAGCTCAACGATTGGCAACAACGATGTGCTAAGAGAGCACATATCTTGTTGAATGTGCATGATATCGTTGATTACATGCAAACATGGACAATGAGATACAAGGTAACCCCACTACACTTTCCTAAGATGATGAAGCCTAGAGTGGTCGAGCTAAAGGCACGCATCCGGAGACATATCCGGAACTATGAAGATCTCCTACAGCTCATCACTAGTCTACAGGCTTCCCATGCATGGGTATTTAGGAGTATGGATGTTGTTCTACTAGCACATGTGATCCCACCTATTGGGACACCCACCCAAGCGAAGAAAAAGGCATAGGTCTGACTAGAGTTTTACAAGTTGATGCGCATAGCTACCAACCCAGACTTGGTGATCAGTGTAGACACCATGCATACGTATGTCATTGGTTCAACCACACTCAAGACAATGATGTGCATTTTATTAGATGAGTTGGAAAAAGGAGCCCGAGCAATGTATCAGGATGTTATGGAGGTAAGAGTTCATTTCCAGAGAGATGCCATCTTAGAGTACATGGACACCATTGCAGACTATCAAGTGTGGCATCAGCTCGCTACTGTCGACCACCATGAGGATGTCAAAGAGCTAGTCTTCTCATAGTTGTCTGAGTCATAGTGATGTCTTTCATGGCTTGCTCAAGCATATTTTGTGTCACATGGGTACATGTGCAGATTGTATGTAATGTCTTGTCAAGTGTAAGTTCAAGTGTCGATAGTTTGATGTAATAGTCATAGGGTAGATGAAGAGTCATGAGGGTAGATGAACTGTCAGAAAGGGGAATGTCAAGGGCCACCCCACCCTTTCCTATATATAGTCCCTCATAACTCATTGTATAGGATTTTGGTCAGCCAAGCTTCCAATAGGAGTGTCTTAGAGAAAGCTTGGAAAGTATTGTAATGAGCCTTGGCTTCTCCACTGTGCAGAGCTAGTATATCTCTTTGGAGGAGCACGCAGTTGTGGCTATAATGTTCCACTATCGGAACTAGTGGTTGGACATGGATGTATTGTATGACTGGAACTTACACTTCTTAATATAGCAGATCCAACACATTTCATGCAGATGTCATATTGTATTCCAACTATCTTGTTTACTCTAAATGATATATGTATTTTTTTGCTTACGCATGCATGTATGGACTATTCTATACAAGTATGTATGAATCTTTATGAAATGTGGTAATTGGTTTAACCATAACTTTGGATTTCTCACTAACTTTTTTTCCAGTTTGTGATGCATATTCGCTCATGTGTTCCCTTCCAAGCTGCGTGCTATCACAGGTTTCCAAGGGGTGCACTCCCCCCACTTTCCATGTGTTAGAACTATTCATGCACCTTCCTTGACTTGCCACAACTGTCACTCCCTTGCTACCAACAGGGACATATTACTTGCCTCTTTGTGACACCACGGTCAATGTGATACCGTATGACACACTGCTGGGACTCCTACAGGAAATGGTCTAAGGTCTAATTGGTACTTCTTACCGGGGATATCCCCTAACATGTTGGCGGGTCTAGCATCGTCAACAACTTCCTTCATGAATTCCAATAATTATAGATTTATCAATGCTTGAATCTCTACCCCAAGAAAAAACCTTTCCATCTACAAAAGAAACTTTATCACCTTTATATTCTAAGTAATAAAGTGAAAGTAAATTATTTTTCAAACTTGGAACGTATGGTATATTGTTGAAATTTAGCTTTTCTCCATTGTCCAGCTTCAAAGAAGTTGATCCCAGGCCTTTAACAACATAGATTTTTTTCTCTCCCAATTCCGCTGCATGAGAAGGTTGTTCCTTTTATAGAGTGTGAATTTGTTTTTTATCTCATTTCATGTTTCTTGATGCTCCACTATTAATAATCCATTTATTGTCATGATTGAGTGAACTTGTGAGTGCAACCAAAAACCCTTTGCTTTTGACCTTGTTGAATAAGTTGTAGATGATTCTTTTAATCCAACTTCCTACAACGTTGAATCCCATTTCCAAGTTATTTATCATAGAGGGAGTATTCCTTTATTTGAAGCCAATAGAATGATCTCCAATATTCCTTGACCTTAGCTTTGATGCCATGTTGAGAAATCAATTCTAGTAGAATTAGGGTTAGATTTCTTTCTTCATAATTACTTGTGAATTATGTTGCCTTTTTTTATATCTTTATCATATTATCTTTCATTAATAAATCACCAAATTATGTATGTATGAAGATCACAAGAACAAGAGACACAAGATGTAGGCACTCAGCCAGGGAAAAACCTAATCAAAATTCTTCCTTCAGTATTCAAGACGAGATAATCCAAGAATCTTCAACCTAGACACATACCTCCTCCAACCACCAAGTCATACCTTCCTTCCAGAAACTTCGATATAGATCTTCGACCTTGTAGCAACAACACCTCAACCTAGCAAATCCATAATTTCGACTTTCCAACAAAAAAATCTTCGACCCAACACTTGTTGAAATGCGGCAACAAGAATATTCCAATTTTAATTTGTCCTTGAATTAAAATTTGAATTTAGTCTCACCAGCTATTTGAAAAATAATTAATTAATTCATCTTGGATTAATTAGTTGGAGAAATTCAAACATGAAGTCTTTGTGAAGTCATGCAACAGTTATCCCTTTGATTGAGGAAGTTATCCCTTAATTAGGGAGATAAGGATGAGTTGTATTTGAGTTGTAATTAGTTAGCTCAGTTAACTGAGTTAAGTCCAGTTAGATTAGTTCCAAACAGTTTGTGGAACTGATTATGAGTTCAGTTATTCAATGCATGCATGCATGGAACTAGTGTACTCCAGATAACTGAATATTCTCTCATAAATAACTCATGCATGTCAATACATACAAAGACCCAGTTGAGATTAAAGGTAGGGAAAGTGTACTATCAATTGCAAGAATTTTCCTATAAGAAAATCTCTTGCATGCAGAACGAATTCATTCCTTGAGATTTGCACATTTTTATAGTGAGTGAGAGCAGTGAGTGAGACCAGTGTCACTCAAGGTTACAACTGGAGCACCGAGGGAAAATTGCACAAGGAAATAGGAGGCTTGGGGGGAAGAGGAGAAGGAATATGAGCAGTCTGTTCTGTCTATGAGCAGTAATGAAGGATTGTACTGAGAGCTGGATAGTTGTGAGAGCTAAATCTGTGTGTAATCTTGAGATATTTCCACTTGTATGATAATACAGATAGCGAGTTTTTTAGCTGAGTCTTTCCCCAGAGTATTCTTCTGTGTTTCATGTGTATGATTTCTTGTTCTCTGTTATATGTGTTCCGATTGATCTTTATCAAAGTGATGAAGCTTCTGCAAAGTTTGATTGTAGAAGTAGATCTAGTATTTTGCTTTAGTTATATTACATTATCAGGTGATCTACAGTGAGAATTTATACATGGTATCAGAGAAAAGGTGATCAAAGCAGTGAATAGTATACTGAGAAGGGAAAATTCAAAGCTTGGAGTTCTTGATTGAAAGTACAAAATTGAATTCTTATCACACCTCAAAGTTCACCAATGGTATTCAATGGATTGAGACTTGAGTATGCTCTAGATGGCAGCTCAAATTACATAGCATGGAAGGATCGCATGGAAGTGGTATTAGAAGACAATGGTTTGAAGGATTTCATTGATCAAGAAATCCCCAAGCCAGCAACAGCTAATGCCCAAGAATTGGTTGAATGGAAGAAGTGTGTGGTGAATGCGAGAAGGATTCTTCTGGAGGGAGTTCAAGACCATATTGTCTCGAGTCTCCATGGGAAGGATACTCTGTTTTCAATGTGGAAGACATTGAAGGACATATATTAGAACAAAAACGACCAGAGGAAACTGGCGCTCAAGGACAAGCTTCAGAAAATCAAGTGTGAAAAGGGAAACACTATTTCAATATATCTGAACAAGCTCACCACTTGCAAAGATGAGCTTGGTAGTGTAGGAATAACAACTGTTGATGATGACATGGTGAGTCTTTCTCTCCTCGGTCTTGCAAAGAGATGACATAGCTACTAGGACTCGGTGAAGGGAAGGGAGAAACTACCATATTGGGAACGACTGTGGTCAGATTTGATGCAGGAGGAGATCAGGAGGAGCACTAGAGATGGTTCTTCATCTAAGCATGATGATGAAGAAAATCTAGCCTTAACTAGTAAGGCAAGGAAAGGGAAAGGGAAGGCTTCCCATTCTAAATCAAGTTCTTCTCATGGTGGGAAGAAGATTGAAAAATCTAAAGTGAGATGCTTTAATTGTCATGAGATGGGCCATTATGAAACTAATTATCCATTGAAGAAATCCAAGAAGGGATCCTCGAAGGGATAAGAAGGTGAGGCACTGGCCTCTTAGTTCGAATTAGATTTTACCCTCATCGCATGTATGGTTTCATCGATGGTGGGTTGTGTTTGGTATCTAGACAGTGGAACCTCATTCCACATGACCGGAGATAAGAGTTTATTCGGTACCCTGGAGGAGAAAGACCTCAAGATGTGCATAGAGATGGGCGATGATGGAAAGTACCATGTTTCAAGTGAAGGCACGGTTGTTTTTTAGAGGGAGCATGGAGGTCCTGTCACCCTGACTGATGTAAAGTATGTGCCTGGACTAAAGAAGAACCTGGTATCAGTTGCGATGTTGGAAGAAAAAGGCTATGATGTAGTCTTCAGTAAAGGAAAGGCGTTCCTGAGACACATAGCCATGGGTCAGACTAAGAGGATTGGGATTCGAGTGAAGAATCTCTACAAACTAGAGCTATATGACTGTGCTGCATTGAGTTTGAAAGCAGAATTGGTGCAAAGCCAAGACATTGGCGAGTTATGGCATAGGAGGTTGGGCCACTTGCATCATGGGGCCTTGAAGATAATGCAACAGATCTCTATCGGACTTCCCAATGGTAAACATCAACAAGTGGACACATACAAAGGTTGTATCTTGGGAAAGTATGCAAAATATTCTTTTCATGATCGAGACAGTTGAGCTGAGGCGATCTTACAGTGAGTTCATATAGATGTGTGTGGACCATTCTCGACAACATCCATCGCAAAGAAAAGGTACTATGTGATTTTCATTGATGATTTTTCTCATAAATGCTGGATCTATTTCAAGCAGAAGAAGGATCAAACCTTCTCCAAGTTTTGTGAGTTCAAAGCTTTGGTTGAGAAAGAATCAGGGAAGAAGATCAAGGCCTTGACAAGTGACAATGGTGGAGAGTATGTCTCTTAAGAGTTTAAGGACTTTTGTGCAGCGGAAGGAATTAAACGAGAGTTGACGGTACCCCATAACCCACAACAGAATGGGGTGGCCGAAAGGAAGAACAGAACAATTGTGGGGGCAGCTCAGGCGATGCTGCATGACCAAGGCCTACCACTTCATTTGTAGGATGAGGCATGGTGGAGAGTATGTCTCTTAAGAGTTTAAGGACTTTTGTGCAGCGGAAGGAATTAAACGAGAGTTGACGGCACCCCATAACCCACAACAGAATGGGGTGGCCGAAAGGAAGAACATAACAATTGTGGGGGCAGCTCAGGCGATGCTGCATGACCAAGGCCTACCATTTCATTTTTGGGATGAGGCATGCAACATAACAGTCTATTTGTATAATAGAAGCCTGCATCACATACTCGGGATGAGGACACCATAGGAAGCTTTCTCTAGGAAGAGACTAGATGTGAGTCACTTCAGGATCTTTGGCTCATCGATATTTTGCCATGTGACCAAGGATGCTTAGAAGAAAGTTGAGTCGACAGTAGAGTTGGGGATACTTGTGGGGTACACTGATACACCACACAACTATCAGGCATACATGCCTACCAATCAGAGGACAGTGGTACGCAGAGATCTAAAGTTTGATGAGTAGAAGGCCATGCAAGTTTCCCTTGAGAGGGAGCTCCAACTATAGGTTGTGGAGGAACTTTTGGTTCCTAAGGAGGAGGAGCCTTAGACTAATGCGGAGCAGCTGCATGTAGAGGTTCCAGGAGTGGAGACATACACTCAAGCAGAGTCTTCCAGAGAGGGACAGAAGCAAACTAGAGACGCTGACATATTGTTGTCGGATGCAAAAGAGAATGTGGGAGAACCATCTTCTCAGCACAAACAGAGGAGGTCACCTGAGCGGTACACTGGATACATGGCCCTTGTTGGGGAATGTGTGGAGACCAGGTCGTCTTCCTTTAAGGAAGCAGTGCAACAGCCAATTTGGGTTGATGCTATGGTGGAAGAGTATGACTCCATAGTATGGAATAGTGTTTGGTATGTGGTTCCAAGACTGGAGAACAAGTCAGTTGTGAGTTCCCATTTGATTTACAAGGTAAAGTAAGTTGCTGATGGTAGTGTCGAAAAGCATAGGGCAAGGTTTGTTGCCCGTGGCTTTTCACAGGTCGAGGGGATCGACTATGATGAGGATTTTTCTCCTGTAGCAATATACTCATCTATCAGATCGATGTTGGCACTATCAGCAAAAATGGGTTGGAAGATCCATCAGATGGATGTGAAGACTGCATTCCTCAATGGCAAGATTGAGGAAGAGGTGTACATAGAGTAGCTGGAAGGTTTTGAGACCTTCGATCGTGAGTTGCATGTGTGCCAACTCAAGAGAGCTTTGTATGGGCTGAAGTAATCACCTCGTGCTTGGTACACCAGGATCGACAACTACTTCACCGGGTTGGGCTTCACAAAGAGTGAAGCAGATGCAAACTTGTACCACATCATGGTGGAAGGTAAGCAGTTGATCATTGTTCTTTCTATTGATGATCTGATATTAATAGGTGATGATGAGTTGATCATGTCTTGCAAGGATGACCTTGCAAGAGAATTTGGGATAGAAGACATGGGTCTCATGCACTACTTTCTGGGCATGGAAGTGTGGTAGAAGGATGGGGAAATATTTGTGTCCCAAGGCAAGTATGCCAATGAGATACTTAGGAGATTCCACATGGAGAAGTGCAAGCCCATGCAGACTCCTCTAGCAGGTAACTAGAGGAAGGAGGATGCTACTTCAAGAGAAGTAGTAGAAGCTACTATGTATCGGCAGTTTGTGGGTTCACTGATGTGTTTAGTGAACACACGACCAGATTTGTGCTATGTGGTGAACTAGCTAAGTCAAGCTATGGTTTAGCCTACCAAGCTATTTTGGAAGGAAACTAAGCATGTTTTGAGATACCTCAGAGGCACATCTCAATATGGATTATGGTACAAACGGACAGAGGGAGTAAAGCTACAGGGCTTCACCGATGCAGATTGGGCAGGGAGTCCATCAGATTGGAAGAGTACTTCAGGAGGAATTTTCAACCTTGGTTTAGCCACAGTTTCTTGGTACTGTAGGAAGTAGAGGTTAGTTGCACTCAGCTTAGCAGAGGCTGAATATATGGCTGAAATTGAGGCAACATGTGAGGCCATTTGGATGTGGAAAATTCTAGTTGGTTTGTTTGATCAGAGGATGGATCCAACTGTGATCTATTGCGATAATCAGAGTTGTATCAAACTGTCCGAGAATCCAATATTTCATGATAGGTCCAAGCACATCGACATTCAATACCATCATCTCAGATACTATGTGGCAAGGAGGATCATGTTGTTATATTATATTTTGACCGAGGAGAAAGATGTAGACATGTTGACTAAGGCATTGTCAAAGTGTAAATTTGAGTTCCATAGAGACAGGATTGGGGTGGAAGATAATCCCTTTCTTGTTGAGAGGGAGTGTTGAAATGTGGCAACAAGAATATTCCAATTTTAATTTGTCCTTGAATTAAAATTCCAATTTAGTCTCACCAGCTGTTTGAAAAATAATTAATTAATTCATCTTGGATTAATTAGTTGGAGAAATTCAAACATGAAGTCTTTTTGAAGTCATGCAACAATTATCCCTTTGATTGAGGAAATTATCCCTTAATTAAGGAGATAAGGATGAGTTGTATTTGAGTTGTAATTATTTAGCTCAGTTAACTGAGTTAATTCTAGTTAGATTAGTTCCAAACAATTTGTGGAACTGATTGTGAGTTTAGTTAGTCAATGCATGCATGCATGGAATTAGTGTACTCCAGATAACTGAATATTCTCTCATAAATAACTCATGCATGTTAGTACAGACAAAGACCCAGTTGAGATTAAAGGTAGGGATAGTGTACTATCAGTTGCAAGAATTTTCCTATAAGAAAATCTCTTGCATAAAGAAGGAATTCATTCCTTGAGATTTGTGCAGTTTTACAGTGAGTGAGAGTAGTCAGTGAGACCAGTGTCACTCAAGGTTATAGCTGGAGCACCCAAGGAAAACTGTGCAAGGAAATAGGAGGCTTGGAGGGCAAAGGAGAAGGCATATGAGTAGTGTATTCTGTCTATAAGCAGCAGTGAGGGATTGTACTAAGAGCTGGATAGCTGTGAGATCTAAAGTTGTGTGTAATCTTGAGATATTTCCACTTGTATGATAATACAGATAGCAGGGTTTTTAGCTGAGGCTTTCCCCAGAGTATTCTTCTGTGTTTCATGTGTATGATCTAGTATTTTTATTTAGTTATATTGCATTATTAGGTAATCTATAGTGAGATTTTCTATACTTTCATAATTTTGACCCTCCCAATACCAGAAATTTGATCCAGCAAATAGCCCAGTAACTTTGCATAAAACAAAGAGAGAGAGGGAGTCGAGAAACTTTTACTTGTACTTCTTCCTTCTTCCCCTTTAACTTCGCACCTTTTTTTTGCACTTCCTTGATGTGTATCAAACTTCTTGAGTTGATGTCCAAACATATCAAACTTCTCTTGTATATATACCCTCTTCCGTGGGTTGAATTTTCCTCTTGTAATCCGAATTCATTAGGTTCAGGCCAACTTTGTGTGGATTTGACAAAATACATTTTTGACTCAATAATAATTATTTTTACTTGATACAAAATCCCGAGAAGGGTCTCTTTAAATGGAAAATGACTCTAATGAATTAGTGTAAAACACAGAAGTCCATAATGGGGGATTTTTCTTGTAAAATGACAACCCAAGCATGAAACCCATGCTTTAATAAGTCATTCTAATAATAATAAATATTTATTTTTAATTCATTGAATCAAATATAAATATGAAGACCAAACCTAGTTACATTCTTCGATAGAACAAAAGTATAATTTAAACTCAACCATTCATGAAAAGAGTCTCATAATTCATGATTAAGTGACATTCGGTTTTTAGGATGGAGATTTATGTATATGAAAAATGGGTTGAAAAGCACATTTAATATATATGAGAGTTCATTATTGAAAAAGTATACATAGGAATGTGCTCAAGCAAGAATGTGCGTGTGATGCAGGAAAATTTACTTTTCCTGCAAATTATGACTCTCTACTTCTGGGATGATAATGAAATACTAAGATCAAGGTGCCCATACACCTTTAACCATTTTTTGATTTCATGCTTTGTTCCTGCGATAAAAAAACACACAAAATATCTATGCACCCTCACTTGTGATATTTAAATCCCATATCATTTAATTTCAAACCCATGTAAAAGATCTGAAACTCTGGTTAATTCTATATTACACATAAAATTCAATTCTTCATTCATGCATACACACAAGGAGAGTTGGTGAACATAATGAAAATTCATTTCATGGATAAAATCATGTCCATACAATTACAAAACAATTAAAGAAGTATGCATTCCTCTCTTGGTCTGATCTCACATTCAATTTGGCCATTAGTTCTCATTGCTCATAGGCTTACAACAAATAGTAAAAAAGCAATATATTTTCTAAATCTTAAAAGCACTCCATAAATCACTCCATAAAGTAGATTTTCCTAAATCCTCAAATAACTCCATAAATCATCCATAAATCACTCCATAAAAATATTTTTCTAAATTCTAGAATCAAGCAATCTATCCCTAGAATTTTTCATGCTTTTCAAGGTATATTTACTTTTTCCCTATGGAAAAAATCTCACCTACTCATAGCTTTTCTAAAACTATGAACAATCTAGTTATAAAAATCATAAAATATCTCAACTCTGAAAATACAATTTATTTACATAGAAGAATATAAATTCTTCTAAAAATTAAAGACCCCTTTTGATCTGTAAACTGCTGTAGATATTCCATTGGAAAGTTTGTCACAATAGATCTAATAATGATATATTAAAATACCATATTTTTACACTATTACAGTGTTATTAAAATTCTAAATCTGTAGATTTGACGGTAATTAGTGCATGCATGTGAATGTAAATTATGCAGAAAAGCATAGAATGAAAAAATAAGCTCACACACACATAAAACACAAGATATTCTCTCTGGGAAACCCTTTCGGGAGAAAACCTAGCTAGAAGCCAAGACTGTTTCGCTCTCTTTCTCTATCTAGAAATATGGTTGCAGGTACAAAGAAGTAATGCCTGTGGCCCATGGGCTGCTATAGTGCACAAATCAACTTTCTGTGCTCTACCTACTATCTCTCTCGGCTATATTTGCTCAACTATGGAACAAAATGCTCTCGAAAGAATCGAATGCCTCTTTCTCCTAATGGCCCGGTTATAACGCAAGTCACTAGCCTACTAGTGGTTAATTTTGACTACATTAACTCTTAACTAGAGTTACAAAATAGACTCTTCTAGAGTCTTTGACATCACAAACATGTGGCTAGCCCCTTTTCCATAAACAATGGGGGCTAGCGCGACATCCTCATGAACTATAGGTTTGAAAATGGGAAGGTCAAATTCTGAGCGGCATAAATTTTGCATACATACTCTGATTGAAACACTTCTTGCGCTGTTGGGAAGGTCTCTGTGTGTATAATAGCATGGAAAGGTGACACATTTAAGAGGAAATTTTTACCCGCAAAAAGTATAGTTTGATGCTTGAAAACACCCCTAGAAGGTTTCAGACCTCATTTTGCCAAATTGGGTCCCGCTTATAAAAATAGTCCCGTGAGTTGATTCCTCCACTTTTTCCACTCAAATTTCATCGATATGGATGAAAAACAATATAATGATCCAATTCGGATCACCTTTTTTGAATTTTTTCTGGTTGATGAATAAATTACTTAGGAAGCTCTAATGCTTCTACATTAGACTCCTAAGGTAGAAAAAAAAATCATGACCTCCTGGTCATGAGCCTTTGATGAACCAATCCTCTTGGATCCCAAGATTTATGTTATTTTTGATCATCCATCTCATCATTTTCTTATTATTCTCCATCTTCTTCTATCACTTTCCTTTCTCCTGGTTTACAAACCTTGTGTTGAAGCCTTCTCTTTACTCTTCCCTTGCTCTCTTGTATAGTTAAATAACTCTTTCTTTAACTCCCCTTATTACATTAGTGTACCTATTTCTAGGAAAATTTTCCATCAGTTTTCTTAATTTCTCAATCTCCATGTCCAATTTATATCCTAGCTGGTACATCTTGCTCCTTGTTTGTTGAACCTTGTTCTTGTTTTTCCTCACTCGTTGTTGTTGTTGAATGTTCTCTTCTTTGATATCTATATAATTCTTACTCTTTCCCTCATCTGATGCCTTAAGAAATCCTTCTATGCCAACAGATTTCATGTAATATTCTCCATTAATACTTTGATTAATCAACCATTCTTCCAACATCCTTAGATCTTCTTCAAAATATGTCAGCGTTAAGATTGAATGTTGCTCTTCCTCTTTATGCTTCCCTTGACTATCTCCATGATCCAATTCTTCTTTGTATTCTACAACAATATTTTTCTTTAACTATATATCAACAATCTCTTTGTTCAATATTTTATGGTTTTCATCATGGTTTTCTTCATGAGAGAATGCTAACTCATCCTCTATCAGAATGAAATTATGAGTTTTTCTTCCTTCTATGCCTTTATAAAAAAAATATTTTCCTTCCTTCACCTTCATGACAGTTCTAGGTGACTGTCCAGTTTCACCCACAAAATAACCAAACAATGGTCCTTGTTCTGATTCACAAATACAAACCTCCATATATGCCACCCTATGCTCTTTTTCCCTCTGCTGAATGCTCAACACATGCTTTAGCTTCACCTATACACATCTTTTATCATCCTCATCTTGTTGTAGTAACTCCATAAGCACATTCAGATATTCTTTCATTTCGACAAGTTCCCTATTAAATTCTTCATCACTCGTTTTCTTCTTGATGTATTTTTCTTGACATCTTCTTTTCTTCTGTTGTGGCTTCCACCTGAACCTTTGTCATGACTCTCTGTGGTCATCCTTCTCTCTATCTTTGTGAGCTTCTCCATGCTCAACAATGAAATGAAGCCAAGCCTCTCCTCTGTAGCAAGTCCCCTCTTCTTGCTACTCAATACCTCATCAAGCTTTCTTCACTAGCTTGAATTTTTGGTATTTTCTCTAATGTCTCCTTAGAACCTTCTCTTGGCAATTCTACCCACACTCACTGTGGAACTACCCTCTAGCAACTTCTACCACACTGCTACTTGTTGGAAGTCATCCTTCTTTTGGTTGCAATCCTCAATTCCAAAGAGCATACCAACTTTGATACCACTTGATGCAAGAAAATTCACTTTTCCTGTAAATTATGACTCTCTACTTCTGGGATGTCAATGCAATACTGACATAAAGGTGCCCATACACCTTTAATGACTTTTTGACCTTGTGCTTTGTTCCAGAAATAAAAACAGACACACAATATATCTATGCACCCTCGCTTGTGATATTTAAATCTCATATCATTTAATTTCAAACCCATATACAAGATCTAAGACTCTAGTTAATTCTAGATTAGAAATAAAATTAGAATTCTTCATTCACACATACACACAAAGACAATCGGTGAACATAATGAAAATTCCTTTCATTAATAAAATCGTGTCCATACAATTATAGAATTATTCATTCCTCTCTTGCCCTGATCTCACATTTATTTTGGCCATTAGTTCCCATTTCCTGTAGGCTTACAATAAATAGAATTAAGAGATGCAATATCTTCTCTAAATCCTAAAAGCACTCCATAAAGTAGATTTTCCTAAATCCTCAAATCATTCCATAAATCATCCATAAATCACTCTATAAACATATTTTTCTAAATTCTAAAAACACTCAATCTATCCCTAAAATCGCTCACCATTTTCAAGGTAAAATTACTTTTTCCTTATGGAAAAAATATCACCTATCCATAACTTTTCCAAAAATATGAACCATATAGTTCTAAAAATCATAAAATATCTCAGATTAGAAAATACAATTTATTTACATAGAAGAATATAAATTCCTCTAAAAAATAAAGACCCCCTTTTTTATTTTATTTTTTCTAATTGATGACATAATGACTTAGGAATCTCTAATGCTTCTACATGAGTGTGCATTCTTGAAAGCATGTATAGGTTCCTAATCATAAGGCTTGGTGTGCTCCCAAATTGTCACACACACACACACTTGTTTGTAGGGTTTTCAAGAAAACACACATTCCTAAAAGTGCATATGAATTCATAAAAATGTGTGTACAATCATAATAATGTCTCTAGACTTTTAATAACATGCACACATGATTTTATGAGATCATGCATGTTTTGGATAACGCATGCACACCTTTATGACTATTTTTTTCCCCAATGAATACCCTTGATTATGGGGTTATTAATGTCATTAGAGGATTTGAGTATTAAGTATGGATACTAGGGTCCTTATCATGGTAAGGGAAGGAAACCTAGGTCTTAGGCCATAGATTTTTCTTCTAAGTATCAATTTCCCTAAACCAATACTTCAAACCGCCACACTTACATACCAAGGGCATCCTTGTCTTCCGAGTAGGGATACTTGGATGATAAGATATTTTAAGCACTAGTTATAATTCTTGAGGCCCTTGATATGGCCATAGGAGGAAACATAATGATTGGACCCTAAAATAATACTTTATTTATGAAAAACACCTCGAACCACCACACAACACCCCTCAAGGTTATCCCTCCACTAGACTAAGGAAATGGTTGCCATTAGGATGTTTTTTATACTAGGTACATGATTCTTTGGGCCCTAAACATCTTTGGAGGAGGAAATATAACCCTTATAGCATAAATAAAGTTTCAAGAAATCAAGGTTCAAGAATGACACCTTGAACTACTACGCATATCTTTACTATCTAAGTGGGGATATTGATGATATTATGAAGTCCTTAGAACTAGATATGAGCCTTAATGCCCCAAATATGGTTAAGGGTAAAATCCAAGTCTTAGTCTATATTTTAATATTATGGGTATTAACATGCAATAAAAATACGTGACCTCTAAGGGGAATATTTGGCCTCCAAGTGGAGTTATGTGCACCATTATAATATTCAAGCACAAGTTATGAGTCAAGAATTCCTCAAAATGATAGTAGGAAAAAACTTTGATAAATATTCACAAATAGGAAGTAGTTTTGGTCAAGTGGATTCCCTACAATGCCAAGTTTGATGGAAATGAATTTTAAGGAACATTTCATGCATTCAAGCCCAATAATAACACCTTGAATCTAGAAAGTGTATCATTTTCTCTTAATGAGCCATATTGGCACCATTAGAATTTTTGGAGAAGAAGGTATTAATATTAAGACTTGGACCATGGTCAAGTGATAAAACTTGCTTAGTATGCCCAAATAGTAGCTTCCAAGGCCCAAGAGCCATCATTGAGTCCTCAAACATGCCTCAAACCACTAGATGTAATGTATTTAGAGTATCACCTCCCTCTTAATTGGGATATGGAAATCATTGGAGGGATTTGATCTCTAGGTGTGAGTATTAGTGTTGTGATCATTGTTAGGGGAGAAATATCAAGCTTAAATCTCTAAAGGTAGCTTCTAAGGTTGAAGGGACATGAACAAGCACTTGGACCACCATATAGGAAATTTCTATGGGATTAGGGGCCTTTAAAATGGGATATGGTCTCTATTAGGTGGTTTTTAAGTGCTATATTTTGATCATGGTGCCTTTAACATCCTTTGGGGAGTAAACCATAGCCTTAGGCCCTAAAAAAATATTTTAGGCATTTGGGGCCAATAATGTCACCTCAAACATGGGTCTTAGGGCTAATACATGACCTCAAACATGGGTTTTAGGGCCCTCAACATGGTCAATGGAGGAAACATGAATCTTAGTCTATAACAGAAGCTTATATCCATCAAGGGCCAAGAAGGATACCTTGAGAAATAACACATAGCCTCATAAGGGTATCATTATCCTATGATTGGGTTGTCAATGTCATTAGGTGGTTTGAGTAGTATGTATGTTTCCCAGGACTCCAAAAATGATTAGGTCCTAAAGAAAGCTTTTAGGCATCTAAAACATGGCCCTCTTTAGAAGCCTAAAAAATTTAAGGCATACAAAGAAGCCTTGGGATCCATGTGGATGTTGGTGAATCACCATGGTCAATAATTTTTTTCTACTATTGGTGATTTAAAAGCCCATGGTTTTGGTAAACCATTGTAACCACCCTTAGTAGTTTAAATATGGAAGAAAAAAATTCTAATTGTATGTTATAATTTACCACATATAAAAAATTGCCAGTTTTTACCATAGGGATTTATGGTATTCACCAATGTTTTTTTGTAACCAATGGTTTTTATAGGATTTTAATCCTGGTTAGACAAACAAAAAACCCTCTCAAGTTTTCTTGAAAACCTAAGACTAGCTGATCAAGATATCTTGTTAGGTCCCTATAATACTAGTGTAACCCCTTATTGTTATTAGTACAACCCTCTTATTATATTATTGTGCCCATGTAGTCCCCATATTGTTATTATTGTGCCCTTACATTATTATTGTTATGTTGGCTCTGATTATCTTATGACCCCTTAGACTCCTATATATAGAAAGGAGGTCTTGTCATTTTTATCATCCAAGAATTGTTCATTTGTGTAATATAAAGGAGGTTTCCCCCTAGAAGAGGCTGATTTCTAAGGTGTTTATCTTTCTTTTCTATCTTTTTGTGAGATGGTTTCATAACATTTGGTATCAGAGCTTTGGATTCTAGGGTTTCACTGCTCCAAACAGAACATCGTGGAATTTTCACTATAACTTTTGTTATACGATGTTTTATAAGCTAAAAACAAACTCCATTTGAGCCGAAATTATTTTTGAATCTCAGGTCCAAATTTCAGATATTTTCTCGCTGTATTTTCAGAGATATGATTTGAGGAAGTTAGAGTTTCTGCAAGCTCCATAATTCCATCTCAAATAGGTCATTGTGGAATTTTTGCTATAATTTACTTTCTACGAAGTTTCAGAATCTAAAATTAAAACCCATTTGATCGAAAACTTGGTGAAGCTCGAGCCCGATATTCAGATCTTGTTTCGCTATATTTTCAGAGATACAGTCCAAGCCATTTAGGGTTTCTACAGACTCTCGAATTACATCCCTAACAGGTGACCTGGGAAAAATCATCATAAGTTTCTCTCTGAGCATCAGATTGAAATTTCGTAAGAAGCTATAGAAAGAGGACGGACTGTACTTTTCTGCGTATTGTTTTCAGGTTCGAAGGTAAAAAAAGTAATACGTGAAACTCCGTACAAGTTCGGTCCACTGAAAAAATATGTAAGAAGGTCATCTTGGGAGAGTGGGCATAACTCTTTCTTGGAGAATCCAATTTCGATCATACTGGTGGCGTTAGAAAGAGGACACAGAGGGATACTTCATCTTGCAATTTCAGACCTTGGAGATCACAAATTCCATAGTTACAGTCTTTTAAAAATCGAGCTCCTAAAATCAAGAAAAAGCAATATGAGGATGTTTGATGGCAAAGATCAGGTAAATTGGATACTACAGATGGAGAAATATTTTGATCTACATGAGGTGAAACTATTACAAAAGGTATGTATGGCATCTTTATATTTCTAACCGAATCAAATTTTATGGTATAAAGGGCTTTGTTCTCATAAACCACTTGTCACGTGGTCAATTTTAATGGAGGAAATGATAGCATATTATGAGGATACAAAGAGAAACACCTTCTTTAGCCAATTGATAAATCTCAAACAAAAGGGTTCAATGGCAGATCACATTGATGAATTTCAAAATTTGAATATAAGGGTAAATAATATTCCAAAGAAGCAAAGCATTGATGTCTTCACAGGGACTTTAAAGGATAACATTCAACATGCGGTTCGTCTTTGGGAACATGATTCATTGGAGAAGGCATATAGGTTGGCAAGAAAAATTGAAAGCAAAATTATGGAAACAAGGAATCCCACCACTCACAACTATAATTATGGAAGTGTTTTTTCTCCTAGCCTTCCACAACCTACAAGTTTTACACCACAACAATTGGAAGGAAAAAGAGAAAAGGGGCTTTGTTACAATTGTGATAGCAAATACACTAAAGGTCATAAGTGTGTTGAGAAGAAATTATTTTACATAGATTATGAAGAGGAGGGAGAAAAGGATCAAGAAACATCAAAAGAAGAGGATATACACCAGGAACCAACCCCAGAGAAAGAAGAAATGAATACGATCATATCTTGTAAAGCATTGGAAATAATTACCACTCCTCAAACTCTCAAAATAGAAGGACATATCAAGAAGAAAAAGGTTCAAGGAGTGAAATATCACATTGAGAAAGAAGAAATGAATCCAACCATATCTTGTAATGCATTGGACGGAATTACCATTACTCAAACTATCAATATAGAATGACATATCAAGAAGAAAAATGCTCAAGAAGTGAAAGATCACATCGAGCATCAAGAAATGAATATGACCATATCTTGTAATGCATTGGAAGAAATTACCACTCCTCAAACTCTCAAGATAGAAGGACATATCACGAAGAAAAAGATTGAAGCAATCAAAGATCACATCGAGCATAAACAACAAGTTCTCCAACTTTTAAAGGATAATGCCACTTTGGTGCATAATCAAATGAAACAACAAGCAGATCAACATTGCAGTGAAAGAAGTTTTGATGTAGGCGATTGGGTATTTTTATGGCTACATCTCAAGTAAGCTATTTATGAGAAGGAAATGTTGGCAATACTACATGAACTTAAGAAATTGCAACCTTACCTAATGGGAAGACACTTCAAGGTAAAAATGCATCATGACAGTCTTAAATAATTTTTAGAACAAAGATTATATTTATAAGAACAAAAGAAACAGGTCACAAATATGTTGGGTTATGACTTTGCAATCATCTACAAAAAAGGGAAGCAAAATGTCGTTGCAGATGCACTCTCAAGAAAGGATGAGGATGTGGAAGCATTATTTTGTGCTATTTCTATTATCCAACCAAATTGGATAAACAAAGCAAGAGATGAATGGAAAAGGACAAAGAAGTGTGGCCACTCATTCGAAAGTTGCAGAAGATCCCAGTTCAAACAATATTGCCAGAACTTGACGAGGAAGGAAAAATCATATTGGAACCTGGAGTAGTCACAGAAACAAGAACCTGATAGCTACGAAATCAATCAATTTCAGAGTATCTCATCAAGTGAAAGAACTTACCTGCTAAAGATTCCACATGGGAGGACAAGAATTTTATACAGAAGCATCAAGAACTACTCAAGCATTGAGGACAACACTTTTTGAAGGGGAGGGGCATGTTAGGTCCATATAATACTAGTGTAACCCCTTATTGTTATCAGTACAACCCCCTTATTATATTTTTGTGCCCATGTAGTCCCCATATTTTTATTATTGTGCCCCATAGAAGCCCAATATTGTTATTATTATGCCCTTACATTATTATTGTTATGTCGGCTCTGATTATATTATGACCCATTAGACTCCTATATATAAAGGAGGTCTTGTCATTTGTATCATCCAAGAATTGTTCATTTTTGTAATGTAAAGGAGGTTTCCCCTTGAAGAGGCTGATTTCTTAGGCGTTTATCTTTCTTTTCTATATTTTTGTGAGCCGGTTTCATAACATATCTCCTATCCTACGGTCCGACCTATTTAAGAATGAAAGAGGTAAAATGAAATTGACAAAATGGTGGCAAAGGAGAACCCACTTGTCTTCCTATTTAGATTTGTTGGAGGATTTAGTTTAGTTGAGAAGCACTCCCATATAACTCCAAATATAGATCTTGCATAGAAAGAAACATGAGTATAACTTTCATAGCTTAATGACATTGTTAATTAATAACATTAAAGAATAAATAATTGCATAACGTTGAATACATCATTACTAAACCAACTTCCAAATTATCATTAAATAAACACAATATGCATAAACGATAGATAAAAATATGGAAGAAACAACAATAGATCTATATTAAAGTAAATGAAGGAAGATTACAACCATAAGTAGTTGTAGCATGACCTCATCCAACTCCTAGCTTCTCAAACTCTCTCTCTCAAGCAATATCTCGGCAGCATAAGAATACATGAATTCCAATCCCAATCTCAATGGCCAAGCCTCCAATATATAGGAAAGTGGAGGGTATGAATATTACAAAATTATTCCTTAGTTTAATTTAGACAAAATCTTTGGGGTGGATGTTGTTTCCTTATTTTAATGTTTTTTGTAATTTTTTCCCACTTTTGTATGATTTTATCTGCTTTTAATAGGTTTAATTTGCTTCAAAAGTTGTATTTGTTTAGGAAAAAATTGTACATGAGGACAAAGTGATCAAATTCCACCATATGAGAGTTTCCTCATGAACAAAAGTGTCATAGTGAGTTAACTCGAACTTTTTTTCCTTGTGATTGAATGAGATTTTGGTAACAAAAGTTAGATGAAGAAACATAGTGTTATAGACTAGGATAACAATGGTCCTCATGGTACATAACTTGTGTTATAGTCTCAAATAGGATAGAAAAAGGGGGTGTAAATGGGTGTATATCAACCAAAAGCATAGTAATCTCCTTTGAGCTAATGAGGAGGTATTTTCTTGGATAACAATGGTATTTGAATATAATAAAGGTTCATGACTATAGATGAAAATGAACCCATAAATAATATAAATAAAAGCCTTCACCATTGTAAAATCCATCAAGTTTCCCATGATGTAGTCTTGTGATGTTATGAAACCAGCTCAAGAAAAGATAGAAAAGAAAGATCAACGCCTTAGAATTCAGCCTCTTTGAGGGGGAAACCTCCTTTACATTACATAAATGAACAATTCTTGGATGATACAAATGACAAAACCTCCTTTCTATATATAGGAGTCTAAGGAGTCACAATATAATCCAGCCGACCTAACAATAATAATATAAAGCCACAAAAATAACAATAGAGGGATTCTATGGGGCACAGAAATAACAATATGGGGGTAATAGGGGCACAACAATATAAATAAGGGGTATAACTACAATAGTAATGGGGTAATCACTAGTATTATAGGGACCCAACATGCCCCTCTCCTTCAAAAAAGTGTTGTCCTCAACGCTTGAGCAGTTCTGGATACTTCTGCATAAAATTCTCATCCTCCCATGTGGAATCTTCAGCGGATAAGTTCTTCCACTTGATAAGATACTCTGAAATTGATCGATTTCGTAGCTGTCGAGTTCTTGTTTCTGTGACTGCTTCCGGTTCCAATATAATTTTTCCTTCCTCGTCAAGTTCTGGCAATATTGTTTGAACTGGGAGCTTGTCACCTATAACCTTCTTTAAACATGAAACATGGAAAACTGGGTGCAATCGAGAAGCTGCAGGAAGCTCCAATTTGTATGCCATAGTACCAATCTTTTCCAACACCTTGTACGGACCATAATACTTTGGTGATAATTTATTATCCTTCTTAGCTTGCTTTAGGGACATTTGCTTATATGGTTGTAGCCGTAGGAATACCCAATCACCTACATCAAAACTTCTTTCACTGCGATGTTGATCTGCCTGTTGTTTCATTCTATTTTGTGCCAACACGAGGTTATCCTTTAAGAGTTGGAGGACTTGTTGTTGATGTTCGATGTGATGTTCCACTGCCTGAACCTTAGAATTTTCTCTTAAATATGATGTGATTGATGGTGGTTGATACCCATAAAGTGCCATAAATGGGGTCATTTTTGTTGCTGTATGGAAGGAAGTGTTATACCACCATTCAGCCAGAGGCAACCATTTGACCCATTGTGTCTGTTTATCAGATACAAAGCAACGAAGATATCCTTCCAAACATTTGTTTACTATCTCAGTTTGCCCATCAGATTGAGGATGATAAGATGAGCTATGAGCTAACTGAGTACCAAGACAAGAAAATAATTCTGTCCAAAAATTTCCAGTGAAAATGGGATCTCTGTCACTTACAATAATCTTTGGGTTTCCATGTAGCTTTTGAACTGTTTCCATAAATGCAGTAGAAACTGTACTGGCTTTAAATGGATGTGATAATGCACAAAAGTGTGCATACTTGGTAAGTCTGTCAACTACCACCATGATGACACTCTTTCCCTCAGACTTGGGTAAACCTGTGATAAAATCCATTGAAACCTCCTCCCAACGTTGGCTTGGAATGGATAAAGGTTGTAATAGACCCGGTGTCTTAATTGTTTCAACTTTATTTTGTTGGCAAACCAAACATTCCGCCACAAACTTTTGAATATCTGATTTAAGGCCATCCCAAAAAAATTCCTTCTTAACCCTGTGGTAAGTTTTTAAAAATCCTGAGTGCCCTCCTAAGGGAGAAGTGTGCAATTCCATAAGAATCTTTTGTTTTAGCTGGGAATTCTTACAGAGGTATAAGCGATCTTTGTACCATAACGAATCATTTTGCCAGCTAAATGTATCAGAAGTACTGGAATCTTGTTGTAGCTTTCGAATAAGTGCCCACACTTCTTCGTCATTCTTCCATTCCTCCTTTGCTTCGTTTATCCAATCTGGTTGGATAATAGAAATGGCACACAACAATGCTTCCACATCCTCATCCTTTCTTGAGAGTGCATCTGCCACCACATTTTGCTTCCCTTTTTTGTAGATGATTTCAAAGTCATAACCCAACATCTTTGTGACCCACTTTTGTTGCTCTTCAGAGGATAATCTTTGTTCTAAAAAGTATTTAAGGCTATCATGATCCGTTTTTACCTTGAAGTGTCTTCCCATTAGGTAGGGTCGCCATTTCTTAAGTGCATGGAGTATTGCCAACATTTCCTTCTCATAAATAGCTTTGCTTAAAAACTTTCCCTTGATTGGACGACTTTCAAAAGCAATGGGTCTTTCATCTTGCATTAGAACAACACCAATTCCATTTCCTGAAGCATCACATTCCACAATAAAGGTTTTTGTGAAGTCCGGTGTAGCTAAGACCGGTGCTTGGCACATTGCCTCTTTAAGATGTTCAAAGGCCTTTGTTGCTTCCGGAGTCCATGAAAATGAATCTTTCTTCAATAATGTTGTTAGAGGTGCTGCTATTCTCCCATAATTCTTAACAAACTTGCGATAATACCCTGTCAACCCAAGAAATCCTCGCAGATGCTTTATGGATGTGGGGATTTTCCATTCCTTAATGGCTTTAATTTTGCTAGGGTCTACCTTAACTCCTTCATGAGATACAATATGACCCAAATATTCCACCTCCTGGACTCCAAAGAAACATTTGGATCTTTTTGCATATAATTGTTTCTCCTCCAATAGTTGTAGCACCTTGTCAACATGTTCAACATGATCCTTCCAAGACTTGTTGTAGATTAGTATATCATCAAAAAATACTAACACAAATTTTCTAAGGAATGGTTTGAAAATTGAATTCATCAAACCTTGAAATGTTGAAGGTGCATTGGTAAGGCCAAAAGGCATGACCAAAAATTCATAATGACCCTCATGAGTTCTAAATGCCGTTTTCGGAATGTCTTCAATCTTCATTCTGATTTGATGATATCCCGAACGAAGATCCAACTTGGTGAAGTAAATTGATCCATGCAATTCATCCAGTAATTCATCAATGACAGGAATGGGGAACTTATCTTTAATAGTGAGCTTGTTGAGCTCCCTATAATCTGGACACATGCGCCATGATCCATCCTTCTTGTGCACCAATACTACTGGAGCTGAGAAAGAACTTTGACTTGGTTGAATTATACCAGCCTCTAGCATTTCTGCAACCATACGTTCAATTTCACTTTTTTGGACATATGGATATCTGTACGGCCTGATGTTTGGAGGAACACTTCCTGGAATCAGATGAATAGCATGATCATGATCACGCATAGGTGGGAGACCTTTGGGAGTCTCAAATACCTTGGAATGATTGTCCAGGACTTTTTGGAGATCTGGAGAAATAGATGATTCCAATGTGGAAACATCTAGCGAACATAATTGTGCAATTACACCTCTTTGCTCCTTTTTTAGAAGCTTTGTCATGCCATTAGAGCTGATTATCTTTCCTGGTTTCCCTGCAATACCCCTTAATTCAACTTCCTTTCCTTCCACAGAAAATTTCATGAAAAGTTCTTGAAAATTAAAAGCTATTGTACCCAAGGATTGTAGCCATTGGACTCCTAGTACAACATCAGCACCTCCCATTGGAATGGAAAGCATTGGGCTAGTCAATACATATTCTCCCATGGATAGCTTGATATTATGGCACTTTCCAGAACAATTTATTGTTCCTCCATTTGCAATCATCACTTGACACTCTGGTGCTGGATATAGGAAGCAATTCAATTCTTTTGCTACCCTACAATGAATAAAATTGTGGGTGCTTCCTGAATCAATCAACACTATTACCTTTTTCTTCTTGATTTGTCCTTCTATCTTGATGGTTTGAGGAGTGGTAATTCCTGCCAATGCATTACAAGATATGGTCGGATTTATTTTTTCTTCATCTAGGCTTTGTTCCTGGAATATATCCTCTTCTTTTGACCTTTCTTGCTCCTTTTCTTCTTCCTCTTCACAATCTATGTAGAATAATTTCTTCTCAGCACACTTATGACCTTTTGTGTATTTGCTATCACAATTGTAACAAAGCCCTTTTGCTCTTTTTTCTTCCAATTGTTGTGGTGTCAACCTTGTAGGTTGTGGAAGACTATGGGCAACAACACTTCCATCTTTATAGTTGTGAATGGTATGCTTCCTAGTTGCCATAATTTTGCTTTCCATTTTTCTTGCTAACCTGAATGCCTTCTCTAATGAATCAGGTTCCCAAAGGCGAACATCATGTTGGATATTATCCTTTAAAGACCCTATGAACACATCAATCCTATGCTCCTCTGGAATATCTTTTACCCTTATGTTCAATTTTTGGAACTCCTCAATGTGCTCCATTATTGAACCCTTTTGTTTGAGACTTATCAATTGGCTAAAAAAAGTGTTGCTTTTTGTATCCTCATAATGTGCTATCAATTCTTCCGTAAAAATTGCCCAAGTGATAAATTGTTTACGAGAACAAAGCCATTGATACCATACAAACTGATTTGGTTCCAAATATAAAGTTGCCATACATACCTTTTGTGTGTTTTGCACATTATTGAGATCGAAGAATTGCTCCATCTGTAATATCCATGTGGCGGGATCCTTGCCATCAAACTTCCTCATATCAATTTTTGGAACATGGTGAGTCTTCGATCCAACATTAGAGTCTATGGAATCATGATTAACATTTCTTTTGTTCTCATCATGAGTTTCCTTTAGTACTCTTTCACCCTTAGTGACCATTTCTTATAGCAACTTATTCATATTTATCTTCAATTCTTCCATCTTATCATCCATGCCATCAATTTTAGCGTACATGCCCTTCACCTTAGCTTCCATGCCATCCATATTAGCTTCTACACTTTTCTTTAAACAGTCCATCTTAGCTTCTACACCTTTCTTTAAACCATCTATCTTAGATTCTGTTCCTTTTTGTGCAAGGGACATTTGTTGCACTTGTCTTGTAATTTTGATATATCATGTTGCATTTCTTCCTCTTCTTCATGAGTCATGCTAGAGCTTTCAGGTTCCTTACTAGGTGTTTGCATTTTCTTTCCTCGGGGCATCAGTTACCGATAATAATGCTCTACTATGCCCTTTGAATTCCTTCAAAATAAATTTTCAAACCAAGCTTAAGCAAAAATTTAAAAAAATCTACACACCTTTTTTCACTTTGTAGGAGCTTGATATTGCCTCTGATGTATCTCTGTACTTTCCAATCATCTAGTTCTGAAATTGTGACCTGTAGTAGCTGTCTGTGTCCTCTTTCCAATGTCACCAGTCTGATCCAAATTGGATTCTCCAAGAAAGAGTTATGCACAATCTCCCAAGATGACTGATTATAGACCTTTCAGAAGAGTGAACTTGTATGAAGTGCCACGTGTACAATTTTCGACCTTGGGTTCTGAAAAAGATATACAAGAAACTACAGTCCGTCCTCTTTCTGTACCTTCTTATGAAATTTCAATCCGATCCCTAGAGAGAAAGTTATGATGATTTTCCCCAGGTCACCTGTTTTGAATGTAATTCAAGAGTCTGCAAAAAGACCAACTTCCTCAGATCATATCTCCGCAAATATCGCGTGAAAAGATCTGAAATTCGGACCCAAGGTTCAGCGCGATTTCTTCTCAAATGGGTTTTTTTTCAACTTCTGAAACGTCACAGAAAAGAAGTTATAGCGAAAATTCCACGATGACCTGTTTGGAGCAGTGAAACCCTAGAATCCAAAGCTCTGATACCAAATGTTATGAAACCAGCTCAAGAAAAGATAGAAAAGAAAGATCAACGCCTTAGAATTCAGCCTCTTTGAGGGGGCAACCTCCTTTACATTACATAAATGAACAATTCTTGGATGATACAAATGACAAAACCTCCTTTCTATATATAGGAGTCTAAGGAGTCACAATATAATCCAGCCGACCTAACAATAATAATATAAAGCCACAAAAATAACAATAGAGGGATTCTATGGGGCACAGAAATAACAATATGGGTGTAATAGGGGCACAACAATATAAATGAGGGGTATAACTACAATAGTAATGGGGTAATCACTAGTATTATAGGGACCCAACATGTGACATTTTTACTATTTAATAAAAAGAGTTAAGCTATTTTCATATTATCATTTCCTCTACATTATTTTCCATGTACTTATGATATTTTCTATTGTCAATATTTAGTCTCATTCCTCTCACAACCTAAATCAATGGTATGAAAGAAACCTTTGTAGGAAATAATACTGAGGGGGGGGGGGAGGGGTGAATAAGTATTAGAAATTTAACAATTTTTCATTTCCATAAACAAATTTATATACGCTACTTCTGTTAATGCAACTTGCATGTATACGCAACTATGTTTAGAGCAACCAACGTATATCTTGCAAACTTATAATTTAGTTAGTTGATCCTTAATCTGTGTATCAGAACCATATAAACAGTAACCAAGTGTAGTAAATAGAACAAGCAATCACACACATGAACACAAGATATAAGGTGGAAACCCAATGTGGGTGAAAACCACCTACTGCAATCATCTCTATCTTTCTTTAATAAGAAACTTCTTTTTACAAATTTTGTACTGGTGCAGTCTTATACCAGTACGCAGGCTTCTACCTGCAGAAGGCTACAACCTTCTCTCATTCTCCAGCTTCTCTTGGAAGGGAGCTACAACCCCCTAGCTCTTGTACTAGCTAATGTGTTTACTAGTACGTAGGTGCTAACCTATAGAAGGAAACAACCTTCTATTTTCTTCTAAGGACCACATTTCATAAATTTTCAGACTGGATCCATCAATAACATCAAATATATCTACATCAACTAATCTCCTTTGCACCAACCAAAACTGAATCAAACAAACACATTTTTGAAAGCTGTAACCAGAACACAGTAACAGTAACCAGAACCCAAGAAAAAACCCAAAACACTACAACAACAAACAAAAGTAGCTAAAACATATTTTATGAGGTGTACGCTACTTCAATATTTTGAACCTGCGTGCATACACACTTTTCTGAAGACAAACCTGCGTATACACTGTTTTGAAATGCCGAACAAGCGTGTATACGCGCCCTTGCTGTAGTGAACCTACGTATAGATCTGTAAAAGATGATTTAACCTTTACAACTATTCAAACATTAGTTATACCTAGATCATTAGATTTACAGATTACGACATCCACCAATCATTCAGATAAAAGATCAAAAACCACATAAAGATACTTCTCTTCAAGCCTTAAGATATTGACCCATCAATAGAACTTATACTTCCTCAAGCGCTCACGTTCTTCCTTGATTCAGATCCAGCTATGCACAATAACCCAATGACCATTATTCTAGATCTTTCTCTTCATTAGATATTCAATGCTTGAGTTCCCTTTTCCTAACGATCTCCCCCTCCTTTTCTAGTCTTAGGCCTTACTCAATACCATGGTCCAAAACCACTTAGAATCAATACCTTGGACCAAATACCTCGGGTCAACACTTCGAACAAGATACCTTGGACCAATACCATGGGTGAAAGTACCAAGGACCAAATACCATGGACCAAAACCAAGTTTTCCAACATGTACGTGCTTTTCCTTGCATCAAAGTGTGTGTATACGCATACGCGCCTTTTGGTCTGTGAACCCACGTGTATACACAGTTTGGTCAAGGGTAACATGCGTATACTTATTTTTCTTTCATTCTATGATACTGAACTATGATTTGTCATTTGAGTGAGTTGCCATCAACGAAAACACCTGTGTCATAGCGCCAAACCTGTGTCATAATGCCAACAATCTCCCCCTTTGTACTTGATGGAAATCCCAAGTCATTCTCCCCCTTTGTCATCAAGGGCAAAGGGTTATGCGCCCCCTGAATACATGCTAAATTCTCTGATATGCTGAAGTGTGCTGTTCATGCTCCCCCTAACTGTAAGCAAGGTCTACAAAAAGATGTTCTACAAGAAGAACATGACTCTATACATCATAAATTACCTTCCTATCACCAAATATTCATACATACATCCATCTCCCAACCAAGTGGGGATATACCAAAAGTTTATACATGATAAAACAAGAACATTACATCATCCATCCTAGGCATAGTGGAGAAACAAAATAGGTCATTACACGACCTTGATAATAAAAGATATATAGGACATAGAGACAAAATATATAAAACAAGACTATGATAGTCATTAGCAACTATCATTAGTAGCATATGTCAATCACCATCTAGACCAGCAACCATGAGCTCCCTCTACACCTGTTCCACCTGAAACAAAAACAGCTGTGAAATTGTATCAAGATCTTCTAAGATAATGCCAACAATCCTTCATCAGTCCTTTTGATGTGGGTCTTATCAAAAGTATGCATAATGGGTACTCGTTGGATGTTGAATTTAATTTTGCATCTAACGAGTGTCAACATTTGAAATCTTAGTAAAACTATAAGGAGAGAAGCCCAAAATACAATTAAAAAGAGTAATTTTTCTTCCTTTCCCTCCAAAATTCATAACTCTCATTTTATTATTTTAACTAGTATTATTATTTTTCCTTAGGAGGCCAAGTTTAAGCTGAAATTTCCTATAGTGAAAGTGATCTCATAATTATTAAACTCAATATTCAATCACTTTCAATTGATTTAAAAATAAATTGAAATGAAGTTATCATTGCATTATTTACTTGCATTACAATCATTCCAAACATTCCATAATGCATTCAAACTATTCTAATTACCAAAGGGTCAAAAGTGAAAGATACATATCTCTAAATTCATAAGTAATTAGCTTCCACTTTTCTTTGCAAGACGAGGGATTCATGCCACTCATTCCACTACTTAACAATTCCTTAAAATCATTAGAATTTATTTCCTTTCATGACATTCAATCATGTAATTGATTGTCTCATACAAGTATGCATGCACTCAATGCACCAGGCATATGTAGCATCATGATTCATAATATTAGTGTCATGACTAAATCATGCCATTATAACCCATGGTTACACCACAAAAATTCAAGCAATATTTTCACACTAAACTCTTGGTAAAACATTTAGAAGACAGATCCCATTGTCCAAGTGGTTTATCAACTACTATCTAACAACAAGTACCAAGGTGATTTATTAGTTGTACCTACAACAAGAACCATGGTGGTTTATTAGTTATCTCCTAGAAGTAAGCATCATAGTGACTCACTTCTCTCTTCTATATTCATTCACAAGGATACAACAAAGTCTCAAATCGGGTGTTTCTCAGTCTCATGAGTTAGAATTCACTATCTAGGTCTCTTATCAACTATATAATAAGAACCACATTGATTAAGTCATTCACTGAGCCTCCCACTAGCCTCACATATTAGTCACAACTCTATCATTTCATTTCCTTACACACAATTTTCAATGAATATTCATAAATGGAATTAGTAATATGTGTCCTATTTAGACATTCAAATAATACCTTCAATCATGTGCCCATGTGAATATACATCTTGTCATGCATGTACCACACTTCCACATATTCCATGCTATTTATACACATTTTTTTTAAATTTAATTTTTGATCTCTCTTGTCTTCAACCATTCACAACAAATCTCATAAGCATAAGCATAAGCATAAGCACACTTCTTTATTTCATGTGGAAGTTAACAACAAGAGATTGATCTTGCTCACTTTCCATATGAACATTTCATGTGACATGGAATTCATTAGGTAATATTATAGTATAACCAGAAACATAGTTAGTGTGAGTTTCTCTTTTCTTACCGTTCACACATTCATATTATTTTCATAAATAAAATATATCATCCAAGTACAATTTTTCAATTAAGTGAAACTCCCTTCTTAAGCCATTTTCACAGTTGTGACTTCACTATCCATCTAGTTCATATTGACCTAGTCAAGCCCTCCTTGATTGATCCTTTATCCACATTTTTGCTCTAATGCAACTTTGCAAGGCTAGCTTCCAAGATCATTAGGAATTTCATCACATGAATATACATAAAAATATTATTAAACAAAGAAATCAATTTTCTCAAATTTTTAATAGGCTCAAAACCCAAATTTATTCCTTGTAACAACTATGGGCCCCCCTTGGCACTTTTATGCATATCGGGTAGAGAAAACAACTAACTGGTAGAAAATTCTCATTTTCTCTTAGTCTTAGGCTTTGTTGATCCTATTTTGTTCAACAGTGGGTCTTTCACAAGCTTGGCCATGACTCCACAAAGACACTGTCTTACCAAGATTAAAGTATGATACATAACCAATATTTAACACAAAAAAGGTCTAGGTACCAACCCTGACTACCTCCAAGAAACATTATTACATCCCCACATTAGCCCACTTGACCAAAGCTAGTGCACCGCCTTCTCTGATCACAACAATCTCTTGAGCCTTCTAGGGTCTCCAACTTGGGTTAGAAAATGACATCTCAGATCCCCTTGAATTATAGGAGTTTAATCTACCTTCGAGACTCTAGGAACTCTCTATACCCCACATAAAAACACCTTTTGTTACACTCCTCCCTCCAAGGATATAGCCTTCAACAAGGCAACCCAAGGAGAAATGTACTCACACCATTGCCACAACAAGCATATCAACATGCATAGGTTCTACTTGTACCATTCTCTCATCAACACCTTATCTTCCATAGCCTTGATTCCACAAGACTACATGTAGCACCTTCATTAGATTCCCAATCATGTTGCCAACCTCTTCCTAGTTAAGTCTTCACTATTAACCATTGTTAGTCATCTCAATCATGGTATGATAATGAAATACTCTTAGTCATTATGCATGTACATCCATTATTATATGCACCTAGCATATATTCATGCCTATAACATGTCATTAATTCAATGGACATGCATATTTGAACTATTCCATATCTTTCCTTTTTTATCATGCCTATGATATTATTCATCATCATATGCCAACTTCCAAAATAATAAAGAAAATGATTAAAACTAGCAAGAGATAAGTTAAGATAATCCCCCTTGTTAGAGCCTAGATTTGTCTCAGGCTGAAAAGACAAGGTTCTAGGTCCACATCAAACCACACTCAGCCTCGTAGCTAGCCCTACGAGGACAGGAGAGGGCTCTCTCCAAGTCAATCTCAGCAAAAGGTAATCGATGAGACTTGAGATGACTATATTTACAATTAATCTTAGGCTAGGTATGAAGTACAAGGAGTTTGAGGTTGATATTTGAGGTTTTTGTTGAATCAAAGGGAAAGGCAATTTTGGGTGCGGGGATGAGACACAGTTTTTGCAGAGGTCTATTTGGGGCAAGGTACGCGATCATCTTGATGATTTTAAAGAGAATGAATGGGTAAATCTGACTGGTGAGGAGCTAAGGAGAGCAAGAAGCTTCCAAGGATTCTCCTTAAACAGATGAAAACATGGAAAATCAAACAAACTTAAAGGCGGAGCATAACAATCTATGGATTCTACCTTAGCACTTCATTTGTTCAATTGCAGAAGATGAAAGAAGGAAAATGATACACATAACAACTTACAATTACTGAAAGAAGCACACCATCAATACATAAAGCCACAAGGATCCCAAACAGTGCTGCAAAACCCTGGTCTTTCCTTTGCCAAAAATGCAGAAGTGAATGTAAAATAGAGTGTCAAGATTTTCCCAAGAGTCCAACCTTGAAAATGACTTGGAAATTACATAATATAGGCAAGCCAACCTCTTTCCTTGCCTCTAGGGGTCGAGCTCATCATTCTAGGAGCTGTTTCAACCAATTCTAAACAAAGCACTACAATATAGGCAGTCAAAACAACTTGCCTCTATAAGGTAGGAAACTGATTCATTCATTAAATTTTCACTCTTTGGTGAATGAATCTTCTAGATCAAGTAAATAAGTGTCAAATTACATAATTTTTCAATCATTACATCAAGAAAAAGTCAAAAATTACATCACAAATCAAAACTGGTCAAACTAGCCGAGTTTTTGAGCTGAAGGATGAAAAATAGGGCAAAAATGCTATATGCGCCGCACTACTTTTCTGCTGTTTTTGAGGTACATGTAGGAGTCCAAATTGAGCTCAGATTGGCTTGTTGGAAAGCCCTGTCTGTCTACTATCCAACCCAAGTGAAATTTTCAAAATTGGTGTCTATTTGCCCCTCCAAAAGTGCATTCTCCCAAGACTGCTTCTCCTGTGTTTCCAAATAGGGGCAGTGAGGTCATTTTTTGCATGGTTTTTGACCTTTTGAGGAGCCAAAACTTTCCCAAACTTCTTGTCCAAGTAAAAAAATTCATGATTTCTCATGAAAAATCCAAAACTGCAAGCCATTTGTGATTTGGAGCTCCCAATCCTATGGGTCGCGCAAGGTGCGCAACACATATAGGGAAAAAACCTGTTTTTTAAATGAAAAAATTTCAAAATGACCAAAAATGCCCCAAATCTCTTGTAATTTGGGTTAGAGTTCCTTCATCAAGTGTGATGATGAGCTAAAGAGGCCTCGGCCAAAATCTGAAGATGATCGAGCTCCCTTTGATTCTTTTGTTTGCGGATTGCCTTCTTCAATTTTGCCTTTAGATTTCTTATCCGAGCCTTGCAAACTTGGTTCCGTGCCCTGTAGTGAATAGCCATATGTCTCAACAATGCATTATCTCTATTGGCTTTGCTCAGCCGCTTCTCCAAGTAAATGTTGACCCTTTCGAGATTAGACTCTCGATCCTCATTGACCTGTCGCTCTAGAGAAGTGAACTGAATCCTCCTATGTCGGGCAGCTTGGCGATTCTCACGGATGTTCTGTAGCTCCATGATCACATGTTGATCTTCAAGCTACTTATTTCTTTGTTCTAGATACCTGATGTTCCATTTAGCCATCTCCAACTGGATTTCCAAGGCTTGAATGTCTGTTTCTTGCTCCTCAATCATCATTCTATATCTAGACTTCTCTAAATCCGTAGCTGTCTCAACATCAGGAATGATAACGAAACCTGATGGCTCACCTGAAGGCCCTTTCTCATGCATGGGCTTCTTGCCCTTGTCCTGTACCTGTACCTATGGTGTTGATGTCGGAAGCGAGGCCCCTTCCACGCCAGGTGGAGATAACACTCGCTTTGCTGCTGCAAACAAAGGTCTGGTACCTTTCGGATAGCCTCTCTGATATGTAATGAAACTAGGCCTGGTCTCATGATGCTCATACTACTGAGAAGGTTCACCCTCATGTTTCACCTCTGATACTTCTCGTGAAGCTCTGAAGAAATCACGTGAGATAAAGTCATCCCAAGTGATGCCCTGCAAACCAAGCTAATGAACCACCAAAATCTTTATAAGCGCAGAATGATATACACTGTTAAGTTGCTGCTGAGGGGTTCTATGCTATATAAAGGTTGTCATCCTCTCTATATTCCGGCAGACAAAATACGGAATGTTCATCATCCGCACCCTGGTGAAATGCATAAGTAACCTGATGTGATAAGCATAAAGACGAGAGAATCGTCCCTCACAGCTGAAATATTTCATGATCAATCTCATGAGAGGAGCATACTCATCTTTCAGGTACCTGAATGGGAACACTCTTTTGAGCTGCCTCAAGCAATTGGGTTTGATATATGGCTCATAATGCTGCTTGTCAATCTGCTATTTTTTATGCCATAGTTCACCAATATTTGGTATACCTGTTGCTAGCGAAACAGTTTCTGGTGTGAGTGTAAAGGTGACCCCAGCCAAGGTAGATTGGTCTCCATGCAAATGCAAGACAAAAAGACGAGCCAACTCATAATGAAACTAGACCTCAACTACCTTTTGACAAAACTCATAGCATGATTGATGCTCAAAGCACTGCATAGCAAGAGGACAAGCATGTAGTTCTACAAGGGTGACTGGTTCTTCCCTGACATGTTTTCCACTTTTATGACGCCTCCGGGGTTCTTGTTCACCTACAAGAGAATCACTTTGGGTTTCTGCCTCATATTCCGATGAGTGACCAGATGACATCACTGCTGATATACAAACTGCCTCAAATGAATGCTGATAAGTGAAACTGCTGTTTGCAACTGAATATGGACAGTTCCTTTGATTTAAACAATGTTGTGACCAAGGGGAAACAATGTACAAGGGATATTAGGAAAGGGAAAACATCAGGGAATTGGGGAATTTTGAAATGAAATGTATTTAGGGATATGAGGGGAAAGGTAAATATGAGATTAGGGTTTTAGGGTTTGGGATATTAAATAAGATTAAGGAGTTTTTTATAGAGGTGGGAGATTAGGATTTCATGGATTGTAGTGTAGGATTAATGAGGGAATTGATGGAGGGAATTAATGAGGAAATATGATGAGTGGATTTGGGAATGAGGAACAAAGGGAAATGGGGAAAAAACATAACCTTGGTAACAAACTGTTTTCAAACCCTACATCACTTTTATATTGATAAAGGGATGCTTTCAAAATTCGGTCTCCACAGCAATCATCTATGAACCCATCAACTTCACCATTAAAAACAAAGCCAAGGCAATCGAGGTGAGCCTACCTGACAAATTGATCTAAAGAGGAGGCGATTTGATGAGTTTTCGGACAAGTTACGGGCTCCAAACTATAAGCGCCGCGCTCCTTACCCAGTGCGCCGCGCAAGTTATATGCGCTGTGATGGTTATAATTTACACTGGCCTGGATGTCTGTGTGCGCCGCGCAAGGGAAATGAGTACCAATCTGCTCCAAAATGCTCAAACGTGACTTGCAATTGTTTTCTCCTCCTTTGGCATGCACAAATGACTTGAAACTTCATTGAAAACCCTTATATAGACACCAATTTGATTTTTGCCTCTTTCATAACCCACTTTGTTATGTTTTGCAATTAACACTTTTTCAGGATTAATAGAATTTTGACCTTTTTGTTTCCTCTTTAAATTTGGTTGAAATAATGATTTTCTTTGACAATTTTTTGCAGGGATAGCTATGATATGATGTGGCAAAGGAGACCAGGGCTGCGCTGGGACATTTTAAGGACTGAAATTTTTGAAAATTTATTACAAAAATGAAATATTGACTTATCTTCAAAACAGAGTTTTGAAGAGAAGTCATAATCTATCCGTATAATGATAAAAATCTCTGAGATAACAATCTAACAAGGACCTCCCTCTGGCCTGCTGGCTTTATTTAAACTTTATCAAAGACCTTATCGACTTAACCCTAGACCTAATGACCGAAAACTGTTATGACCCAGAGACTGAAACAAGACTGCAAATGACTGTTTCAAGACTTAATTTTTAAGAATAGACCTAAGCCAACAGTGCCAAGCACGAGGGGAATGAGTGACACAAACCTCTCCGTCAGATTTATGGCATGCTTCTAACGAAATGCAATTGATCGAAACTGATGAGACACCTAAACATGAAATGAAAAAAAGAGTTTTGATCTTTGACGGAGGGATAACCAGACCGACTCTAACACCCCTCATAGTTATGGTTGCATCACTTGGACCTAAATGTTTGCAATTCTATTGGGATACTCTAGGGAATCTACGTAGCATATTGCATGGTTATCTTGTTGCATCAATCTCAAGTCAATCTTTAAGTAACATCATCATATTCATGTACATGGAAAAATAATTTCACATAAGTACACATGCATGCATAGATATTAGTTTAAAACATTAATTATTTGTTATACTCAATCCCATCCAGGTTTAATGTTGAACCTTATATCTAATACCACATTGTAACATACTTGGTTCCCCTTACAAAGGTTGCACGGCACCCAATTTTTTATTTTATTTTTACTAACTTGAAAATAAGATCTGATACCACTTTGTCGCATACCCTTACTAAATTTATCCTAACCACACTTGAAAAAGCTTGATTTTCATCTCACATACATTTTCTCAATCACTTTACATTTAAACATTTCTTCAAATACTTTATATACAACCAATTAAGTAATTTTTTTCTTATGCACATTTTTTCAATCATTTTCTATGAAATCAAATAATAAACATTGTTTTGATTCCACTTGCAACATAGTAACTGAAATATACCACTCAATCATTTAAATTTTTATTTCTATATTTTAGGTATTTTATCAAATATTTATATGCAAATTGTAATAAAATACCTTTGACACATTTCTGCAAATGCTTTGCATGGAAATAGGCATATATCAACTACAATGGTACTATCATACAATAATTATAACATACAAAAATACTATCCCCAACCACATAACAACATTTTCATTGGGGAATTTCATCAAACAATTTGTATGCAATGAATCATTAAACCATTTAGACATTTCTTCAAACACTTTGCATGCAAACCAATATAGCGACTTCCTAAGGAAATATCTCCTAAATTATATAAATCCAAGTTCTGAAAACTAATCTAGAAGATTCATGGGAGTCTATCCTCATGGAGATCCAAGTTTCAACCTCTAGAACCTTCCGGATGAAAAGTTATAGAAAAATATTCCAACATGACCTATTTGATACATGATTTGACGAGAATCTAGGAAGCTTAACTTCCTCTAGTTATATCTCATAAAATATCACGGACCAAGATCTAAAATTTGGACCAGATGATCAAAGGGATTTCCCCTCAAAATGGTCTAAGCTTAACCTTCTAGAACCTCCCATAAGAAGACACAAAAATTCCAACATGAGCTATTTGATGCATAATTTTAGGAGCATCTGGGAAGCTCAACTTTCTCTGATCATTTCTCCTAAAATATCGTGACCACATATCTGAAAATTGGACCAAAGGATAAGTGGGATTTCCCCTCACTATGGTCCAAGTTATACTTCTAAAACCTCCCAAAAGAAAATTTATAGCATAAATTTCAACATGGCCTATTTAAAGAAGAATTTAGGAAGCCTATCTTCCTCAACTAGTGTTATTACTAAATTTAATACATATAAAAAGCTACAACTAAATAGTATAAAGCCTATAGCCATAATAATTTTTTTGAATGGTAAAAGTATGTACATATAAACTTTTTGAGGAGAAATTAAATAATCATGCATAAGAGATACTTATCTTGAGTCAAATATTTTGCAATTTGGAACTGAAGAAGGGTGAGCCACTCTCCACCCAACCATAGGCTTAGCTATGTTGCATTATTTCTCATAGCCAACCACCCTAAGCCATATATTGATGCCTTGAGTGAAAAGCTAAAGTCAAGGATTTAGAACATAATTTTTAGAGAAAATTTAACACAAATAGGGAAGTCAACTCTCCTCCACACAGGAAAGAATCGTAGTGTCGAGGCTTTCCATTCCTTGACAAATCCCATAAACATTCACAAATGACAATTCAAGTATGCACAACACAAGGGAGTCCTTTGATCTTTGTATTCTCTCATCCCTCCATCCTTAAGTGCTCTCTATGACACACAAAAATAGGATAACTCCCAATCTACAAATCTATCTAGTCTAAGGAGAAAGCACTGCAACACATTCAATTCATGTTACACAAGTTGTCGCAAATTCTCATGTCATTTTGAATTTTTGAGTGAGAGAAAGAGAGGTATGAGAGAGTAATAAAAGAGAGAAAAACTAGAAGCTTAAGAACCAAGAAGAAGAATCCCTTGATTTCTCCTCCCTCTTATTTTAGTAAGAACACCTTGACCCTCCACCTTTGCAACCTTCCAAACTCTTGGGTAGACTAACGATCACATCAAATGGAATAATTTACCCAAGGTATATTTTTCCTCTTCAGTCAATCCTACCCCCATGGCATCATAATCTGTTGGCTATCCCCTTTATTTAGCTCTTGCATTTTCATTAATAAAAATAAGCATTACAACATATAATAGAGTTTCACATCATAGCATCATTGTTACCACCCTAGCATTTTATGTTCTTAATTACATTACAAAATTTAGGGTAATGAAAGGAGTGTCACAAGAAATTCATTAATCTTGGTAAAACAATGCCAAAAAGTAGTCTCTCATACTTCCAAGTTTATCCTTTTCACTGTTCGACTAGAAGAAGAACAAAAAGCTACTACAACCACATAGATTCAACACAACCTATCTCTAAAGAACATAAATAGGTGGGAAAACTTATAGAAGGGACAAGATACATATTCACCTCACCTAGAAGGATGACTATGCACTTCCATGTCAAACATCCACATACATGGGATGACAACCTTCCATATGCTCAACATGGATCCAACATACCTCTTCACAACTCTACTAGCTATATCTCTTTTTAGACATGTTCAGGGTTCCAACTAGGACGCCCATGGATGTCACACTTATAAATACATATTCACCAACAAATTCCTCCCATGCTTAGGTCAAAATAGATCAAGCAACCAAAATTGTTGAATGGATCCAACATCTCCAAATATAACTTCAAGATCTATAAAAATCCAAATCCAAGTACAAACAGTGACAAGAACAACATCGAGTTCCACACAAGTTTTAGCATATAGTGGATCGAACCATGGACACTAAGTGAAGGATATACACCAGTAAAATATATAACTCTGCCAGGTTGTCAAAGTAGGGCAACTTCTTCTCCAAGGTAAGTGGCTCATCAGGAACTACAAATTTAGTAGAAGTTTCTCCATCTAATGGGGGAACTTGATGCAATGGATACCTTTGCTTCCTAAGGGGGAGGATTTATTGAGGTAGATGTCGGTGAATCACCATGGTCACTAATTATTTTCTACTATTGGTGGTTTACAAGCTCATGGTTTTGGAAAACCATGGTATTCACCCATGGTATTTAAAAGGTGTAAGAGAATAAAGTAAAAGTTTAATTGTACAATTAGATTTGTATTCACCCATAGTTTTTGTAACCCATGGTATTTACCCTTGGTATTTGAAATATAATGAAAGTGCATGACTATAGATGAAAAGGCAACCGTAAATAATATAAATACAGACCTTTACCTTTGTAAAAGCCATGAAGATTTCCATGATGTAGTCTTATGACATTTTTACAATTTAATCAAAAGAATAAATCTATTTTCATATTATTATTTCCTCTACATTATTTTCTATGCACTTGTGACATTTTCTATTGCCAACATTTAGACTCATTCCTCTCATAACTTGCATTTCCTTGATCATGGTTGTGGGAGGAAAGTCAAGCTTAAAGCCCTAAATGTAACTTCTAAGGATGAAGTGACATGAATCATGACTTGAACCACCACATAGGACCTTTCTGTGGGATCTTTGGCCTTTAAGAGAGGACATGGACTCTATTGAATGTTTTTATCACTAGATTTGGGTCACAATGCCTTGAACATGGGTGGGGGATAACCCTAACCTTAGGGCCTAAATAAATATTTTAAGTATCCATGGTCAATAATTCCACCTCAAACATGAATTTCAAGGCCCTAGATATGGCTAAGGAGGGAAACATGAACCTTAACACATGAATGAAGCTTATATCCATCCAAGGGCAATAACGATGCCTTAAACAAACATACATGGCCTCATAGGGATGTCCTTGGCTTAAAATTAGGATGTTAGTGCCACTAGGTAGTTTTGCATAGTAGGTATGTGTTGTATGATACTAGAGATAATCTATGGAAACACGCCATGCTTTAGGTCCTAAAGAAAGATTTGAGGCATCCAAGGTAGCCTTAACCATTCTTAGGTGAGGAAACTTAGCACTTAAGCACTAAAGGTAGATTCTAAGGATAAAGGAACATGAAAGAGGACTTGAACCACCAAATGGGACCTTTTTATGGGATATTTTGACTTTAAGAGAGGATATGGGCTTTATTGGAAGTTTTTTAGCACTAGATTTGGGTCATGATTCCTTGAACATGGTTGGGGGAGGAAAACCTACCCTTAGGTCGTAAAGAAATATTTTATGCATATGGGGACAATAATGTCACCTCAAACATGGGTCTATAGCCTTAGACATAGATAAGGGACAAATGATGAACCTTAGGCTACAAAGGAATCTTTTATCCATCCAGGGCCAAGAAGAACAACATTAATGACCACGTATGGCCTCGTGGGGATGTCCTTGGTCTAGTATTGAGGATGTCAATGTCACTAGGTATTTTTTAGTAGTAGGTATGTGTCTTGGGACCTTATAAATAATTTAGAGAATAAAGCATGACTTGGGTCCTAGAGAAATATTTGAGGAATCTATGTTAGCTTTAACCATGGTTGGGGGAGAAAACTCAAGCATTAAGCCCTAAAGGTAGCTAAAAGGATACGAATGAGGACTTGAACCATCACATAAGACATTTATGTTAGATATTTGGCCCTTAAGAGGGGATATGGGCTCTATTAGAAGGTTTTTAGTAATAGATTTGGTCATGACGCCTTTAACATGGTTGGGGAGGAAACCCTAGCCCTAGGCCCTAAAGAAAGTTTTTAGGAATTTGGGGTCAATTGTCACCTCAAACATAGGTCTTAGGGCCTTGAACATGGTTAAGGGAGGAAACATAAATCTTATGCCATAAAGGAATATTTATCCATCCAGGACCAATAAGAATGCCTCAAAAAATGACACATGGCATCCTAAAGGTGTTCTTGGCCTATGATTAGGGATGCCAATTCCACTATGTCATTTTAAGGAATAGGTATGTGCCCTATGGCCCTATAAATGATCTGGGAAAGGTCATAAACAAAAAATTGAAGTATCCAAACCATCCTTCACCATGGTTGGGGGAGGAAACTCAAGACTTAAGCCTCAACGTATATTTTAGGCTAAAGGGACATGAATGGGGACTTGAACCACCACATATGACCTGCTTTATATAATATCATTGGCCTTTAATATGAGATATGAGCTCTATTGAACCAAATGTATACTTCCAATGGTATAAATGATTATTTAGCTCTTGGAGAGAGCTGTGAAACCCTTGGCGATGGCAGAAAAACCCTAGGTTACAATGGAGACCTAGTCCTGTAACCTCGCGGCAGAAATATGGTGTTCTTTTGGGGGTTAACCACATGGGTCTAATTGTGTTACTGATTAAAAAAAAATTGGTTTGACCTCATGAACACACCAGCCTGTCTGATGTAGTTGGTTTACCACCCGTTTTTTGCAAACACCGTTACTACAGTTTTGTCTTACCTTCCCCTGGTAATACGGAGATTTGTTTTACTGTCGGTCAATGATGGTTGAAGAGGACCTCGTGGACAACGAGGAGGACCCGATGCCAGAACAAGAGATCTGGGCTCATCAGTTTGGACCCAACACTGGTCCCAGGCAGAAAAGGGCTCATCGAGTGACAATGCTCAACTGAGGCCGCAACACCCACCCTCCACCGAAAAACAACTCCCACCTACTGTCAAAATTGAAGACATCCCCGGCTTGGAATTCCCTCCACTCTCTTCGGCTACCCTTAACTTGCTCAGCACTATCTTACAGGCCTCTCCCACTTTCGACTCTCCTTGGCCCCGTCTCTGCATCCCTCCATGCCATTGAACGTGCCTTCCCACTCTTTCGCTTTGGCTGGCCCTTCAAACCCTACGCACCTTGCACAATCTTTGGCTCATCCTGGATCCAGCAGTGTAAACCCTGCCAGCTGATTCGGTTTGTATGTTTTAGCTCACTCATCCCAAACCCTAGACTTGCACTCTCTACTCCTCGTAGTTCCTTGGAAGCGTGAAAAAGTTTACTAAGGGAGCACCCCAAGGGGCAGCGCACAGACAACCCAAAAAAAGGCTGGTGCCTCAGAGCAGTGGACTCTGATATAAACCTGACTTTTGGTGAAGACGTACCTATGGGAGATTCGATGGACACAACGAGGAAGTTTCTTGTTGGGCAAGTTCGAGGCAGGAACTATTCGATGGAGCACCTTCGATAATGGACCATGGAAGTATGGGGCTCTCTGTTGAAGGAACTCCCTGTTATTAGGGTTCTAGCTTAAGGTTGGTTTGCACTCTAGTTTCACAGGGAGGAGTACATGGACTAGATTCTTTCCCAGTACTAGCATATTGAGTTAGCTCCTGTACTACTAAAGAGATGGGATCCCCTATTTGAGCCGGCACATGAACAGCTAGGAGTTGGACCCATTTGGGTTCAATTACCAGGATTACCTATGCAGTTCTAGGCCCCCCTGGTATTTAAATGTATCAGCGACGCACTGGGGACTTATCTAGAGCACGACCAGTCCTATGAGAAAACTAGAATCATGACCATGGCAAGGATTCTGGTCCACCTTGATATCAGGGAGGGACTTGAAGAGAAAATCACATTAAATAGGTGAAATTTCTCTCGTAGACATCTCCTTGACTATGAAGGAGTCCCTTTCCACTGTAGGAGGTGCCACAAAGTGGGTCATCTATACAAGGATTGTCCGCTACTTTCTTCCTTGACATCAGAGACCTCTCACGGAGTAAAACACCATCTCTCAGAGGAGCGAAACCCGAGTGACCAGCAATAAGGACCTACCCCACCAGAGGCTGCAGAAGTGGTGACACAAAAGGCAAAGAATCCATGAAAGACTCCTCCCTCACCACCTTGTACACATTCAAAATCTGCTATGGGACCGTCTCCCCCTCCGGGTAATGAATCTTCTCCCATTACCTCTATTTTTCTTTCAGATGTCATGATATCTTCTTTGCATATACCAGTGTGCCCCCCTTTCTCCTCCTTTTTCCATATCCCCACCATCACTTGCACCATCATACCTCCCCCCCCCCGCAACTTTCTCAACTACACCTACATCACTCCAGGGTAATTCTACGCCCCCCTAATACACCTCCTACCCCCTGGGATGGGGTCACATCCCTACAATCTCAGATCCAGATCTCTGCATTTTTCACCCCAAATTGGATTGGGCTCATCCCCATACTCAAAACCAAAGCCAACCAAAGGGCACCCATCTAAGATCAAAAAAGTCATCAGAACAGTGGTGGTTGATGTTGCGCGGGGTCGAAAATCCACCATTGAAAGGGCACTTAGAGAATCTGAGCCCTCTATCCCTATCCCCCCATGATCTGGCTATCCTACAACTGTAGGGTTCTAGCCAACCCGAAGAAGAGATTGGCTCTGAAATGACTTTTGCATAACTCTAACTGTGACATCCTATTCCTCCAGGAAACTCTTGGTTTATCTGATTTCATATCCAAAACCCTTCACTCCATACTCCCGGGCTGGTATTTCCAAGGACTGGATGCGGTTGGCAGATCGGGGGGTCTCGCCATGGGAATTAACCCTAGAACAATCAAGCATATCTCCTACTAGGGCAGAATAGGCTTCATTGGCATGGATACTTTTGTGAGTGAACTAGGGATCTAGTTAAAAGTGATTAACATATATGCTCCTAATCAGAATAGACTTGATTTTTGGCACTCTATGTTGGACGACCCTCTTGTTACGGGTTCTACCATCATCGGTGGTGATTTAAACTTCTCTATGGGCACTGAGGAATCATGGGTCCATCATTCACAGATTGACCCCATTTCGGACCAGATGAGCTCACTGGTGGAGACCTATAAACTCATTGATGTACCCATGAACAAGAAAATGCCCACATGGCATAACAAGAGGACTAGTGAGGCATCCCTGGGTCGAAGACCAGACCACTTCCTAATACATGAAGATCTCCTCCGTTCCTTTACCCTTTACCGGCAATGGGTGGGCACTGGGGGATTATCTGATCGTTCTCCCATATATTTACAAATTGATGGCCCTTCGAAAAAGCCTCGTGCCCTATTTAAATTCAATTCTGGATACCTAAAAGACCCTGAATTCATCAAATTGGTATCAGATTTCTGGATGGCACAACCCCCTCTCAGGGAGCAGAGAGTGGCTGCTGATTACTGTGGCCACCTAAACAACCTCAGAACCCTTACTATTGAATGGTCAAAAAAGAAAAAAAGAGAGATGAACATATACTAAAGGACATAGAAGTGCAGATTTCCTACCTCACGGATGAAAAGGGGCTTGGTTACCTATCAAATGATACAAAGCTCCAACTTGTGAATCTGGAAACACAGAAGGCAAAGCTCCTACTTGAAGAGGAATAACTGTGGAGGCTAAGAAGCAGAGCTATATGGCTCCATGCTAGTGATGGAAACACTAAGTTTTTTCACAACTTCGCCAATGGTAGAAAGGCCTCGAATACCATTTGGCAGCTACTAAATGAACAGAATGGCTGGGCCTCCACCCACCCTCAATTGGCCAGGTTGGGGATATCTCATTTCAAAAATTAGTTCACTACCCCGGCTACCATCACCCTTCCTGATATCATTAATCTGGCCGGACATTTTCCAAGATTTGTAAATCAGGAGGAATCTGAAGACCTACTTCAACCAGTCGCTATGGGGGAACTGGAGGGCACCTTAAAATGGTTCAAGAAGGATAAATGTCCTGGTCCGGATGGTTGGCCAGTCGAATTCTACACTGCATTTCTGGACCTTCTGGGACAGGATCTACTAGCGGTCATTGAAGAAAGTAGGACTACTGGACACATCCATCCCCCCCTTAATTTCACCTACTTGGCACTGATCCCAAAATCTGACTCCCCAGCCTCTTTCAATGACTTCCGACCTATCTCTCTTTGCAACTGCCTATACAAAATAATTTCCAAGATCATCGCCAATCGTATAAAGCCCATCTTATCAAATCACATTTCCCAGGAGCAATTTGCTTTCCTCCACCATAGACATATCCAGGATGCTATTGGCTCAGCACAGGAAGCCCTACACTCCATACAACTCAAGAAGCTCAAGGGACTGACTATCAAAATTGATCTATCAAAAGCATTCAACAAAGTTAGCTGGTTATACATTAGAATGATCATCACTCATTTGGGTTTTCCCTCGGCTCTTACTAACTAGATAATGGGATTCATCTCATCTGTCTTTTTCCATATTCATAAATGGGTCAGCCACTCCCTCCTTTCATATTGATAGAGGCATTAGGCAATGATGCCCTCTATCCCCGTTACTTTTCCTTCTAGTCATGGAAGGACTGAGAAGATTGATTGATACCGAAAAAAGAAGAGGACTCAGAGGTCTAAAAATTATGGATCATTTCAATCTAACCCATCTCTTTGTGGACAATATTCTAATTTTCTTGAGTGGTTGTGTTCTGGACACCACATCGACAAATGAGATTCTAAATCTATTCTGTAGAGCAACGGGAAAGGAAATCAATCGAGATAAATCCACCATCTCATTATCTGATTGTACACAGTAGGAAATTCAATTCTCATTACAAAAATTTCCATTTCAAGTCACTGACCTGAAGGAGGGGCTTAAGTATTTTGGCTTCAGGCTTAAACCTGATGGATACAAAATTGCTAACTGGACATGGCTCACCACCAAAGTGGAGAATAGAATAAATTTTTGGTATCACAGATTCCTATCTAGGGCTCGTAGATTAATTCTCATCAAATCAGTCCTAGAAGCCACCCCAGTATTTTGGATGTCACTGGCCTGGATCCCAAGGGGGATACTCCACAGAATTCAACAAGCTTGCTGTCAATTTCTTTGGAAGGGAAGAAAGGAAGGAAAACCATTTGCCTGGGTCAAATGGAACAGAATAGCCACTCCAAAAAAATGGGGAGGTTGGGGACTCAAACAACTCCCTGCTTTTGCACAAGCCTTAGCTGCAAAACAGGGATGGCTATTACTAAAGCAAAATAGCCTCTGGTCGGAGGTTATCATCCACAAATACATTTGGCCTTCAACTATCATTCACTGGATAAGAAGACCATCCTAGAATAGAAAGGGCATCTCGGTGATTTGGAGAGCCATTCTAAACACCCTCCCTATTATCAAGGATGGATTATTATGGAAAATTGGAAATGGCGCCTCTGTTCGTATTGGGCTTAATCCCTGGACTGGAAGTGGGAACTTACATCAACTTCCAATTGAGCTTATAAATCACTTAAATAGCAGAGGCATAAAGTATATAGCACGGCTTAGAGATCATCAGAATTCCACTTTTCTCACTCAAGCTTGGCTTGTTTGGACAAAACTGGAACATTCCCATTGAATGGCACAGGACATGGCAAGACTTCAAACAAGCACTCACATAATCACATGTCAGATTAAAAATGAAGAAGATGAACTCATTTTGGTTCACTCCAAAATGGGCCATTATTCTTCAAAGTAGGGCTATGGCATCATAATTACTAAGTACAAACTGGAGTCCATAAGAAATTGGTGGAAATCCATTTGGAAATTAAAAGCCCCCTTGCACACTAGGGTACTGATGTGGAATATACTTGAAAATAAGATCCCAAATGGATCCTATTTAAAAAACAGGGCTTTCATGGGACCTACCTGGTGTGTACTCTGCCACCAGGAGGAGGAATCGACTCAGCATCTCTTCCTCTCCTGCCTGATCACAACAAGCATATGGACACAAGTTATCACAACTCTAAATTTGAACATGAGTTGGTAGGGAGCTGATATTTTATCTACATGGGACAACTGGTGGGGTGTTGTAGAGGAAAGAATAAGAAATATACCCCTCTTGGTCTCATGGCACATCTGGCTCAAGCGAAACCTTATTATATTTGAAGAAAAGCAGGTGAATTGGAACCTAATCTCTCCAAAAATCTGCTCAGCCTTTGAAGAAATACTGGTAGATGAAAGACAAAATAGACCTAGGAATATTAGACAAGAGCAGATAGAAAAAATGAACCCTTGGGCCTATTTTGATGGTGCTGCTCAGCCACATGGGTGTGGGGGCAGCATCATCTTTCACCTCACAGAAACTCACTATTTTCATATTACTATGGGATTAGGACATGGTACTAATAATCATGCTGAACTGATTTCACTCCGTCACCTGATATACTTTGCCATCCTCCAACATTGCAGGAATATATAAATCTTTGGGGACTCAAAGATCGTGATTGATTGGTTTAATAACTCAACTGTTTTTAATTCTTACTCTCTGAGATCTATTATGGAAGAAATTGTTTTTTTCAAAACATATTTTGATAAGACTTCTTGCTCTCACATCTACAGGGAACGAAATGAAAATGCAGACAAGCTTTTGAAAGAAGCAATGCATCGCCCTCTAGGAGAGTGGATGATCATAGAACATACACCTAAAGGAACCTTTCACTACTTTCACAGGCCATACAATGACAAGAATCTACAGAGGGGGAACAACCCCTGAAATTCAAAGTTTTTTTTTTTTTTTGAACAAAATTTTGTACAAAACAGTTTAAATTTTGAGCTGAAGTATATATCTATAGATACTACAATTTTCACCCGCGAGGGTGATTTTTTTTTTATCTCTACAATTGGTCATGGACTAGCATAGTACACCCCTTGGGGTCTTTTTGTAAATCCTAGGTTATGACAGTGGTTTTTAATGGCCACGGTACATCACATGCCAATGGGCATCTGCCATCTACAACATGTAATTTCACCCAATGAAATTATGAATTTTATTTCGAGGAAAAAAGGTAATAACCAAATGTACCACATACCTCTATAAAAAAAAAGAGATATGAGATCTATTGTAATTTTTTTAGTACGATATGTGGGTCACATTTCCTTCAACATGGTTGGTAGACAAAACACTATCCTTGGAACCTCAAGAATATATTTTGGCTTCTAAGGCCAATAATGTCACCTAAAACATGAGTCTTAGGGCCCTAGACATGGTCATGGCAAGAAACATGAACCTTAGGATGTAATGAAAGCTTCTACCCATCCAAAACCAAGAAGGATGCCTTGAAAAAACACATATGGCCTTTTGAGGATATTATTGTTGTAGGATTAGGTATATCAATGCCACTAGGTGATTTTGAGTAGTAAGCACGCTTCCTAGGACTATAGAAATGATTTAGGAAAGAAGGGTGATGAGCCTCGGGTTCATACAAACTTAAGAGGTATCGGCACTATATGTGCAGCATACAATGTGTCCTTCCTTTGATGTCATGATGTAATGGAGTGAATTTAATAAAATCAAATCCTAAACTAATTGCAGAAAATAAAATGCTTGAAATGGAAACCTTAACCTATTGCAAGAAAGAAAATACAAGGAAATAAACCTATTATAATTGCATAAAGTAAATCTCATGAACTAAATGTCAATCATTACATTTCAAAGATTTTAGGTCCATTAACAGAGTTCATTGGATGTGCCAATCATCATTGTGTAATCTATTTCATAAATATTGTCCATTAGCTCAAATCGCTGAAATATTTTGCATGGGTAAGGAGGCAAGTCCTAAATGGTATTTAGTCTTCCCTAATCATTGATTTAGAGCCTAGGGGTCATGATTCAACCCTAAGGGTCCAAAACCAATCTTTTTGAGGAAACCTGGGCAAGTATATACACGCTGGAAGAGTACTACAAAAAACAACAAATTTTCTACAGGAAATTATAATTCACCAAATGACTAAGAAAATCAAATCCAAATTGGATGGGATTTTTTTTTTATTGACTAGGATGTCTTAGGTCTCCATTCCAAGTGGAATCACTCAAAAATACCTCTGTTAACCCATGCTAAAAAATAGTAGAAAATTACTAGTCTAAAATTTAGAATTTCGAAAACTAGTGAGTTAGTAAATCTATCAAATTCCTAACCTAATCAAGTGAAAATGAAATGGGGTGATTTTTTTTATTAAATAGAATTTTTTTTTGATCTAATGGAAGTGGAATCAACTTTATTGAAGCTCGTTAGCATGCTCTAAAAAATAGTAGAAATTTACTGTTATTCATCACACGTGACTTCTAGAAATCTAGATTCGGGAATAAACAAACTAATCAAGGTAGGTCAATGATTACTATGAACTTCCAAAGTCATTCCAATGATGAAATGATGCTTGTGATCCTAAAAAATAACTTACTTCAATAATTTAACCCAATCCTACAACAAGAAATCATTAATACTAAATGTAGAAATAGAAAAAAACAAGAACAAGAGATGCCGTGAATAAGAAGTGAAAGGAAGAAAAGTAAATGTTACAAAAGGGCTCTAAGGCTCCTGGGATCGCTAAGCCCAAATAAAATTAGATCCCTATAGATAATACCAATATTTAGAAGCTAAACATGGCACTATTCTTCATTATTTCCATCAATACAATTACATCCATGTAAGAAATGACAGTGGAGGTGCAAAAATACGAATTCTCTCCACAAGAAGACTAATAAAAATCAGACCCAGGAAGAAAATTTGACTTGGTACTTATACAAAATGATTAGGAATCATTCCCCATGAAATGAGGAATCTTTCCCCACCAGAATCCATTGATTAGGGGTTATGGTTCCCAATACTAGGAATCTGCATTAAATGGCAGGGAACACATTCCTAGATTTTCCCAATCATTGGAGCTCCACAATCTGTGCCATAGTTCTAGAATATCTTGTTTATTTAGTATTTAATATTGATCCTCCTATAGTAGGAAGAAGGTCCTTAGATTATCTCCTCCTCCTAATCTCCATAATCTGCCCAATATTCTCACAATATCCCACAAAAAAAAATAATATTAAGCACAAATATGAAATTATCCATAAAACTTCCTAATCAACATATTAAAGTTAAAAATACATTATCTAATGCAAAAAGATAGGTTCAATGTCCTGAAGGATCGTCAGATGGGCCTTAATTTATTTCTAATTTAGAGGCATGGGCCTTAATTTATGTCTAATTTAAAGGACCATCATACCCCCTTGTTGAAAGTGTTTCTCATCCTCTGAGAAACTTAGTGACCTCATTATGCCTCATTCATGGCCTTGGTGGCCTCTCTCTTGTGGATTCCTCAGTCCTTTCTCTTAAGAATCTTGGCTATAAGTTCTACATGGACAAGCACAAAAATGTAGTTGTTCTTTTCATGATTGTTTAACAATATTCTAAGCAAAAAAAACATAACTTTCATCTTTGCAAGTGAACTTTTCTGGCTTGTAAATCCATTTCATTCATATCCTCTCCCTTGAAACCTTCATTCCATTTTCACTCATTTTTCCAAAATTGTTTGTGCATAGAAAAAATCACAATGTTTCTTGAGACCATTAGCCTTCCTTCTTCCCCTTATTCAAGATGGGTTCTTAAATATTTTTCAATTTGGAAAGGTCTTCCACATCCTTTTCCATCCATCTGCTACCTTTTTCCAACATTTGGACACCTCTGATCTTCAAAATTCCTTTAGATGAGAACTAGGACATCATGTAGTAATTCTTGTAGTAACTACAGAAAACCCTGTAGCAGCATGTAGTAACTACAAGAAACCCTGTAGCACCTGTTTAAACCTATTTTTAGTAGAAATGATAGTCTGAGCCTTGGGTAGGCCCTTAAATTTCCTTCCATGCCTTTCTCCACTTTCTATAACATCTTTTAGGCCTTGGACAAAATATAGAAAGAGATTAAGGACCTCTTGGAAAGCCTCTTTTCATCATTGCAGTTTGAGTTTTATTTTGATGGTGAATGCCTTCTTACCTTTTGTTGCCTCTTCTTCTCTTTTGTGGCCTGGATGATTACGTAATGGCCTTGGAGTTATATGTTTTAATTAGGTCTCTATTAGGCACTTCCATTTTGGGTTTTAGCATAATTTGTTCCTTTCTTCCTTCTTGTAACATCATTATGTCTTCCTTTAGCAGTCATTCCTTCTCTTTTAGGGTCTTCTAATCATATGAGAGTGATGATAAATGATGTAGAGGGATTGGAGGATGATGCTACAACTCAGAGGGAGTAGTGTAGGTTTGTGAAGTGGAGAGGATGTGCTCTATGTGTTCTTTCAAGAAATTTTCAGGGTGAGACAGAGTGTAGGGTTTGTTCTTGAAAAATATCAATTTTTTTCTTATGAAATGGGATGGAATAATGATGGATAGATAGTGGGTATGAAATGGATGGAGGTGCTGTGGTGACTTGGCCATTGCAGAAATTTCTTAGTTTAACTGTTGTCCCAATTCCTCAAAATCATCACCCTTTATAATTTGGTTTTTCCACATTGTATGAGTGAAGGAGTGAGCTGCAATTAACTAGTTGAAGGTGGTTGAGACTATTGACCCATCCTTAGCTTATAAAACCTCATATCTCATGAATTGACAACAAATTTCTAACCATAATATGCTCAAGAGAAGAGGTCAAGAATATTGCATACCTGTACCTACCTGATGGTTGTTAGAGAGGCATGCATGCTGCTACTAAGTTGATGATCAATCCATGGTCCACTGGAGGCAATAATTTCGTTTTTTTGCTTCTACACAGGTCTTCATAGCTTGGTAATTTTAAGCCTATGTCTTCCAATTACCATGAGCAAGCTATCTTAGTCAAATCTGGCCTTCTTGGAGTGTTGGGCTTGGCCATGGGTGAAGTTCACCTTCCCTATACCTTATTTCACCATTTGACACCTTTCCCACACTTTATTTCACTTTACGTACCTTCCTATAGCTTTTAGTCTATTTCCTATAGTAAACTAGGACATCCTATAGTACTACAAGAAACCCTGTAGCAGCTTGTTTAAATCCATATCTCCCAAATGGTATACTAGATTGGACTGAATTTTTTTCAGCATGTTTCCATCATCCTTATGCACTTCCCCACAAGAAACGTTTGGCCAATGGATACATGAATCTTGAGAAAATTCAAAAATGGTTGTAGGTGATGGAGGTTGATTTCTCGAAAATTGTACACTATAAATATCTGAATTTGCTTGGGCATGTTACCATCATCCATATGCATCTCCCCATGAAACAACTTTATAAATAGATACATGAATATCGAGAAAATTAAAAATGGCTGTAGGTGATGGAGGTCAATTTCTCAAAAAATGTGCACTTGAATTTGTTGAAATTACTTGAGAATGTTACTATCATCCATATGCATATCCACCTCAAACATATTGGCAAATGGATGCATAGTTTTCAAGAAATGACAAAATGAATTTTTTTCTCTATGTATTTCTATTTCCTGTAGTAAAACATAGCCTTCCTGTAGTATTTTAGGATAACAAGGAAAATGAATGGGAAAAACTTGGGAATGATGGGTGGATGGTGTGTTGGCATTATGATACATATGTTGTACTTGATGGAAACCCACTCATCTCAGATAATAAATTATAGTTCACGCACTTATATGCAGAGAAAAGTTTATTTCATGTAGAGAAAAGTTCACGCACTTTTATGCAGAGAAAAGTTTATTTCATGTAGAGAAAAGTTCACGCACTTTTATGCAGAGAAAAGTTTATTTCATGTAGAGAAAAAGTTCACGCACTTTCATGCAAAGAAAAGTGCGTATATGTTGGAGAACTTACCTTTGGTCCATGGTAGTTAGTCCTTGGTATTTGAACCTATGGTTTTGGACCATGGTACGCACTTTCATGCAAGCCAAAGTGCATATATGTTGGAGAACTTACCTTTGGTCCATGGTAGTTAGTCCTTGGTACTTGAACCTATGGTTGTGGACCATGGTACCTCATCAAAAGTGTTGATCTCACGCAATTTCATGGTTGGTTCATGGTATTAGTCCGACAGTTTTTGATCCTATGGTTTTGGCCCGTGGTATTGCATCCAAAAGTGTTGATCTCATGTACTTTCATGGTTGGTTCATGGTATTAGTCCAACAGTTTTTTGATCCTATGGTTTTGGCCCGTGGTATTGTGAAAGGCCTAAGACTATAAAAGAGGAAGGAGATCATTTGGCAAAGCATCTTCTGAATTATCGAATATCTGATAAAGTGCTAGATCTGGAATATTGTGATTGGGTTTTGGTGCAGATCTGGATTTGAATGAAGAAGGAACCTGAGCGTAAGGAGAAGGATAAGTTCTATTGATGGGTCAAAATCTTAAGGCTGGAATAGTGGTATCTCTATAGGTTTTTGATCTGTGATATGTGGCATACGCTTGATCTATAAATCTAATAATCTGGGTCTGAATTATTGATGCATGTTTTATTTTACACATGTTATGATCTGGGTATGTCTGATGTAACAACTGCAAAGTTATAAGGAAATATTTGAATATCTGTATGCGGGTTGGCTTTGGTGAAATCAAAGATTGATGATGCAAGTATAGTTGATGGGTTTTTTGATGTTCTTGGATCCAGTCTGAAAATTAATGAAAAGTGGTCCTTGAAAGAAAAGAAGTAGGGGGTTGTAGCTCCCTTCCAGGAGAGACTGGAAAACGAGAGAGAGTTGTAGCTCTCTGCAGGTTGCAGCCTGCGTATTGGTAAAGGATTGCACCAGTACAAAACCATTGTAAAAGGAGTTTCTAATTTGAAAGAAGATAGAGGCATATTATAGCAGGTGGTTTTCACCCACATTGGGTTTCCACCTTACATCTTGTGTTCTTTGGTGCGACTATCTGTTTTCTTTGTTCATGCTCATTATTTTATGGTACTGACATGCAAAAATAATTCAAAGAATAAATAAGGAAGATTTATTAAAAGAACTTGATAATACTGATTCACCCCCCCTCTCAGTATTATTTCCAACAATTGGTATCAGAGCAGGTCCTTCAGAGAAGCTTGATCGCTTGAAGGAAGATCATTCATCATGAGCAACTACGAGAGGGAAGCATCAATCAGGCCACCAATTTTTGATGGGACAAACTTCAATTATTGGAAGGTAAGAGTTACTGCCTATCTTCAATCTCTTGGTACAGAAGTTTGGGATATCATAGATACAGGCTACATTTTTCCTTCAGCTACTCCTACAGATACGGCCGAAAAGAAGAAATATGAAACAAATGCTAAAACAGTCAATACTCTACTGGGATACTTATCTCAAACAGAATTCGTGAAGGTTATGCAATATAAATCCGCAAAAGAAATATGGGACAAGATTGTCTTGAGCTACGAAGGAGATGAACAGGTAAAGCGTGCTAAACTTCAAACCCCCAGGATTCAGTATGAGAATCTCAAAATGTATAATGATGAAAGTGTGGCTAACTATTTCCTTCGGGTAGATGAGATTGTTAATTGCATGAAAAACTTGGGAGAAGAAATAAAAGAGGCTATTGTGGTTGAAAAAGTTCTAAGATCATTGTCCCCCAAGTTTGAATCTAAAGTGTCTGCAATAGAAGAAAAGGAAAATCTACGAATTCTTACTATGTCTTAGCTACACGGAATTCTAACTGCTTATGAAATGAGAAAGGGAGGTCCATCAGACAGAAGAGAAGCTGCTTTCAAGGCTTTAGGCAAAGGAGACTATTATGAAGCAAGTCACGTGCCAGAAGAAGAAGAAGAATCAAATTTTGTCAGAAATCTTCAAAGGGGAACTGGAAGGTTCAGAGGTAAGTTACCTTTTAAATGCTTTTCTTGTGGAAGAGTAGGTCATTATGCTGCAAAATGTCCTCATAAGGATAAAGGAAAGGAACCTGCTAGATGGAACAAGAAACAGTTTGCAAATAAGAAAAGCTACTACACTCATGAAGATAGTGATGGTCTATCAAATAGTGACGAAGATGAACGAGGTAATGACTATAAACTCTTAATGGCATTTGAAGATGATGATTACATGGATGCTATAGATGTGGATAGCTTTTGTGAAGAAATTTCTAGACTCAAGACATGTATAGAAGAAAATAATAGGATCATTGATACTCTACAACTTCAAATTGATGAAAAAGAAAAATATCTTGAAAAGTTAGAAGGCGAAATTGTTGGTCTTAGAAAAGAGATTGAGAAAACAAAGGCTATTAATCTTAAGTTTGTCAAAGGATCTGAAACTCTGGATGAGATCATCAATGTACAACGCTCTCGTCTAAACAAGATAGGTCTGGGCTATAATGGAGAAACTTCTCAAGCATCCACCTCAAAGAGTTATCTTGATGCAGAAAGAAGGAATGGGCAAAAGCACAATGGAGATCACCAAGTAAAGCAGGGACCAATTACAAACAAAGACTATCAGGCAAATCAAGGGCAATTTGTCTTAAGGATGAATAAAAGCTACAACCAGCCACAGGTAAAATCCTCTCAATTTGCTTCAAGAATGAATGACAATAGAAATTACAATCGTTTGGCTGGAAGATTTGATAACCGCAGAAATTTCTTCAATGGACAATGCTTTTCTTGCCATAACTTTGGTCACAAAGCAGCTCAATGTGTTGCATATAAAACGATCATGACTAGAGAAGCTCAAAAACAAAGAAGTATGACCGGGATTACAAAAAGGACCTATAACAACTTTTCGGTTCTTGAAAATGAAGTTGAATGTTCTATTTGCAATAACTTTGGTCATGAAGATTCTGAATGCAGGAGCAGGTTTCAGCAGACAAAGGAACAAGACTCAAGCACCAAAACATGGAGAATAAAGGAACCACAAACAGAAAGATGTGGGATAGCATTTTATGCAGAGGGACGGGAAAATATATGGTACATTGACAGTGGATGTTCGAAGCATATGACAGGTGATAAAGAAAAACTTGAATCATATTCTGCTCTAGAAAAAGGAAAGAAAGTTTCTTTTGGAAATGATACTCCTGCAACTATAAAAGGAAAAGGCACTGCTCAGTTAAAAGAAAAGGTCAAAGCTGGAAATGTTTTGTATGTTGATGGATTGAAACATAATCTTCTAAGTGTCAGCCAGATGTGTGATCAAAGAACCGAGGTGATATTCAGATCAAATGGATGTCTTGTTCGTGATCTTGATACAGGTAAAACAGTGATCAAAGGTAAAAGAACTCCAAATAATCTATACATATTTGAAGAAGGACAACAACAATGCTATATGAGTAAGGATGATGAGCACTGGTTATGGCACCGGAGGTTGGGTCATCTAAGCTTTTCACAAATAAGGAAAGCATGCAAATATCAGGCAGTTCGTGGTCTTCCAGATATCAAAGTTCCAGACAACACCATATGCAAATCATGTCAGTTTGGAAAGCAAACCAGAACTACCTTTCCGGAAAAGGAAGGATCAGCTAGCATGCCTCTTGAGCTAGTACATACAGATACATGTGGTCCATTCAGGAAAATGACACCTCGAGGAGAAGAATACTTGATATTATTCATTGACGATTTCTCCAGGTTTGTCTGGTTAGGACTTATGAAGCACAAAGATGAAGCATTCGAAAAATTCAAATCCTTTAAAGCCTTGGTTGAAAATGAATCAGGATACAAAATTAAGTGTCTTAGATCCGACAAAGGTGGGGAGTTTACCTCAAATGAATTTTTCGATTTCTGTGAAGAACATGGGATAAGAAGAGAATTCTCTACAGCTAGAACTCCTCAGCAAAATGGAGTGGTGGAAAGAATGAATAGAACTGTCCAACAAATGGCTCGTGCTATGCTTGATGAATCTGGAACTCCCACAACTTTCTGGGGTGAAGCAGCACATGCTGCGGTTATTATTCTCAACAAAACAAATGTCCGAGTGAACAACACTCAAACCCCTCATGAGCTCTGGTATGGTGAGACTCCTTCGGTAAAGCACTTCAAAATATTTGGGAGCAAATGCTATATTAAAAATACTGATGAGCAACTTGGCAAACTTGAACCTAGAGCAGATGAAGGCATCCTTCTTGGTTATTCTCCACACAGCAAAGCATACAAGTGCTATAATAAAAGACTTGGAAGAATTTTTGACAGCATTGATGTAGTGGTTGATGAGAAGGGATACATTCCTAGGCAAGTAAATCATGAAGATATCGAAGAAGATGAAGGCCATCCTCAAAGACAGAATGATGAAGAAGAAGAACCTCAAGAAGAACCAGAGGAGCAGATAAGGATAGAAGAGAAGACTCCATCCAGATATGTTCAGAAGAATCATCCAGAATCTCAGATTTTGGGACAGAAAGAAGCAGGTGTACAAACAAGAAGAACAATTGCAGAAGCTTCAAGCTATTTGGCATTACTCTCTTCCACTGAACCACAAAATGTGAAAGAGGCATGCAAAGATGAATGTTGGGTCAAAGCAATGGATGAAGAACTTGAGCAGATCGAAAAGAACAACACTTGGGAGCTAGTTCCTAGACCAAAGGATAAGAATGTTATAGGAACAAAATGGGTCTTCAAAAATAAATTGAATGAAAATGGAGAAGCAATTAGAAACAAGGCCAGACTTGTTTGTAAAGGGTATGCGCAGCAAGAAGGAATAGATTTTGAAGAAACTTTTGCTCCTGTTGCAAGACTTGAGGCCATCCGAATGTTCCTTGCTCTCTCAAGCTTTCAAAAATTCAAAGTATTTCAAATGGACGTGAAATCAGCCTTGCTAAATGGAGACTTGGAAGAAGAAGTATACATTGAGCAGCCAGATGGTTTCATTCTTGGAAATGATCCAAATCTTGTATGCAGATTGAAAAAGGCTGTCTATGGCCAAAAACAAGCTCCAAGGGCTTGGTACTATCGTTTGGACAAATATCTTCATCAACAAGGTTTTTCAAAAGGATCAGCAGACAGCAATCTTTATATAAAAGTTGAAAATGACAAATTGCTGATACTTGTTGTGTATGTAGATGACATTATCTTTGGCAGCAATGAAGAAGCTATGAGTCAAAGCTTTGCCTTGGTGATGCAGAAAGAATTCGAAATGTCCTTGCTGGGAGAACTGACATATTTTCTTGGTTTGCAAATCCAACAAAATGAAGGAGGGATCTTCTTGTCTCAAACCAAGTATCTCAAGCAAATTTTGAAGAAATATGGTATGGAAGAAGCAAACCAGTATGTACACCCATGGTCACAGGATGTAACCTCAGTGCAAATGATGAATCAGCAGCAGTGCATCAACCAACTTACAGATCTATGATTGGAAGTCTACTTTATTTGACAGGTACCTGACCAGACATCATGCATGCAGTGGGAATAGTTGGAAGATTTCAGGCAAATCCAAAGGAAACTCATCTTCAGGCAGTAAAGAGAATCTTCAAATATCTTCAAGGGACTCAAAACTATGGCTTATGGTATCCTAGAGATACAGATCTCACACTTCATGCTTATACAGATGCAGATTGGGCCGGAAGCGTGGATGACAGGAAAAGCACAAGTGGTGGTGCATTCTTTATGGGTTCCAGATTAGTATCTTGGTTCAGCAAGAAACAGAGTTCGATTTCCTTGTCTACAGCTGAAGCAGAATATGTTGCTGCTACATCTTGCTGCACTCAACTCCTTTGGATGATGCAGGCCTTGCAGGATTTTCAAATCACTTGTACACCACCCATCTCCATCTTATGTAATAATACAAGTGCAATCAGCACTTCAAAGAACCCAGTCATGCATTCAAAAACCAAGCAAATACCAATCAAGTATCACTTTCTCCGGGAATAAGTGCTTGAACAAAAGGTCAAGTTGGAGTATGTTCCTTCTAAGGAACAGGTTGCTGATATACTCACCAAACCATTGCCTAGGGAGACCTTTGAATACCTCAGGCAAAAGCTGGGGGTTGTTGATGCATCATCTTGTTGTTGAATCTCTTCTGATTGTTGGTTCTACGCAAGGTTCATCTGAGGTATATGCGTACAGTGCTGGGTTGCGGATTGGTCAAAGATCGAATGGCACAGGTTCAGGGGGAGCATATCATGCATTGTTGGCATTATGGAGGAAGTACAGAAGGAGATCATGGATGATGGTCTGAATATTGCTGCAATACGTCTCTATCTCTTTCATGGTCATGGATTATGGTTCTTCTTTGCAGATCTGGTTTATAGTCAGGGGGAGCATGTTCTTAGGGGGAGCATAACCCTTTGCCCTTGATGTCAAAGGGGGAGAGTGATTGGTTGTTGTTGCCATCAAGTCCAAAGGGGGAGATTGTTGGCATTATGATACATATGTTGTACTTGATGGCAACCCACTCATCTCAGATAATAAATTATAGTTCACGCACTTATATGCAGAGAAAAGTTTATTTCATGTAGAGAAAAGTTCACGCACTTTTATGCAGAGAAAAGTTTATTTCATGCAGAGAAAAAGTTCACGCACTTTCATGCAAGGAAAAGCACGTATATGTTGGAGAACTTACCTTTGGTCCATGGTAGTTAGTCCTTGGTATTTAAACCTATGAGGAAAAGCGCGTATATGTTGGAGAACTTACCTTTGGTCCATGGTAGTTAGTCCTTGGTATTTAAACCTATGAGGAAAAGCGCGTATATGTTGGAGAACTTACCTTTGGTCCATGGTAGTTAGTCCTTGGTATTTGAACCTATGAGGAAAAGCTCGTATATGTTGGAGAACTTACCTTTGGTCCATGGTAGTTAGTCCTTAGTATTTGAACCTATGGTTTTGGACCATGGTATGCACTTTCATGCAAGGAAAAGCGCGTATATGTTGGAGAACTTACCTTTGGTCCATGGTAGTTAGTCCTTGGTATTTGAACCTATGGTTTTGGACCATGGTACCTCGTCAAAAGTGTTGATCTCACGCAATTTCATGGTTGGTTCATGGTATTAGTCCGACAGTTTTTGATCCTATGGTTTTGGCCCGTGGTATTGCATCCAAAAGTGTTGATCTCACGTACTTTCATGGTTGGTTCATGGTATTAGTCCAACAGTTTTTTGATCCTATGGTTTTGGCCCGTGGTATTGTGAAAGGCCTAAGACTATAAAAGAGGAAGGAGATCATTTGGCAAAGCATCTTCTGAATTATCGAATATCTGATAAAGTGCTAGATCTGGAATATTGTGATTAGGTTTTGGTGCAGATCTAGATTTGAATGAAGAAGGAACCTGAGCGTAAGGAGAAGGATAAGTTCTATTGATGGGTCAAAATCTTAAGACTGGAATAGTGGTATCTCTATATGTTTTTGATCTGTGATATGTGGCATTGATCTATAAATCTAATAATCTGGGTCTGAATTATTGATGCATGTTTTATTTTACACATGTTATGATCTGGGTATGTCTGATGTAACAATTGCAAAGTTATAAGGAAATATTTGCAGATTTGTATGCAGGTTGGCTTTGGTGAAATCAGAGATTGATGATGCAAGTATAGTTGATGGGTTTTTTGATGTTCTTGGATCTAGTCTGAAAATTAATGAAAAGTGGTCCTTGAAAGAAAAGAAGTAGGGGGTTGTAGCTCCCTTCCAGGAGAGACTGGAAAACGAGAGAGAGTTGTAGCTCTCTGCAAGTTGCAGCCTGCGTACTGGTAAAGGACTGCACCAGTACAAAACCATTGTAAAAGGAGTTTCTAATTTGAAAGAAGATAGAGACATATTGCAGCAGGTGGTTTTCACCCACATTGGGTTTCCACCTTACATCTTGTGTTCTTTGGTGCGACTATCTGTTTTCTTTGTTCATGCTCATTATTTTATGGTACTGACATGCAAAAATAATTCAAAGAATAAATAAGGAAGATTTATTAAAAGAACTTGATAATACTGATTCACCCCCCCTCTCAGTATTATTTCCAACATGGTGGAAATAGATGAGGGTGATGAATGGGCATCTCTTGGTCCTTCTAGAGCATCTGAGCAAAGGAGGAGAAAGTCCAATTTTGACTTCCTTTGACTAGAATTTTGACCAATTATTTCTTTTTTTGGTGCCAATATTTTTTTGTTACTTGCAGATATTAGAGAGCACCTACATTCATCAGAGAGATACATGGAGAAAATATTTTTTAATTTTTCCTCTTTTTTTTCTTCTAGGTCTACTAGCCGCCTAAATGAGGTTTTCAATTATTAGGTCTACCTAGGCACCTCAAAGGAGGTTTTTATCTAGGATCTTTTCATTTTCTCATTTCTTTTTCTTTTTCCAACCCGTTGACTGCCTCATGGATATTTTCAATCAATGAGTCAATCTCGGGCGCCTCAAAGGATGTTTTCACCTAAGAGTTTATTTTTTTCTCTTATTTTTCATTTTTTTTGTTGGGTGTGGAGCCTAATTATCTTTTGTATTCAAAGGTATTGCCGCATTGGACCCTAGTTTGTAATGGGACGACAACACCACCTGTAAAATATTCATTGTAGGGGGATAGCCTCAAACAAACCAACCTCTTGCTTTATTGCCTCCAACCCAACCTCAACCACAACTAGTTCATCATACCCCACCTAAGTAACCTCAAATTCCTACTCAACTAATCCGAACCCAAAAAATAAGCAAGAACAACAGGTATATAGTGGGGAAACATCCTATCCTTATTATGTTGTGGAAATCCAAGAAATAAACCTTCAATATAGGAGGGTTCTCCCACATAATCACCCACCTTCTCTACCTGAAGAGATTGAAGAAAAGAAGGAGCAGAGTGTCCCTCAAGTCAATGCACCCCGTATCCTGAAAGGTTGATCCACCCTAACCAGCACACTCCATAAGAGGTTGAACTTATGCGAGAATTGAATAATTTGTGTGTCAAGATACCCCTTCTCCATGCCATTAAATATGTTCCCATCTACAACATGATTATTAAATAAAAATGTTTCAAAAGGCCTGTGAGAAGAAGAAGAGATACCCCCACCATCAATGTTGTTGGATAACTATCTGATTTGATGCTTGGGAGGGTGGTCTCCCCAAAATACCTAGACCTTGGTAGCCCAATAGTGGATGTGCACATTGATGGCATTATGGTCCCTGATGCCCTAATTAATCTTGGGGTTGTAATCAATATGATGACTAGGGAAACCATGTTGAAGCTTAATCTCCAAGGGGCTTTGAGAAAGACCACCACAATTCTACAGCTTGTAGATGGATCCACAGTAGCTCCTGAGGTAATTATTGAGGATTTCATGTCTTCATTGACTCCTAGGAGTACCCTGCTAATTTCCCGGTCCTCTGGCCCAAAACCAACTTCAATGGTTATCCTCTTATCTTAGGAAGACCTTGGTTGGACATTGTCAAGGCCTACATTAGTTGTAGGGATCAGAACATGACTATTAAGAATGGACATTTATTAAAACAATTTATGTTGTATCCTCCTGCCCAACCTTCTATTGCACATGAATTACCCTTGTGGGTAGAGGATGAGGAAGAGGATAAATTGTATCACACAAGCCCCTACCAAGTCTACACTCTAGATACTATTATAGGAGGGGGGAAACCTGATGAATATGACCTCATTGGCCATATCTGACAAAAAAAACCTGCCACTGCCATGCCAATTGATGAGTTGATGAAATAATATCAGAGTAGTTCTTGGAGTGACTTGTGTTATGTTCACTCAAGTCTAGAACTTGTTAATATTGTAGAGTTTGGCCCATCCAAAACTTTAAAGATCAACCCCTATCTCTTTGCCAAAGAGGAAGAAAATTTGTGCAATATAATGAGGAAACACCTAGATTCTTTTGCTTGGGATTGTAAGGAAATGAAAGGTGTGCATCCCTCAATTTGTACTCATGATATTTACATCAAACAGGGATACAAGCCTGTGCGCCAACCCCAAAGAAGGATGAACCCAAATCTTAAGGACATTGTGAAAGAAAAATTACAAAAGCTACTAGATGCAGGCTTCATATACCTCATTTTAGATAGGGAATTGGGTAAGAAGCAAGAGTTGGATAGGTTATACATTGACAGCCAGAGCGCCATACATCTTGCAAAGAACTCTACATTTCATTCCAAGACAAAACATATACAGCTCAATTATCATTTCATATGGTCAGCATTGGAAGATGGACAGTTGAAGCTGGAAAAGATACACACTAGCCAGAATCCTGTAGATATGTTAACAAAAGTTGTAACCATGGAGAAACTGAAATTTATCTCAGTTTCAATTGGTCTTCAAGTATGATGAAGAAGATGAGAAACAACCAAGTCCAAAGTGGAGTCATTGTTCAGAAAATGAAGCAGCGGTGAAGTTGCTATAATCAGTCTCCAGGTGGGAGATTGTTGGGTATGGAGCTTGATTATATTTTTTATTCAGAGGTATCACTGCATTGGACCCCAGTTCATAATGTAGTAGCAACACCACCCGTAATATTTACGCTGCAACGGATCTGATGGTAGAATTTATGTTTAATTTAGGGTTTTTTTTCCCTAGAAGCAAACCCTTTGCTATATATGAGGGAATTGTATTATGTCTATGTAGTTCTACATTCTGAGTGAGAAAAAGAGGGGATTGTGTGAAAGCGAAGAGGGAATTACAACGGATTTGTTGTAGGTTGTATCTCTTCAGTTTGTTGGATAATATAAAAGGAAGGACTGGTTGTTCCTCCATGGATGTAGCCCAAATTGGGTGAACCACATATATTTGTGTCTCTCTTGTTTTATGTGTTGGAAATAATACTGAGAGGGGGGGGGGGTGAATCAGTATTATCAAGTTCTTGTAATAAATCTTCCTTATTTATACTTTGAATTATTTTGCATGTCAGTATCATAAAATAATGAGCATGAACAAGAAAAACAGACAATCACACCAAAGAACACCAGATATAAGGTGCAAACCCAATGTGGGTGAAAACCACCTGCTGCAATATGTCTCTATCTTCTTTCAGATTAGAAACTCCTTTTACAATGATACTGGTGCAGTCCTTTACCAGTATGCAGGCTGCAACCTGCAGAGAGCTACAACTCTCTCTCGTTTTCCAGTCTCTCCTGGAAGGGAGCTACAACCCCCTACTTCTTTTCTTTCAAGGACCACTTTTCATAAATTTTCAGACTGGATCCATGAACATCAAATGGTCATCAAGTACAAGTAAATCACCCAGTCAACTACAGTAACCAGATCAGTAGAAACAGTAAACTAAACCCAGAACACCTTATCAACAGAGAAAAGTCAGTCAAATAAATGCCTTAATACAGATACGCAGTTTTTCTTTCTCTGGCCTGCGTGTATCCGCACTTCACCTTCTGCTCCCGTGCGTATACCCGCAGAGAGCCTTCCGCTGCGCCGTGTACCCACGCACTGTTTCTTCAATTACGCCGCGTACTGCTACTGTAGCCACGCACCCACAGATGCTATCGCGCCGCATATTGCTACTGTAGCCACGCACCCACAGACGCTATCGCGCCGCATACTTTCACTGTGCCTACGCACTTGAACCTCTGTCACACTGCGTACCCACGCACTCCGCCTTCTTCTTCTCTGCGTACCCACGCAGTGCACCTTCTTCTTCTGTGCGTACCCACGCACTTGCACTGTCACCTGCGTACTTCTGGTTAGGGCCGAATTGGCAGTTCCCCAGTGTGACACAAATAGTCATATGCCCAGATCTGATCATGCGCCCGTGAGATCACCCTTCATGGATTCACCTTCAACTTCACTTTTATATAGATCAAGCTTTTAAACTGATAACACAATATTTCAGATCTTAAGATATTCAATTTACAAAAAGATGATTTGGCCAAATGATCTCCTTTGCTTTATATAGGCAAGCTCTTCCTAAAATCATGGATCAATACCATAGATAACCAATAAAAGGGGCCCAAAAACATGGGGCTCAATAATAATAATAATATAAAACAATACCACGGGCAAAAACCATAGAATCAAGAATGGCGGGCTAAATACCACGGGCCAAACATAAGAAACCCCATGTGAGCGCGCTTCTCTGCATTGAAGTAAGTGAACTGGGGGTACGCACCTTCTGAATGGATGACCTGCGTGTATGACCGCAGCCCCTTCACGGTGTACCTGCGGGTACGCCCATTTTGAACTATTTTCCTGCGTACCTCTTAATTTTCAACATTTTGAGAGCTTGATCAGAGCATTGCCACCTGTATGAGTTGCCATCAAGTACAACACATGAATCATAGAGCCATACCAGACACATAATGCCAACAATCTCCCCCTTTGGACTTGATGGCAACCTCAAACTCTTTAACGTGATTCTCCCCCTTTGACATCAAGGGCAAAGGGTTATGCTCCCCCTAAGAACATGCTCCCCCTGAATATAAACCAAATCTGCAAAGGAGAACCATAATCCACCAAACATCATAACTGTCCATGAAAGAGATAGAGACATATTGCAGCAATATTCAGACCATCATCCATGATGTACTTCCTCCATAATGCCAACAATGCATTATATGCCATTCGATCTTCAACCAATCCGCAACCCAGCAAGTGTACGCATATACCCCAGATGATCCTTGCGTACAACCATCAATCAAAAGAAATTCAACAACATGATGATGCATCAATAACCCCCAGCTTTTGCCTGAGGTATTCAAAGGTCTCCCTGGGCAATGGTTTGGTGAGTATATCAACAACTTGTTCCTTAGAAGGAACATACTCCAACTTGACCTTTTGTTCAAGTACTTGTTCCAAGAGAAAATGATACTTGATCGGTATGTGCTTGGTCTTTGAATGCATGATTGGGTTCTTCGAAATGCTGATTGCACTTGTATTATCACATAAGATGGAGATGGGTGGTATACAAGTGATTTGAAAATCCTGCAAGGTCTGCATCATCCAAAGGAGTTGAGTGCAGCAAGATGCAGCAACATATTCCGCTTCAGCTGTAGACAAGGCAATCGAACTCTGTTTCTTGCTGAACCAAGATACTAATCTGGAACCCATAAAGAATGCACCACCACTTGTGCTCTTCCTGTCATCCACGCTTCTGGCTCAATCTGCATCTGTATAAGCATGAAGTGTGAGATTTGTATCTCTAGGATACCATAAGCCATAGTTTTGAGTCCCTTGAAGATATTTGAAGATTCTCTTTACTGCCTGAAGATGAGTTTCCTTTGGATTTGCCTGAAATCTTCCAACTATTCCGACTGCATGCACTATGTCTGGTCGGGGACCTGTCAAATAAAGTAGACTTCCAATCATAGATCTGTAGGTTGGTTGATGCATTGCTGTTGATTCATCATTTGCACTGAGGCTACAACCTGTGACCATGGGTGTACATACTGGTTTTGCATCTTCCATGCCATATTTCTTCAAAATCTGCTTGAGATACTTAGTTTGAGACAAAAAGATCCCTCCTTCTTTTTGTTGGATTTGCAAACCAAGAAAATATGTTAGTTCTCCCAGCAAGGACATTTCGAATTATTTCCGCATTGCCAAGGCAAAGCTTGACTCATAGCTTCTTCATTGCTGCCAAAGATAATGTCATCTACATATACAACAAGTATTAGCAATTTATCATTTTCAACTTTTATATAAAGATTGCTATCTGCTGATCCTTTTGAAAAACCTTGTTGATGAAGATATTTATCCAAACGATAGTACCAAGCCCTTGGAGCTTGTTTGAGACCATAGAGAGCCTTTTTCAATCTGCATACAAGATTTGGATCATTTCCAAGAATGAAACCATCTGGCTGCTCAAAATATACTTCTTCTTCCAAGTCTCCATTTAGAAAGGCTGATTTCACGTCCATTTGAAATACTTTGAAGTTTTGAAAGCTTGAGAGAGCAAGGAACATTCAGATGGCCTCAAGTCTTGCAACAGGAGCAAAAGTTTCTTCAAAATCTATTCCTTCTTGCTGCGCATACCCTTTACAAACAAGTCTGGCCTTGTTTCTAATTACTTCTCCATTTTCATTCAATTTATTTTTGAAGACCCATTTTGTCCCTATAACACTTTTATCCTTTGGTCTAGGAACCAGCTCCCAAGTGTTGTTCTTTTCGATCTGCTCAAGTTCTTCATCCATTGCTTTGACATTCATCTTTGCATGCCTCTTTCACATTTTGTGGTTCAGTGGAAGAGAGTAATGCCAAATAGCTTGAAGCTTCTGCAATTGTTCTTCTTGTTTTTACACCTGCTTCTTTCTGCCCCAAAATCTGAGATTCTGGATGATTCTTCTGAACATATCTGCATGGATTCTTCTCTTCTATCCTTATCTTCTCCTCTGGTTCTTCTTGAGGTTCTTCTTCTTCATCATTTTGTCTTTGAGGGTAGTCTTCATCGATATCTTCATGATTTACTTGCCTAGGAATGTATCCCTTCTCATCAACCACTACATCAATGCTGTCAACAATTTTTCCAAGTCTTTTATTGTAGCACTTGTATGCTTTGCTGTGTGGAGAGTAACCAAGAAGAATGCCTTCATCTGCTCTAGGTTCAAGTTTGCCAAGTTTCTCATCAGTATTCTTAATATAGCATTTGCTCCCAAAGATTTTGAAATGCTTTACCGAAGGAGTCTCACCATACCAGAGCTCATGAGGTGTTTGAGTGCTGTTCACCTGGACATTTGTTTTGTTGAGAATAACAACCGCAGCATATGTAGCTTCACCCCAGAAAGTTGCGGGAGTTCCAGACTCATCAAGCATTACACGAGCCATTTGTTGGACTGTTCTGTTCATTCTTTCCACCACTCCATTTTGCTGAGGAGTTCTAGCTGTAGAGAATTCTCTTCTTATCCCATGTTCTTCACAGAAATCGAAAAATTCATTTGAGGTAAATTCCCCACCTCTGTTGGATCTGAGGCACTTAATTTTGTATCCTGATTCATTTTCAACCAAGGCTTTAAAGGATTTGAATTTTTCGAATGCTTCATCTTTGTGCTTCATAAGTCCTAACCAGACAAACCTGGAGAAATCGTCAATGAATAATATCAAGTATTCTTCTCCTCGAGGTGTCCTTTTCCTGAATGGTCCACATACATCTGTATGTACAAGCTCAAGAGGCATGCTAGCTGATCCTTCCTTCTCTGGAAAGTTAGTTCTGGTTTGATTTCCAAACTGACATGATTTGCATATGGTGTTGTCTGGAATTTTGATATCTGGAAGACCGCAAACTGCTTGATATTTGCATGCTTTCCTTATTTGTGAAAAGCTTAGATGCCCCAACCTCCGGTGCCATAACTAGTGTTCATCATCCTTGCTTAGATAGCATTGTTGTTGTCCTTCTTCAAATATGTATAGATTATTTGGAGTTCTTTCACCTTTGATCACCGTTTTACTTGTATCAAGATCACGAACAAGACATCCATTTGATCTAAATATCACCTCGGTTCCTTGATCACACATCTGGCTAACACTCAGAAGATTATGCTTCAATCCATCAACATACAAGACATTTCCAGCTTTGACCTTCTCTTTTAACTGAGCAGTCCCTTTTCCTTTCATAGCTGCAGGAGTATCATTTCCAAAAGAAACTTTCTTTCCCTTTTCTAACGCAGAATATGATTCAAGTTTTTCTTTATCACCTGTCATATGCTTCGAACATCCACTGTCAATGTACCATAGATTTCCCTGTCCCTCTGCATAAAATGCTATCCCACATCTTTCTGTTTGTGGTTCCTTTATTTTCCATGTTTTGGTGCTTGAGGCTTTGTTATAGAAATTTTTGTGCCTTACAGCATGGAGCATGAAATGTCAATAATTTGAGGGATCCAAAGTCCCTAAACATGTTGTTCCTACCCCTAGAGGAACAAGGTCAGCAAACCACAGCACTTCAGATCAGTTCTCCACTGAAAAACACTCAAAAACAGGTCAATTTTGGATCAAAGCAGCTGCTCCACTAAGCATCTGCGCTGAATGTCAAAGGCTCTATGGTGTACCTGCGCTGCATAGCAAGTGCAATAAAGGCTACCTGCGCTGGGCGTACTTTGACATGTGGAGGAATCTTTTCTCAATGTGCCAGTGCCCAGGAAGCTTCCAAAATGACACTTGGATCAGAGGATTCGCCTAATGATGAGTAAAGAGGTTCTAAAACTCCAAGTGGAAGGTAGAAACTCCGAGTGGACTCAAGGACTGAAGAACAACTGGAGTTAAAGAGGACAACAAGTCACACATCAAGCTGACTTATCTTCACTCCAAAACTCTATATAAGGATCTCATCCCATGGGATCTGGAGGCCAGAATTTTGTGCAAAGAATTGTTGTTGGTTTACAGTTGAGAGTATTGGGTGATTGCTTGAGGGAGGTGAAGAGGAGATTTCTTTCCGTCGGGAAGGTGATGCTGGATTGGACCTCTCACGGTTGTATCACCGCCTGAACCTTACTTCCTTATATTAATAAAGCATTTGAGGTTCTTCTATTCGCATGTGTTTCAATGGTGTATTGTCTTACTTGCATATTTGATTTATGCTAATCCTTGAATCAATTATGAATGCATGCTTCTTATAGTTTCCTTTTCTTGTCTTGTTCGCAGGATCTCGTGTAGCTGGGCCCGTGAGAAGACTTGGAACTAGGAGCGAGCGGCAAATAGAGGAGATTGGATCGACCATTTGCGCAAGACATCGGTAAGTGGATCCCTTCCTTTCATCTCTTGCATGTCATAAAGAAGTAACTTTAGATAGCTTTGCTTCAGTTGTTGCTAAGGAACTATCACCCTTAGAGTGGGATAGGGTCATTCTGTGTTGGATACTTTTCCCCACAACAGACTGGCGACTCCGCTGGGGATCGTGTCTTGTTGGTAGCTTTTGTTTCTTGCTATTCATTTCCTAAACAAAGGGAGTACCGAATCGAACTACATTCGAATCCTTCGAATGCAAACTAAAGGGCAGCTACTCTAGCTCAGTGCTGGGCATGTTTATGATTTGAAGAGCTGATCCACAAGGACTCTTTTTAGCTCTTTGTGATAGTGTTCATCTTCCTTAATCATCCTCTAGTGTATACTTGGCTGATAGCCTCTGATTTGGCCAAAAACCATTGATTTTTGAGCAAACTGTGACCCAGAATCTGAGAGAGACGAGAGTTGTCTCTTCAGTGCAGCTGCAGCAAAGGCTACCTGCGCTGCAACGCAGGTCCCGAAGGGGCTACCTGCGCTGCATGTCAGATTGACAGTGCAGTACCTGCGCTGATCCAGTTTTGCCTTGTGCAACTGGGGTTCCCTACTGTCTATTGCCCAGTTTTCAATATTGTTTTTGCAGCCTGTTGTCAACCTGTATACCCAGCTGAAACTACCTTTCTTTGCCTTCATTCCGCCTCAGTTGTATGAAGAAACCGTGATTGTTCTTATTGTATTTCTTGCTTTCATTCACAGTTTCCCGTAGCGAAAGTGAACTAGTCTTGCTGTGGCCTCTTGGATCTAGGCCTGTAAGAAAGTGTCGTTGTGATTCTAAGAGCTAGTTTATTACTGTTCATAGCTGCTTGAACATTTGCTTTCATTATATGGTTCGAATTTCAGTATTTCTTGTGTTGAAACGAGTGAATCTTAAGGTGTTCTTTTGATTATTGGACAAAAAATTGTTTTCTTTCACTTGAAATTGAATTCGAAATTGTACAACAGCTTCCTTTTTGTAATACATCAACATTAAGGAAGAAGAAAAGAAATACTTGCATTGTGCATGTGCATTTTGACAGTTTGCATGTCGATTTAGGAAAAGTGCATCAGTGTGTGCTCTATGATCTGTTTGAAAAGATGATGTCTTTCTTTTCCCTCAGTAGTTAAGATTTTCATAAGTTGAAAGAATTGAAAAAGCTTGCTTATCATTCTTAGACTGCATTTAGGAGTTGTATCATACATCACGTGGTGATCCATAAAGGCAAACTGCTAAGCAAGATCAACCTAAAAAGAACTGAATTTATCTAACAACGCTTTGAAACATAACGAAACACAGTAGAGGTCTAGGTAGAGACGTGTTCCGGCGTCGTTAAACATAGTGACCGTCGATCTCTACGAAGGTGGGTGATTCCTCCTGAGGGACGATAGCACTAATACGGACTTGTGCCCCCGCGTACCGTCGCGTATATTGGGGGACCCCTATAGGAACAAAGCCTTTATCCATAGGAAGCCGTGTCGGCCGCCCTACTGATCGTGATGCAGTGAACACAGCATTCACGAAGATCGACCACTCGTACCGTAAAACGTATTTTGTGGTTTCGCGAAAGGTTTGGCACACCCTCTGCCTAGAACTCCAGAGTAGTTTCTTTTGGCCTTTTTCAAACTCTATAATTGAAAAAGTCCATCCGAGCATTTGTCACTTCGGGCTCGTTAATACATCGAAGGAGACTAGAGTCATCTTTAGCTTTTTCTCGACTCTTAAAAATTGAAAAAGCAAGTTGTGTCTAAAGCGTCGTCATATAAAATTCATTCTAAACGGAACATAATCACCCCTTATTCCTGCGTTGATCTTGAGGTTGAGAACATGGAACACGCCAACCAAGGGATTCCACATGATGGGAACCCTAGCCCTTTCTCCTCTTGGGGAGAAGTTGGTGTGCCCCACATGGCCACGTTGTCGCTTCCAGGACTGACAATTGGCCTGCCAGTTTGGCTATTCTCAACCACTGTAGTTCAGAACACCACGGTTCCTGAACAGTCGAGTCGACAGTTAGACCAGTCTAGAGCTACCCTCCAGCCTTCCACTTCTTATAAGCCTTCCTCCGATCCTTCTTCTTCGAAAGGTCAAGCCGCTGAAAGCGGAGCTCCCATAGAAAAGAAGAAGGAAAAGAAGAAGAAAGAAAAGAAGCAGAAGGAGCCAAAGGCGCTTGGGGGCAAGCAAAAGGCATCTAACAAAAATCCACACACAGCACAGACCGGGCCCAAATCGCCATGTGTCATATGTAGAGGGGACCACCTCCACCGTGATTGTCCCGGTATTCCCCGGATACTAAGGGACTGGTCCCCTCGTTTGCACAGTTCGGAAGTGTCAACCTCTTACAACCAGGTGGAATGCTTACCGTCGACCAACGAAAGTGAAGGTTCTAGACAACGAAGGGGAATGAGATTCCCCTGCGAACTGTGTGAAGGCAATCACACCCTCCGCCGTTGTCCCTTTTTAGACGAAGCAAAGAGAGTTTTGGAAGATCAACTGGTTACACCGTTGCTACTTCCTCCTGGATACCAAAAACTCGCGCCAAGTCCTTCGTTGGTCGAAAATACGGCTGCCCCGCTCATAGGGCCAGCTAAAGTGTCAGTCACTGAAAATGAACCTACTGAATCCGGACCGGACGAAAGTCCAAAGGTCGAGACGGCAGTTGACCCGGTTCTCCCTTCAGAAGTTTCATCTTCAAATACCACAGTCACTGAGGATTCATCTTCAGCTGACACCCCTACTGAAGAGAGTAAGGATGACACCGTCCAGATTCTTTTCATCAACACCGATTCTGATGAACATCAGGGCAATGTTCCCACTCCTTTATCGCAGGAAGGAGCATCGTCAGGATCATACCCGGCCGTGTATTCGGTCCCACCACCAAGAAACCTGGTTGTGTCCTTTGATTGGAACCAACTAGGCAGACCCCGGTTACCAGCCAGTATACCATTTACAATTATAGTCCAAATATACAAAATGGTGATGGCTGGGACTATCATTGATGAAGGGGCATCTGTGAGTATCCTGTCCTCTATTGCTTGGAAAGCACTGGGTTTCCCAGCGCTTTTGCCTGAGATAAGGAATCTCTCGGGTTTTGACAAAGGAACCAGTCGACCATTAGGGATTCTACCTAATGTGCCTATTACATTGAAAGGGAAGGCTGTCAAGATGAATTTGATGGTCGTCCAAGGACCCTTGGATTATAACCTACTCCTTGGACGAGACTACATATATTGCATGGAAGCAATAGTCTCCTCACTCTTTCGAATAATGTGTTTTCCATACGAAGGAAGAATGGTCAAGCTCGTAGACCAACTTTCATTTCCGGGATCACGCATCGCAAATAGTCACATACCTATCCTGAATGGTCTTTTCGATCAAGAAAGGTCTCTACCTCCGATTCTTCTTCCTGATGAGTGCGAGTGATTCGGGAAAGTATGGCCGGAACCCAGGGGGCATGCATCCTGGTCTGCTGGGGTCAGAGAAAACCTTGGGTGTAAAGTAAAATTTCCGCGGGAGAATATGACTAGTCCGTACCCCGTCCCCTCCTTCATATTCGTAAGAGTAAGAGCCGGCAAGAGTCCGGCTCTCATGAGGAAGAAGGGGCTGTTAGGAAGTGGGGTTGTTCTGGAAAAATATTCTTTTGTTAAAGTTAAGTGTGTGGCGGAGCATCGTCATTCACCGTCGCCGAAGAAAGTTCTGTTTGAAAGGATTAGCGGAACAATCTTTGGGTAACCTGAAAGAGGTAGGCCTCACCCGTTAAAAACAAAGGTTTTGACGGATGAGTAGGGGCGACCTTGAAATTAGACTTACACCTGGGGGCATGCAAACCTCTTGGAATGCAAGCACGGGCGGCTTTTTAGTTTTAGGTAGGACTAACCCCTCTAACCCGTAGGATAAGTCGATACCCAGCTTGCATAAAGAGAGTATATGGAGCAAAGCATAGCGAGATGAAGCTCCTTAAAAAATAGCGAGCAATCTACCAGGAGACCTTCCTACTTTATGACTGGTAAAAACGAGCAGTTTTGGCATAGTTCATGCTCGTTAAAAAATAAACGCAAGATCCGAGCAGTTTTAACGCGGACTTCATGCTCGTTAAAAAATAAACATAAGCATGTGAGCAGGCTTCCCCCCCAGAGTTCAAGCTCATCCAGAAAAAATGAACCGGTAAATAACCATTTGAGACCATAGATTCATCAGCCATAAAAGCCTTGGTCGTGTTTGTGCGCCGTCACCTCCACTTTTCATTTGGCCGATCATTCACATCCACTTGATTGTTTACCTATTTTGAGGAACAGCTGCGAAGAGTGATTTCACCTAGCCGTCCTTATGACACTGCCGTGATTGGAAAATTCCAACCTGTACCTGGAATCTGCTGCTATCCCTGTTTATCACTCGTTCCTCAAAATACGAGTCTTCTTTGAGCTCTTTTCACTGACTCGTAAAATATGAAAAGTTTGCCGAGTTTTGGCCTTCCAGCTCATTAAAAGGACCGGAAGAGCTATCCCTCCTCTAGATTTTAATCTTTTTGGACCTGAGGGATTATTGCACAAAAAGATCGAGCGCTTGTCTAGTTCGGCTCGATAAAGATATCGAACATTCATCCCTTCTGTATTGTTTTATACTTTTTCGGGCTTAAGGGATTAGATGACGAAAAAGGACCCCTGGAGTCCACTTTATGTACCCTTTTCAGACTCTCTAAAGATGAAAAGGACCGAGTTGTCTTTGTCGCTGGGCTCGTTAAAAATATTAGATAGCGACAAACTTGTCTTTAGACGAGAACGAGTTTCCCTATCGTTAAGCTCGTTAAAACATAGCGATGGGCTTGACCGAAGGGCAGGTTATAGAACAAGCATATGTTATCCTCCTCAAGCTTGACAAAAATAAAGAGGTACTGGTCAGAAATGACTGGGGAAAAATTGGGAAGAACCTCAAAGCTTAAAGGTAGCAAGTCGCTCTTGAACATGACACTTTTGCCTCCGTAAATATCGGGTTGGGTTATTATCATTCACCGGTCCCTTCACCATGGTCTCGCCATACCATCCATACATGGGGTAATGCTACCGATCCATCACATCAGTGTCATTATATGTTCAAGAGATGTCATTCAGAAAGTGTCAACCGGGTCCCATCCACTACCATACATCATCTTTCGTCCTTCCATGACCGCCACCCTGAATCATATTTCACAGATCGTTTTCACCATCATCACTAGCTCCGTTCCGTGTCACTGATGTGGGATTCATTAAGGCCCTCCTTTGACGGATCACTTCTTGTCGACATCAGCTCACTATCCAAGAAGTTGATCTAGGAACACCCCCTCAGTACTTTGAAGCTTGCATGCCTCAATGGCAAGTTTCTCACTTCCAGCGATAGGTATACATTAATGACCTTCGACCGGGAGACTTTGCGTGGTGTTCGACGTCAGATCCTATATTCACACCACGTGAATTGTGCTGCTGTACCTTGAGGGTCATCATCATTATCGGTGATTCCTCTCGCGCTTGTTAACAGTTTACATTATTGACTGGTAATCAAGCGATGTCTTTCCATGTTCGACTTCAAGAAATTCTCACATGGATCGACTTGTACTAGAGTGAAGATCGGACAAGTTTGAAGACCCCGGATCTAGTTTCATCCATCCGGGCTGCGATATATATTTAGGAGATAAAAACATAGACATGTGCAGCAGATGATCATCCTACTAAAAGGATGGTAATTAAAAGCAGAGAATTATCAGTCTATTATCAGACGATCGTCTGTTTATGTACAGCAAATGTATTTATAAAGCTGAGCATGGGAAATGCCCGCATCAGCTAGATCATGAAAAGAAAGTATGAAAAGATAATGTATTGTATTGTATTTTGTACAGGTCACCTCCCAACGATTGAATGAACTTCGGATCATCCTAATAAAGCATTTCACTCGATAAACGACCTCATACTTTAGGGGGCAACTGTTATAGACATTTTTGTGCCTTACAGCATGGAGCATGAAATGTCAATAATCTGAGGGATCCAAAGTCCCTAAACATGTTGTTCCTACCCCTAGAGGAACAAGGTCAGCAAACCACAGCACTTCAGATCAGTTCTCCACTGAAAAACACTCAAAAACAGGTCAATTTTGGATCAAAGCAGCTGCTCCACTAAGCATCTACGCTGAATGTCAAAATCTCTATGGTGTACCTGCGCTGCATAGCAAGTGCAACAAAGGCTACCTGCGCTGGGCGTACTTTGACATGTGGAGGAATCTTTTCTCAATGTGCCAGTGCCCAGGAAGCTTCCAAAATGACACTTGGATCAGAAGATTCGCCTAATGATGAGTAAAGAGGTTCTAAAACTCCAAGTGGAAGGTAGAAACTCCGAGTGGACTCAAGGACTGAAGAACAACTGGAGTTAAAGAGGACAACAAGTCACACATCAAGCTGACTTATCTTCACTCCAAAACTCTATATAAGGATCTCATCCCATGGGATCTGGAGGCCGGAATTTTGTGCAAAGAATTGCTGTTGGTTTACAGTTGAGAGTATTGGGTGATTGCTTGAGGGAGGTGAAGAGGAGATTTCTTTCCGTCGGGAAGGTGATGTTGGATTGGACCTCTCACGGTTGTATCACCGCCTGAACCTTACTTCCTTATATTAATAAAGCATTTGAGGTTCTTCTATTCGCATGTGTTTCAATGGTGTATTGTCTTACTTGCGTATTTGATTTATGCTAATCCTTGAATCAATTATGAATGCATGCTTCTTGTAGTTTCCTTTTCTTGTCTTGTTCGCAGGATCTCGTGTAGCTGGGCCCGTGAGAAGACTTGGAGCTGGGAGCGAGCGGCAAATAGAGGAGATTGGATCGACCATTTGCGCAAGACATCGGTAAGTGGATCCCTTCCTTTCATCTCTTGCATGTCATAAAGAAGTAACTTTAGATAGCTTTGCTTCAGCTGTTGCTAAGGAACTATCACCCTTAGAGTGGGATAGGGTCATTCCGTGTTGGATACTTTTCCCCACAACAGGCTTGTTCCTTTGTCTGCTGAAATCTGCTCCTGCATTCAGAATCTTCATGACCAAAGTTATTGCAAATAGAACATTCAACTTCATTTTCAAGAGTCGAAAAGTTGTTATAGGTCCTTTTTGTAATCCCGGTCATACTTCTTTGTTTTTGAGCTTCTCTAGTCATGATTGTTTTATATGCAACACATTGAGCTGCTTTGTGACCAAAGTTATGGCAAGAGAAGCATTGTCCCTTGAAGAAACTTCTGCGGTTATCAAATCTTTTGGCCAAATGATTGTACTTTCTATTGTCATTCATTCTTGAAGCAAATTGAGAAGATTTTACCTGTGGCTGGTTGTAGCTTTTGTTCATCCTTAAGACGGATTGCCCCTGGTTTACCTGATAGTCTTTGTTTGTTCTTGATGTAATTGGTCCCTGCTTTACCTGGTGATTGTGCTTTTGCTCATTCCTTCTTGCTGCATCAAGATAACACTTTGAGGTGGATGCTTGAGAAGTTTCTCCATTATACCCCATACCTGTCTTGTTTAGTGGAGAACGCTGTACATTGATGATCTCATCCAGAGTTTCAGATCCTTTGACAAACTTAAGATTAATAGCCTTTGTTTTCTCAATATCTTTTCTAAGACCAACAATTTCACCTTCTAACTTTTCAAGATATTTTTCTTTTTCATCAATCTGAAATTGTAGAGTATCAATGATCATATTCTTTTCTTCTATACATGTCTTGAGTCTAGAAATTTCTTCATGAAAGCTATCCACATCTATAGCATCCATGTAATCATCATCTTCAAATGCCATTAAAAGTTTATAGTCATTACCTCATTCATCTTCATCACTATTTGATAGACCATCACTATCTTCATGAGTGTAGTAGCTTTTCTTATTTGCATTCTGTTTCTTGTTCCATCTAGCAGGTTCCTTTCCTTTCTCAATCTTGTCCTTATGCGGACATTTCGCAGCATAATGACCTACTCTTCCACAAGCAAAACATTTAAAAGGTAACTTACCTCTGAACCTTCCAGTACCCCGTTGAAGATTTCTGACAAAATTTGATTCTTCTTCTTCTTCTGGCATGTGACTTGTTTCATAATAGTCTCCTTTGCCTGAAGCCTTGAAAGCAACTTCTCTCCTGTCTGATGGACCTCCCTTTCTCATTTCATAAGCAGTTAAGATTCCGTGTAGTTGAGACATAGTAAGAATTCATAGATTTTCCTTTTCTTCTATTGCAGACACTTTAGATTCAAACTTGGGTGACAATGATCTCAAAACTTTCTCAAACACGATAGCCTCTTTTATTTCTTCACCCAAGTTTTTCATGCAATTAACAATCTCATCTACTCAAAGAAAATAGTTAGCCACACTTTCATCATTATACATTCTGAGATTCTCATACTGAATCCTGAGGGTTTGAAGTTTAGCACGCTTTACCTGTTCATCTCCTTCGTAGCTCAAGACAATCTTGTCCCATATTTCCTTTGCAGATTCATATTGCATAACCTTTACGAATTCTGTTTGAGATAAACATCCCAACAGAGTATTGACTGCTTTAGCATTTGTTTCATATTTCTTCTTCTCGGCCGAATCTGTAGGAGTAGCTGAAGGAAAAGTGTAGCCTGTTTCTATGATATCCCAAACTTCTGTACCAAGAGATTGAAGATAGGCAGTAACTCTTACCTTCCAATAATTGAAGTTTGTCCCGTCAAAAATTGGTGGCCTGATTGATGCTTCCCTCTCGTAATTGCTCATGATGACTGATCTTCCTTCAAGCAATCAAGCTTCTCTGAAGGACATGCTTTGATACCAATTGTTGGAAATAATACTGAGAGGGGGGGGGGGTGAATCAATATTATCAAGTTCTTTTAATAAATCTTCCTTATTTATACTTTGAATTATTTTGCATGTCAGTATCATAAAATAATGAGCCTGAACAAGAAAAACAGACAATCACACCAAAGAACACCAGATATAAGGTGGAAACCCAATGTGGGTGAAAACCACCTACTGCAATATGTCTCTATCTTCTTTCAGATTAGAAACTCCTTTTACAATGATACTGGTGCAGTCCTTTACCAGTACGCAGGCTGCAACCTGCAGAGAGCTACAACTCTCTCTCGTTTTCCAGTCTCTCCTGGAAGGGAGCTACAACCCCCTACTTCTTTTCTTTCAAGGACCACTTTTCATAAATTTTAAGACTGGATCCATGAACATCAAATGGTCATCAAGTACAAGTAAATCACCCAGTCAACTGCAGTAACCAGATCAATAGAAACAGTAAACTAAACCCAGAACACCTTATCAACAGAGAAAAGCCAGTCAAATAAATGCCTTAATACAGATACGCAGTTTTTCTTTCTCTGGCCTGCGTGTATCCGCACTTCACCTTCTGCTCCCGTGCGTATACCCGCAGAGAGCCTTCCACTGCGCCGCGTACCCATGCACTGTTTCTTCAATTATGCCGCATACTGCTACTGTAGCCACACACCCGCAGATGCTATCGCGCCGCGTACTGCTACTGTAGCCACGCACCCACAGACGCTATCGCGCCGCGTACTTTCACTGTGCCTACGCACTTGAACCTCTGTCGCGCTGCGTACCCACGCACTTCGCCTTCTTCTTCTCTACATACCCACACAGTGCGCCTTCTTCTGCTATGCGTACCCACGCATTTGCATTGTTAATCACCTGCGTACTTCTGGTTAGGGCCGAATTGGCAGTTCCCCAGTGTGCCACAAATAGTCAGATGCCCAGATCTGATCATGCGCCTGAGAGATCACCCTTCATGGATTCACCTTCAACTTCACTTTTATATAGATCAAGCTTTTAAACCGATAACCCAATATTTCAGATCTTAAGATATTCAATTTACAAAAAGATGATTTGGCCAAATGATCTCCTTTGCTTTATATAGGCAAGCTCTTCCTAAAATCATGGATCAATACCATAGATAACCAATACAAGGGGCCCAAAAACATGGGGCTCAATAATAATAATAATATAAAACAATACCACGGGCAAAAACCATAGAATTAAGAACGGCAGGCTAAATACCACGGGCCAAACATAAGAAACCCCACGTGAGCGCGCTTCTTTGCCTTGAAGCAAGTGAACTGGGGGTACGCACCTTCTGAACGGATGACCTGCGTGTATGACCGCAGCCCCTTCACGGTGTACCTGCGGGTACGCCCATTTTGAACTATTTTCCTGCGTACCTCTTAATTTTCAACATTTTGAGAGCATGATCAGAGCATTGCCACCTGTATGAGTTGCCATCAAGTACAGCACATGAATCATAGAGCCATACCAGACACATAATGCCAACATTATGTGTTCTTTGTGTTTGTATTTCTGCAATATATTTTATGTGTTCCATTTCTTTGTAATATATAATTTTCTAACAACTAGTATCAGAGCCGAAGGTCTATTTCACTAATAAACTTGCAGGAGAAAAGGGTTCTTTGTTCGAGTGGGAGCAATGGTGGAAGATGGTAGGTTTAGGGTCGAAAAATTTAACGGTCAAAACTACCAGCTGTGGAAGATGAAGATGGAAGATTATTTATACCAAAGAGATCTATACCAACCATTGAGCGGAAATGAAAAGAAGCCGATGAGTATGATAGACACAGAATTGGATATTCTTGATAGAAAGGCACTTGGAACAATATGGCTATGCCTAGTGGCATTGGTAGCCTTTAATATTTCAAAGGAAACAACAACAGAGGGTTTAATGTTGACATTGGCCAAACTATATGAAAACCCCTCAACCTCAAATAAGGTATTTCTTATGAAGCATTGATTTAATATGAAAATGTCAGAAGGTGGATCTGTTGCTGATCATTTAAATGAATTTAACAAAGTTACGAGTCAGTTAAGTTCTGTAGGGGTAACTTTTGATGATGAAGTTAGGGCTATATTATTTCTTTGCTCATTTCCAGAAAGTTGGAATGGTTTAGTTATGGCCATTAGTAACTCTGTCTCTAGATCTAGTACTTTAATGTTTGATGACGTTGTCGGTGCAATCCTTAGCGAGGAAATGCGACGAAAAGGCTTCAGTGAGACATCAGGTAACGCTTTGACTGCAGAGACTATGGGAAGAAAAATGGAAAGGGGAAAGAGCCCTTGATATCGCAGTAAGTCAAGAAAAGGAAGATCCAAGTCCAAATCGGCGATAGTGCGCTGGAAATGTGGAAGCGAGGACACCTGAAAAAAGACTGCAAGTCTTGGAGGGGAAAAGAAGGAGACACGCAACAAGAAAATAATCATGAAGTGAATGTAACAGGTGATGTGTTGCAAGATGCTTTGATTCTTTCATTAGAAAATAGTATTGATTCCTGGGTGGTAGATTAAGGGGGCTCATTCCATGCTACACCTGATAGGAAACATTTTCATGATTATGTTCAAGGAGATTTTGGACAGGTTTGATTGGGTGATGATAAACCTTGTAATATGATTGGAATGGGTATAGTTTGCATAAAACAACAAAATGGAAATCAATGGCTATTGAAGGAGGTAAGGCATGTTCCATATTTGAAGAAAAATCTGATCTCAACAGGGCAGTTGGGAGGTGAAGATTGCGTAATTACTTTCACAGATAAAACTTGGAAGTTCACTAAAGGAGCCCTCGTAATTGCAAAAGGAGAAAAGGTTGGTACATTGTATTTATGCAATGGTATTTCTAATTATGTTAATGCTTTAATCTCTATAGGAGAAGATACGACATTGTGGCATCATAGGCTCAGGCACATGAGTGAGAAGGGGATGTAGATTCTTCACTCAAGAAATTTGTTGGCAGGTTTGAAGCATGTTGATTTAAAACTCTGTGAGAATTGTGTTTAAGGAAAACAGAAGAGAGTCAGATTCCTCAGAGTTGGGAAAGAAAAGAAGAGCGAAAAATTAGAGTTTTTGCATATAGATGTATGGGGACCTGCTTAGGTATCATTTCTTGGTGGCTCTCATTGTTATGTTACTTTTATTGATGATGCAACCAGAAAAAACTGGATTTATTGTATTCAAAATAAATCTGATGTATTTGATACTTTTAAGAAATGGAAAGCTTTGGTTGAAAATCAGACAAGAAAAAGGTTGAAGTGTCTCAAATCAGACAATGGAGGTAATTATTGTAGAAAAGAGTTTGATAGGTACTATTCAGAGAATGGAATTCGCAGAGAGAAGATAGTTCCAGGAACACCACAAGAAAATGGTGTGTCAGAAAGGATGAACAGGACAATCATGGAGTGTGCAAGGTGTATGAGATTGCATGCAGGATTTCCTTTACAATTTTTGGTAGATGCTGTAGATACTGTTGTTTATCTAATAAACAGAGGGCCTTCAAGCTCCTTGGATGATGGTATTACAGAGGAGGCATGGATAGGTAAAAAGGTAAACTACTCATTTTTAAAAACTTTTGGTTGTGAAGCCTTTGTTCACATTAATAAAGAAAATAAAAAAAAGCTTGAGGCAAAATCAAAGAAATGTATTTTTATTGGATTGGTGTTAATGATTTTGGTTATTGATTTTATGATTATGAAAAAAAAAATCATTAGGAGCAGAGATGTCATATTCAATGAAAAGGTTTTGTATAAGGATCAGCTGCAGGAAAAGAAACAAGAAAAAGAAAACAGAGAATACATAGTGCTTGATGAGATCATAGAAAAAGTGATGGTGCTTGAAAATCATAATGATCAAAGGCCAGAACAACAACCACAACAGCAACAAGCACCTCAAACACCTAAAAGTGGTGTTAGAAAATCTACCTAGATAAGTAGACCCCCTGAATGATACTCTCCTTAATTATATTATGTACTGTTGATTGATTCTGGTGAGCCAGAATGTTATGAAGAAGTAGTGCAGGTAGAAACTAGGAAGAAGTGGGAGCAAGGCATGAAAGAAGAGATGGACTCCTTAGCACATAACCAGACTTGGGACTTAGTCAGGTTTCTCGCAGGTAAAACAACATTGTAGATTAAATGGGTTTACAAGTTGAAGGAAGAAGATGGAGGTAGAAAAAGGTATAAAGCTAGACTTGTGGTGAAAGGATTTGCACATAAAAAGGGTATAGACTTTGATGAGATATTTTCTCCTGTTGTTAAAATGAATTCAATCAGAACTATTTTAAGTCTAGTAGCAGCTGAATATTTGAATCTTGAGCAATTAGATGTAAAGACAACCTTTCTCCATAGGGATTTGGAGGAAGAGATATATATGCAGCAACCACAAGGATATGAGGTAAAAGGGAAGGAGAAACTAGTGTGCAGGTTGAAGAAGAGTTTGTATGGCTTAAAATGAGCTCCAAGGCAGTGGTATCTAAAATTTCACAGGTTTATGTCTGAACAAGGTTATACTAGATGTCACTCTGATCATTGTGTTTATCTCAAAAGGAAAAATGATGGCATCTATATTATATTGTTATTGTATGTAGATGACATGCTTGTTGCAGGTTCTAACATGTAGGAAATAAATGTGCTGAAAATAAAATTGGTGAACTCATTTGCAATGAAGGATTTGGGTGCTGCAAAACAAATCCTTGGTATGAGAATAACTAGAGATAGGAAGAATCACAAATTAATATTGTCTCAAAGTGAGTACGTAGAAAAGGTGTTGAAAAGGTTTAATATGCAAAATGCAAAACCAGTTAGTATACCTTTAGCTATCCATTTCAAATTAAGTAGGGAGGAGTGTCTCATGACTCAAGAAGAAATGGCTCATATGTCTAAAGTTCCATATGCATCAGCAGTTGGAAGCTTAATGTATGCAATGGTCTGCACAAGGCCTGATATTGCACATGTAATGGTAGTTGTAAGCAGGTACATGAACAATCCAAGAAAAGAACATTGGATGGTGGTGAAGTGGATTTTCAGGTATTTGAGAGGTACCACAAATCAAGCATTATGTTTTGGTGGTTCAAACATTTCTCTACAGGGATATGTTGATGTAGATATGGTGGGTGATAGAGATAGCAAAAGGAGCACAACGGAGTATGTGTTTACTGTAGGTGGAACAAATTTTAGTTGGGTCTCAAAACTGCAAAGTGTTGTTGCACTCTCAACAACGGAAGTAGAGTATGTTGCTGCTATAGAGGCTAGTAAAGAAATGATTTGGTTACAAAGGTTTCTAGATGAATTGGCTAAGAAGCAGAAGTTGGGCAGGTTATACAATGACAGCTAGAGCGCTATACATCTTGCAAAGAACTCTGCATTTCATTCCAAGACAAAACATATACAACTCAAGTATCATTTCATACAATAGTCAATCTGGGCCATTAATTAGGCGGAGATATGATGGTAGAAGTTATGTTTAATTTAGGGTTTTTTTCCCTAGAAGGCAACCCCTTGCTATATATGAGGGAATTGTATTACATCTATGTAGATTTATATTTTGAGTGAGGAAGAGAGAGGAGATTGAGAGCGAAGAGGGAACTACAACGGATCTGTTGTAGGTTGTATCTCTTCAGTTTGCTGGATAATATAAAGGAAGGATTGGTTGTTTCTCCGTGGATGTAGCCTAAACTGGGTGAACCACAATATCTATGTCTCTCTTGTTTCATGCGTTTTCTATGTTTATATTTTTGTAATATTTTATCTGTTCCATTGCTCTGTAATATATAATTTTCTAACATTTTTTTCTTTTCCTATCCTATTGTACTTGAAAAAAAATTCATTTTCAAGTGTAAGAATACTTCTAATGAAGGAAAGTGCACATAGAGATGATAGATAAATTGATGTGTAGGCTTGCAATATATGATTTGACATGTACCTAAATTTCAAAGACCAAATGCTTTGGCTTTTCAAATATCAAGCATAGTTGAAGAAGGGAGTGATGCTCCATCTTGTTGATTTTCTGGAACCAAACCTCAATATGAATTTGATTCCCTTGGTTTGATTCCTTATCTGGATCATTCTTCATGTCTTCTTCTACCATGACCTTCAAATCTTCCTCTTTTTGTTGGTTTTTCTCTTGAATACATGGAGGATTTGGTGGTAATTATGAGGGAGCCTTCTTAATATCTGATTTTGATGTCTACTCTTCATCAAGTTCAACCCATGAATCTTTGGTATTCTCGTTTGAATCTTCTTTTTATGCATGTTGTCCTTTAATGACATCAAGAGATTTTTTTTTTGTAATATTCTTCCTGAGATGAAATGAATACCATTGATATTAAGAGGATATATTTGGAACTGTTGTACCTCAGCATTGTAAGTGGGTTGAGCTACTTCATTATGTGGGTTTGGAAATGGTGGTACAGGTAGTTGAGTGGAGTGGATATTTGAGATGGATGTGGTTGGGGTTGTGGTTGTGGTGGAGGTGGATGGTAGGGATAACACAGAGTTTAGTATGTAGGATATTCAGGAAAAATATTAAGGATATTGTGGATAGCTCCCATAAGCTCCTTGCCAACCTTGTTGCCAATATTGGTTTTGGGGTTGAGATGACCAATGTTGCTAAGGAAAGGATGTGTTCCAATTACTTTGAGATGGATGTGCATAAGATTGAAATTGTGAATTAGGATCTTGCATCATATCAGGTTGAATAGGTTTCCATGGTCCTCTTAGAGCTACATAACATAGTTGCATTGGCAATTGACTTGCTCCATCATCCTCTTGGTAAACTTCCTTCAACCTTGGTAATGAGGAGAAATATTTAATACCATGTGATTTTGCATGGACAACACAAATATCAACATCTTATTTTTCCTCATCTTGCATTCCTAATATTTCTACTTGTTTGGTTAGATTGCTAAAAATTTATGTTTTAAAGTCATCAAACAAATTTCCAAGTTTAGCTTGACTTACCGATCTTGATGTTGATTTACTTACTCTTGTCCTTCCTCTTGATATGTATTTGCATGTTTCAAAAATTTCTTCAAATGATAATTGGAATACATCACCTCTACTCATGAGATCAAGAATATCAATCCACTCATCCCTAATTATTCTAAGAGATTTTTTAGTGCGTCAGATCCTAAATGATGTAATTTTCTCCTCTTAACAGTGTAAATGCAACTATCTATTAAATCCTCAAGGCTCTCATCTTCTTTTCAATTCACTCTAAATATTTCTTCTTTAATATCATGATCTTTATATTTTTTTAGAATTGTCTTTTGCATATCATTCCATGATCTTATTGAATTAGTCGCTAAACTCATGAACCATTTAAGATCTCTATCCTTCAATGTTGCTAAAAACAATCTCAATTTTTTAGTGTTTAACAAGTAACCATAATATCTATAAATAATTTCAAATTCAAAGAGAAAGGTTTCCAGATCCTCTGACCTCATACCATTGAAGTTGGGAAGGAAAGATGGAGGGATGTTTTTCATATCCACATTGACATCAATATCTTGAATGGGAAATCCAAGAGGATCTTCCTCATTGTCATCATCTCCATCCATTTATTCTACCTTATTGTCCATCGCTTCTTCTTCTACCTACAAAAGTGGATGGTGATGTGGCTATTACTATGCCATGTGATCAAATATGGGGTGCGTTGGTGTTGGAGAAATTTTTATTTTTATGATTGAATGAAAACACTAATGCAATGCAATTTTCTATTTTTGAAATGAAATATGCCTAATGCAAACATTTTTTTGTTTCTTCAGAAGGTAAAAATAAATTAATCAACTAGGGAAGAAAACATTGCATACTTTGACACCTCCTTGGAAACGACACCAAAAAGTGATGAGCCTCAGTATTGTAACAATAATTCTACAACTCTCAAGGATACCAAATTTAATTATCAACTCACGGTTTTTACAAACTTAAGAGGTATCAACACTATATTTGGACCATACAATGTTTCCTTCCTTTGATGTCATGTTGCAATGGAGTGAATGTAATAAAATCAGATCCTAAACTAATTGCAAAAAATGAAATGCTCGAAATGGAAACCTTAACCTATTACAAGAAAGAAAATTCAAGGAAATAAACATATTATAATTGCATAATGTAAATCTCATGAAGTAAATGTCAATCATTACATTTCAACAAGTTTAGGTCCATTAACAGGGTTCATTGGATGTGCCAATCATCATTGTGTTATCTATTTCATAAATTTGTCTATTAGCCCAAATCGTTGAAATGTTTTGCATGGGTAAAGAGGCAAGTCCTAAGTGGTCTTTAGTCTTACCTAATCATTTATTTAGAGCCTAGGGGTCATGATTCAACCCTAAGGGATCAAAACCAACCTTTTTGAGTAAATTGGGGCAAGTATATACACACTTGAAGAGTACTACAGGAAACAACAAATTTACTAAATGAAACTATAATTCACTGAATGACTAAGCAAATCAAATCAAAATTGGATGGGACATTTTTTTTTATTGACTAGGATGTCTTAGGTCTCAATTCCAAGTTGAATCACTCAAAAATACCTATGTTAACCCATGTTAAAAAAATAGCAGAAAATTACTAGTCTAAAATCTAGAAATTCGAGAACTAGTGAGCTAGTAAATCTATCAAATGCCTAACCTAATCAAGTGAAAATGAAATGGGGTAATTTTTTTTATTAACTATAATTTTTTTGTGATCTAATGGAAGTGGAATCAACTCTATTGAAGCTCGTTAGCATGCTCTAAAAATATCATAAATTTACTATTATTTGCCACAAGGGACTTCCAGAAATCTAGATTTGGGAATAAACAAACTAATCCAAGTAGCTCAATGATTACTATGACCTTACAAAGTTGTTCCAATGATGAAATGATGCTTGTGATCCTGCAAAATAACTTACTTCAACCATTTAACCCAATCCTACAACAAGAAATCATTAATACTAAATGCAGAAATAGAAAAAAACAAGAACAAGAGATGCATGTGAATAAGAAGTGAAAGGAAGAAAAGTAAATGATACAAAAGGGCTCTAAGGCTCTTCGGATAGCCAAGCCCAAGAAAAATTAGATTCCTATGGAGGAGACCAAGATTTAGAATCTTAACATGGCACCAATCTTCATTATTTCCATCAATACAATTACATCCTTACAAGAAATGAGAGTGGAGCTACAAGAATACGAGTTCTCTCCACAAGATGACTAATACAAATCAACCCCTAGAGGAAAAATCAACTTGGTACTTATAAAAAATGATTAGGAATCATTCTCCATGAAAGGAGGAAGCTTTCCCCACCAAAATCCCTTGATTAGTGGATCTAGTTCCCAATATTAGGAATCTACATTAAATGGCAAGGAACACATTCCTAGATTTTCTCAATCATTGGAGCTCCACAATCTATTCCATAATTCCAGAATATCTTGTTGATTTATTATTTAATATTGATCCTCGTGTAGTAGGGAGAAAGTCCCTAGATTATCTCCTCCTCCGAATCTCCATAATTTGCCCAATATTCTCACAATATTCCACAAAAATAAATAATGTTAGGCACAAATATGCAATTATCCATAAACTTTCATAATGAACATATTACATCTAAAAATATATTATCTAATGAAAAAGGAGGGGTTTAATGTGCTAAAGTATGGTTAGATGGGCCTTAATTTATGTCTATTTTAGAGGCCCGTCAAAGGGCATGCCTTAGGTCTTAAATAAATATTTGAGGCATCTAGAGCTCTAAATAAATCTTTAAGGCATCTAAAAAGGTGATTGTCTAGATGCCTCAATGTTTTCTTTAGGACCTACTACATTGCCTTCTTCCCTATATCATTTCCTGGTCCCTAGGACACATACTTATTTCTCAAGACCACCTAGTGGCACAAACATCCCTAATCATAGGCCAAGTATACCCTCAACAAACCATTCAATGTGGTTGTTTGAGGAATCCTTCTTGGCCCTAGATGGATAGAAGCTTCCATTATGGCCTAAGGTCCATGTTTTCTCTCTTGACCAAATCTAGGGCCCCAAGACCCATGTTTGAGGTGACACTGTTGGCCCCATATGCCTAAAATATTTATTTAGGATCTAAGGCTAGGGTTTCATTCCCCAATAATGTTTAAGGTATTGTGACCAAAATATAGTGTTAAAATCCTTCCAATAATTCCCATATCCCCTCTTAAAGGCTAAATATCCCATATAAAGGTCTTATGCGGTGGTTCAAATCCTCATTCATGTCCCTTCAATTGAGAAGCTATCTATAGGGATGGAGTTCTAAGTTTCCTACCCCACCATGGTCAAGGAAATGAGACTCATATATGGTGGTTTGAGGCCTTGTTCTTGAAGTTGGATTCCTAGAATATTATGTTAGGTTCTATGGATTTATTTTCCTTCATTGACCATGACTATTACCCCATGGTCTGTACCTATTCTCAAAGCATTCAAGTGGTTTCAATAAACAATATCCACATTTTGAGGTCAAGTATATGCATAAAAGGTCATGGGTCGTGGATCAAGATGTCATTCTTGAACCTTGATTATCAAAAGTTTTATTATTATGTAAGGATTAGACTTAGTCCTTGAAACATGTCTAAGGCCCAAAGAATCATGCACCTAGTAATAAAATTCCCCTAATAGAACCCCTATCCCTAGTCAAAGGAAGAAATAACCTTGAGAGGTATTGTGTGGTGGTTCAAGGTGCTTTTCATTGTAATGCCACCTCTCATATCTACCCACTTTCACTAGCCTACCCAGGGTAAACATGATATGAGGGATACTATGACATGACTCAACCTCCTAGATAACCTTAAGGAAATGGAGCCGACAAAACAAGACCTTACTGACTTCCCCCAGGTGCTACATGACCCCCAAGAGCTAACCAATCACTCCAGGTGCCAAACCCTCGTGTTAAATTACTTTTTAACTGACCTAGAGCCTTAATCAATCCCATGACAAGACCTCCATATGATTGGAACCATCCAGTCACTCCCACAAGCCTGCTTCTTAACGACTGCAGTGTTTTTCACTCAGATCTGTGCCAACAACCCCGAGATTTGTGCCACTTTTTCAGGCTAGAATGTAGACCTCTACCCATAACCTAATGAAACTCCCATAAATGATAAATAAAATAGAGACAAAACCTCTAACATAAAACTTAATCAAGGACTTGACCTATTCTAGTTTAACCATGACAGTCATTCCATCAAACACATGAAAACATAAGATCTACATGTCATGAATGTATATATGAACATAGAGATATGGAACTTGTCTAAGGTTTACCAAGAAGGACTAATGATCTCTCACAATAGCTTCAATAACCTATATTATGTCATGCATTCATTAACCATTCATTTATCAATAAAACATGATAAGAGCCTTAACCTAAATCTATCATAAAACCATGCTTATAACATGTATATCACTAGATAAATAACAATTATAGAACAAACATTAAAGCCACATAATAGCAAATAAATTTACTTATAACATACAATGAGGACATTAGCTTTTATTGACATATGCAAAATCCAACCGAGTCAGGGACTTCCACGTACCACCCGACCATAGATTGGGTTGAACCAAATCTTTATTTCATCCAATCACCCTTGTGCCATATTCCAAGCATGAATGTGAGATCTCATGGGATAAATCAATTCATAAAAAACCAAGGGAATCCATAGGTTAAAACATGTCCACCCTCACACTACCATGATCTCTCCTAAACCAATCCCAAGATCACAAGACCAAACCGAGCTTGGATGCCTCAGAATTCCTTCACCATCCCTTGAGGAATTTTCCTATCTCCACCCACCTATTGAGGGCTTCCTAGAGAAAATCATCTCCACCCCCAACCCTTGGGATTTTCGTGAGACGATCTCACCCAGATCCAAAACCTTCTTACAATCCAAAGCTCAACCAAGAATGAATCATCACACCATGGTTATCCAAAAATGGCAAGGCAAGGCTAAAACCACTGTCAAAACTCATGAAAATAGATGTCAGTGACAACGAATGAACCAAATACACATATTCATAAACCATGCATGCCAAAACTAGCTAGGAAATCATACATGCAACTTGTTACCCACAAGTCTTCCCGTTGAAGCTGCTTGATCCAACCTTTCCTTGTTTGATCCTTTCTTTCCTCTGCTTTCACTTTCTTTCCTTGTCCTTCCTTTGCTTGCTTTCCCTCCTTCTCCTCTTGGTACTCTTCTCCTCTCTGAGACTAATTCCAAAATTAAACTAACAAAAAGATTACAAAATCCATGAAATGATCCTTAAAAGCCTTTTTATTATTGATGCCTTCAATTTCTTCATTTTTCCTCTATTTTCCTTCAATTTCCTCCTCACATGCAACCTATGACCTTTCACCTTCCTTTTCTCCTATTTTCCATTGTTTTCTTATTTAAAATTCCAACAATGCCTTTTTTCCTTTTCAATGTCTTTGCAAATGTCTTTACCAATTTTTCCTTAACCATAATAAACAACAAGTGATGCTCACTAGGATGTTTTTCCCAACATTCAACTTGGAATATGTGTCTCATGACCTTGGTCTTATTTTTCCTTTATTAAATTTATTACATGAAACTTTAACCTAGGGTTGTTACATTCATAGCATTTCATTCTAAAAAATAGTTCTTTAGGTTCCAATCACCATGTTTCCTCCCATGACCATGTCAAGAGAAGAGAGACTTATAATTAGTGCTCAAAATATTCTAATGATGCACGTATCGCAAGGAAAACAAGGATTACCTCATGATTTCAAGTGTGGTGGATTGAGGTGTTGCTCCAAGGATCTTGACACTTAGAAGCAATCTCTATGGCCTAAGGCCAAGGTTTCCTCCCCTTTCCATGTTAAGGACCTTAGTACCCATACTTAATGATCAAATCTTCTAATTCCATTGATATCCTTAGCTAGATATGACATGTATACATCAAGGTATACTTTAAGGATTCAAATATTAAACCTATATATAATATTCTAAGTGACTATTCCAGATTCAAAAATCATACATATAAAATATAGGTGGATATTCAATAAATAAATATGTAATCAATTGTTAAAAATTGTAAAATTTTAACAAATATTACCAATTTAATCACATATAAATAAAGAATAGGTGAATTTTTAACCAAATTGGTGAATATTATTTTCCAAAAAATGGTGAAGAAAATAACGAAAATTAGTGAAGTTTTTCCTCTAAAAATCCTTTGTATACATGTTGGGTCTCCAAAATGTCATCGTTTTCATCACTTTTTCTTTCACTTTTAACCATATTCTACTATATTATAACTTTACACTAAAACCATTTTCATTATCATATATGGGTTTATCATTATTATTTTTGAAAGCATTATTTTAGTATTTTGAGTGAATTTATAGTTAAATATTAGAAAAATAACATGTATTCACTTATATATAAAAGTTGGATGAGTTTTGTGATGTGTGTAGGCATACTTGAAGATTCTAGTAAACTCATATTTGGACTCTAAGTCTCAAATTCGAATTTCCTCTTCAAATTCTGGAATATTTGAGATAATCATTCAAGCACATTTGAGGATAAAAAACATAAAAGTTTTGATAAGATTTATTATCAAATATTTTAGAGATTTGTAAGAGGATATGTAGAGATGTTACTTGCTAGATGTTAACACATGGTTGTAACTACATGACATATTTTTTGATCTAGGAGAGATTTGTGAATCTAGGAGAGATTTGTGGATCTACATTTATTAATTAGTTATCTCAATTTTTTTTTATAAATAAGAGTGGTTTCTCCATTCAACAGAGAAACACTTGGAGCACAATTCTAAACTATGATGGACTAAAATACATTTGATGAGTTTTTGTGTTATTTATTTTAAAGTTTTATATTCTTATTTTGTTGTAAGATGTAGTTTTATAATTCATGTAGTTTCATAATATGTGTTGTTTATATTAGTTTTAATATGTCTAAATTTAGTTTCTTTTGCAGATCAACAGTAGCACTTTGTTTAATGTTGAAATTGTGAGCTTTCGACACTTGATCAAAGATGGTGAATTAGATTAGCAATAATTTTTGAGTATCCATTTCTGATGCATTTTCTCACCAAACAAAGACATATCTTAAAAAACTAAAAATGGGTTTTGTGCAGAATAAGCTAATTTAGTTGCAGAGAGAAAATTTCTTCAAAACACTGTACAATTTTGGAGATATTTGAGGATCTTTAAAATGTAATTTTTCAGATTTCATATTGTGGCCAAAAAATATATCAATAGAAAAAAAGAATTTGACCTTACCATCAAATTAAGTAAGAGATCACTCATTTTGAAGCTAAATCAATCTAATTTTTTAAGTCATCACAATTTTCTAACAATTCTCTAATCTTTTTAATTAATAAATAATTTACATTTCAATAATCACTTAGGATTTGATTTATTTATTTATTTTAGATGCTTTATTTTCAAGTTTCTAATTGTCACTTCATTCTTTTCCATATTGCAATCAAGCGCTTGAGAAATATAAAAATACAAAAGAATAAAAAATCTAAAACATTCTCATTTCTGATTATAGTTGTTTTCTTTCATAGAAATAGATTTCAAATGTTTTCTAGATTAAATTTACAAGCTTTCATAGATTAAATTTACTCACTTTTATGAATTAGAGATTTCCATGCTTTCATAGATTAAGTTTACATGCTTTCTTAGATTATTTTTTCAATGTTTTCCTAGATTAATTCTTAAATGCTTTTCTAGATTAATATTTCATTTCATGTCATTTATTTGTTTTTATACAGTAAAAATTTCCTTCATTGCAATTTTTTTTTTAGAATTGAAAACTAAACTCCTAGCATATATGGTACTGTATAGTTCTCAAGTTTACGATCTCAGATTGATAATGTAATGTAAATTAATTTAAATCACAATTAAATTACCCAACAATACATTAGGAAAAATACTTTAGGAACAAAAGTGCATGTGCATTCCTATGACATGCATGTGTTATTAAAAGAATGCACTCATAAAAGCACATGTGCTTTAAGAATCCACACACACTTTTAAGAATGTGTGCACTTTAAAACATGGATGGTTTTAAGAACATGTGCATATTCTTTTCATTTTTATTTTTGGGTGGTAGTGATAACTCTAGAATACATGTTTTCTAAGTTGTTTGCCATGGATATAGGTTCAGGAGGTCAAACCAGGGGGTTTGGGCTATGAATACATCAAAACTTCCATATTTTAGTACACTTCTAGATATAACTAATTTTTATGTTATTTTTCTATAGGCTAGAAAAATATGTTGTTGATGAAACTATAGACACATATATGATTAACCATGTAGATTCCAAATACATAATTGAAAAAAAACTAACATTATTTTCTATTCTTATTGTATTCCATCGTATTTATGTTATAACAATTTTTCACTTTTGTTGGACACCTAATCCGCTAAGGGTTATGGTGTGAAAGTTGAACAATGTAAAGGGAGTCCAAGAGACCTTGGAATATGAATATAACGTTCATAAAAATGTACTATAAATGTATATATTGTGAATAGTAAATTCATTCACATTTCTCTTTCACATCTAGTACATTCCATTTGTGTTGTTTAACATGGTATCCAAGCAGGTGTATTCCTGCCCTGCTCAAGTATGAGTCATTGGTTTTGTGGCCTTCCTCTGCAAGTTTGTGTCCAAACCTAGGTGTTGTAATAACACTCTCAACTCTACACCTGTCATATTTATCATCTTCATGTCCTACCTCCCCTTAACTATTTTTGTTCCATCCTCTGCCTATTTTCTGCACCCCTTTCATGCACAATTGTTTGAAAATATCTTTACCTATGCACAGGTCGCTAGTTTAGCTCAAAAAATAAAAAAATAACGTTCACTCATTCATTATCAATAATTCCAGTCAATTATGTCATTCTGAAATCAAAATGTTCTTTACATCACACTATAAACATTCCTTCTCATCAGTTCCTGCAGCTGAAATGTGACCGAAAAATAAAAACCCTGGAGGCACAATATCACCATTGCATTTTTCTTTCCAATTGAATTTTCTTGTCTTCCTTCCAAGAGTGATTGTCAAAGCGTTGATCTTCCCAAACTGTAGATGATGAGTAACAAGTTTTTGAGGGTCAAGTTTTTTTGCACACAGATTTTGGTCGTGCGTACATAGTCATGTGATATGGAAAAACAATGTTGTTGATTTTGTATGCACCTATATACTATCTCATTCTGAAAAGACAAAAGAAAAAGAATCCAACACTTAGAGAGGACGTTGAGGTGGTGTATACCCAATATTTTCAAACGGGCAGCACCACCACAATGCCGAGCTCATTCCTTCACACTCTCTAAAATTTTCTCATTCTCCATTTTACAATTTTCGGTTATTTGTTTCTGATTCAAAGAATGGCCACCTTAGTGAATCTGTCCAATAAATATTTTTTAAAGGGGAATCTTTTATTATTCAATGTGATGTAACATATTCAAGATATACACTGTCGTTGAGTTCTGTGCATTGAGCCTTGAAGACCATGTGATGAATGGATAATTTTAATCGTTGAACAGAGTGTAACTCGTGCATGGGAATGCCTCTCTATTCTCGGTGTTGAAGTCTGTGAGTAGCTCGTATGCTGATTAGAAATCTAGCCATAACACTATATTGTTTATTCATATTGTGAAGTCGATTGCTGACCTCCATGGTTTATTCTTTGTGCTATCTATGTTGTATTAAGTTATGTGCTAACTGCACCAGTGTATATTGGTTGGTTGCATTGAAATTATGGTCAAAGCTCTGCATTAAAATTGGTTTAATGTCATGAGAATAGGTTGGAACCTAGAAGTCAGTGCGTTGGAATGAAATTGGTTGAAATGTCATGAGCATTGGTTGGAAGCTAGAAAACTATGCTTTGGAATGTGAGTTCAAAGCCTACATTAATTCTTGGTATGTGCTTTAAAATATGTTAAGGTCGTGCATGGTGCCCTTCTAACGGTTCTTTGGTTGTATTGTGCTTTGAGTTGGTTCATGCATTGGTGCATTGGGCATTGAATTACATTTATGTTGTACGTTGGCATATGTTGGGTCATATGGTCATGCAATGGTTCATTTATATGTTGGATGGCATATGTTAAGGCATGTGTTGGTTTTATGATAATTGGAAACCATGTGTGGTGGTCATTATAGCCATATATCAAGAACTATGGTGCGTTTAACTAAATATGAAGCGTTTAACTAAATATGAAGCATTGCATCGAGTATATTGTATACTTCTCTCCATATACCTTGATTTATTTTCACATTGGTTGTTGAAGGGAGAGAGAGTAAGGCATTGATTGTTTTGGAAACTAAAATCTCTTTGGAGTCATTATCAACAGACAATTCTTTTCTAAATGGCTAAAATTGACAATTTATTAGAATTATTTAGAACTCTAATCATATCTACTGCTAAAAGCATAGTTAATATCAGCAAGGACACTCTTTTTGACATTATAATCTATCTGCAAAATGCACAAGAAAAGATTGATTTTTTGTAACCTGAGTCATAGTTACAATGATATGAGCTTCAAAAAAAGAGTTGTCATTCTAAATGGTTTTATGTTTAGAATAATCCTATGTTCAAGATTGAGACAAACTCCCATTCACAACAAGTATATGAAGATGAGGTTGATTTAGTGCCTTATTCTAGATCATATTTTTCATGCAAAGGTAGAGGTTCAATTTGCACTTCCCAAGTCCATCATCAGATATTGGGAAGAGCTTGTCAACAACAGGAACAAAACCAATCGTAGATATGACAAGGAGGTGTTTGTTCATACTCCAGAATAATCTAAGCCTATTCAGTTTCATAGTGTTGGATTTCTTCAAAACAACTCATCATAACCTATTCCTACTCCTCATTCGTAGCCACAGATTGTAAAATGCCAACATTGTAATCGAGTTGCCCATGTGAAAGATCATTGTTTTGATATTCACCCTGGTAAGAATCATGGTCAACACACTCACCATTTAAACAAATGCTTCATAAACAAACCTCCTATAAGAATGAAGATTCATCTTGGATGGATCGCTTCTTGGCAATGGGCTTCAACAACTAAGAAGATAGTTTTCTTATACCACAACATTTGTTATCAATTATTAAAAAGTATTGCAGTTGGGATCTCTTCATATTCTCACCTTATATCTCAAAAGTGGAGAATTGATGGTCATCTACAAGTTTCAAAGATAAATCAAGTGATCTTGAGCCACAACTTGAACTTGCTACTTGAGCCTACAACTAGAGACAACCATACCTAGATTTAGAGTTGTAGACAGAGACACAAAAGCCCTTAAGCATGCCTTTGGTTGGTGGCCTTACTTAAACCACCACAAGTTGATGACCTCCCTTTTTCTAGGTTGAAGATCTCCCTCCTCAAAACATTAAGGAGCACTTCCTCTAGCATAACACTTTAGCTTCTTGCTAGATTTGGAAGAATTCTGGGAACTACACAATTTGTTCTAGGTTGAGACCAAAAGGTCTCCATTTTTCACACAAAAAATGGGATCACTTCCTCTAGGAGAAGACTTCAACTTCTAGCCCAATTTGGAAGTGTTCCAAGAATTGAACTAAGCGTTCCAGTTTTGGTGGTCGTCCTTAAACCACCGTCAGTTTGAGACCTCAAGTTCTTCCACCTTATACCATCATTTTGTAGAACACCATCAACGAATTTTTGTAATGCATTATTTTATTTTTGTATTAGATCTCTCTTCTTGGACTCATATATACCCCTTGGTATTAAGGGGGGGATTGTTGGACAACTAATCTGCTAAGGGTTATGATGTGGAAGTTGATAAGTCTAAAGGGAGTCCAACTGACCTTGAAATATGAATCCAACAGTCATAACAATGTACTATTAATGCATATCTTGTCAATAGTAAATGCATTCATGTTTATCTTTCACATATGGTCCATTCCATTTGTGTTGTTTAACAACCTTAACCATTTTTAGTAAGGGAGAAGAGGGAGGTGGAGCAAAGATGGGTAAAGTGGTAGGTATGGATACTTTGAAGAGATTTAGGGAAACTATCACACATGAGATATTGTTGCCCTTGTTAGAGGATGTAAAGGCATATATCAAAGATGAAGCCTATTAGGGATCTAAGATTTGAAGCCCCCAATGGTTTTTTGGAAAATTGCATGTCCAATTTTGAAATATTTTCTAATCCCGGAGAATTGAATCCCCCCTTACAAATATATAAACTTGAGGTTTAATCTACAAGTTCATGAGGCTTTGACCATCATAAAAAAATATAAATTCATATATCATTGCAAACTATAAGCCAAAAGGAAGTTAGGAACTGTCTCTTTCAAGTCATGGCTATGATTAATGTAGTACTAAAAGAGATATATGGTTTTATTTAGGATTAAGATAGATGAGAAAATTTAATATTTTTAAGCGATATCACAAAGATGAAAACTTAGGCGTTAGTATACAATTTCATGGGGCTTTGACCATCATAAACAATATAAATGGATAAATCATTGCAAAAAAGAATCCAAAAGGGAGTTAGGAACTATCTCTTTCTCTTTATGGTTATTTCATGGCTATGAATATAGTAATAAAAGAGAGATATATTTTTATTTACAACTACAATTTATGATCAAATTTGATATTTTTAAGATATGTCACAAAGATAAAATCTTGGGGGTCAATCTACACCTTCATGGGCCTTTGAATATCATAAAAAATATAAATGCATAAATCAATGCAAACTATAAGCAAAAAGGGAGTTAGGAAGTATCTCTTTTGGGTCACAGTTATTTCATGCATGTGAATGTAGCATAAAATAAGTATATGTTTTATTTAGAACTACAATTTATGAGAAACGTTTATCTTTTTAAGAGATGTTCGTTGATAGAATTTGAGACTTGGATTGAATCCACTTTTAGTACTCTATTATGGATACCACTATTGTTTCTCCCTTTCGAGTTTTGGAATAATTATTTATTTTATCTCATATGGGGACAGGATAGGATAATACATCAACTCTTTCTAAAAACATCGGAGGGGGAAATAGAAACACATCTAGAATATGTATCAACATGGATATGACAAGTTTCATCCACAAGAATATTCTATTAAAGCTTTAGGAGATGAAGCATTTGTAGGCCTACCATTATGAAGGGATTCCATAAAAAGACCCATAGAAACATCAATTAGAATATTCATTTTAGGCATTAACTGAGTATTTGGTTGCATAGTTAATGTTAGCAAACAAATATAAATGTACATCTCAACCTAGGTCTAAATGGTATGACCAAATGCATTTTTAAGTGATTTCATCAATGTTTTCAAGATTGAAGAAATGTAAAATTCAATCTACACTAATACTCTTCCATGTATATAAAACCATTTTTAGTAATGCATTGTATATCATGAAGTTATTTCCTTATCTAATAATGGTAAAGTTGAACAAGCGTTGACAAGGGTAGAAATAACCTCCTAGCGGTGTGTAAACCATATACAAACAATTAAAAAATGTAGTAAGGAGTTAAATAAAGAAATTAGAGAATATGGAAACAACAAAGTGAGGTTGCAAGACTTGTAGAAGTTGAAGAGAAAAGATAAGTTGGTTAGTTAATCCCAAATGAGGGTCCAAAAAGTAGTATTTGTGAAGGAATATTGATGGGATTTGATGGAAAAACCAAAATTATGAGCAAGGATGGGATTTTCGGGCCTCCAAAATGACATTATTTTTATCACCTCTTTTCACCTTTGATATTTTATCTTATCTTGTCTTTCTACATCCCCATTATGCTTTTGTTATATTATTTGATGTCATCCCAGGCTAAGGTAATCATGCTGCTCATATAATGTCTAATTCCATTGTTTTTGATAAATTAGATAGGTTAAAAATTGTTTTATCACTAATAATGGTTTTACCTAGTTCAAGTTTTTGTAACGTGGGTTTTGTTAGAAGAAATGTCAATATGCTTCTACATGAATCCTAATGCATCTAGGTCACACGTGTTAACCTCTAGGTCGTGATCAAGTTTCAGCCCGAAATTAACAAGTACCAAACAACAAACTTCAAGTGTGATTTCAAGAATATGAAGATGAATTTGAGAAATCTAAGACATGGATTTTGTCTAGAAGGTCCTAATTTTCATACAAAGCAGTTGGATTTCTTAGAAAAGGCATGATATGGGACATAACACTAGTTTTCTAATGTGGGTTTTCCTAGATTCACCAACTATAACTAGTTTCCAAACACACTAGCCCAAATTGGGAGCCCAACCGATAAAGAAAATGAATGCAGATGAATCTAAATGATTATATTACTGAGAAAATGGCTCATAATTAGATGTAGAGTTATCTTCATATCCATATCCACTTGAATGAGATAAAAATTTGTCTAACAATTTATAATTTATGGGAATTGGGTTCAATCTACATCATCACCTTTTTGTACCAATATGTGACTAAAGAACACAGAGAAATGATGGTTTTCAAAGGTTTATAAGTTTTGGAGTTCATCTTTAAATCATAGAGTATTCTTGTAGCTTGGTATCTATATCAATAAGTTACTAGACAATCACTAAATATGTATTCTTAACATTTGTTCTAAATAACAAGTTAATGTTGTTGTTCAAGATCAACTTGAAGCTTTCATTTTTCTTTTAGCTATATAATTTCTTAGATAGCGTGGCAATATTTAGGAGGACCCACCAACTCATCACACATTTCCCCATTTCTCTTTAACATAACATACATAGCAACGATAGTTTAGATTGCAATATGCTAGATTAGTGTGCTTGTTATTTAGTTCAATGATTGTTTCTATTTCTTATGATTAATTTTTTGTTTGTAGAAGCTCAATTTCACGAGTGAATTTCCTCTTTTGAATCCCTTGAACACCTATCACTAGAGTAGGTGAAGGATTGGGATTGGTACCCTTGGAGAAGCCTTAATGACAGTAGCCCATATTTAAATGCTTAATGTTTTCTCTTTACATGTTTACATTTCAAGAGAGGCGTTGTTTGAAGGAGGGAACAATATTGCTCTTAGAGTCGCTTAGAAAAAGACTCAGGAATTACTTGAGTTAAGATTGTAGCCTATACCAATAGGGTACATTGTGTTTTTCTACCCAAATACCAAGTTTCTTGTAGGTTTCATCCTTTAGTTTTCTTGCTTTCATTTCCTGAAGTTTTGTCACTCATTGCAATAATTCATTGAAGGACATTGAAACCTTAACAAGCTATTCACCATCGATTGCATGAACCTCAAAGCATGAAAGATTGTGACAAAAAACCCTTATAAAATTAAGATGTTTGATCTCCCAATGATATGTCTTGTGGTGATTTGTCATTTGATTTCATTTATTGTGTTCCGTTGGAGTTAGTTGTTAGCATAGGCTATAATAGGCCCTAATTCTACATATACTTTGATAGCATCTCACAAACTTACAAGCCCTAGTTGGCATTAAATAGTTGGCAATAGTTTTTTCCAACAGGGATTACAAATAGATTGGCTAGATAAAATGTCAAATAAAGTTGCATTCATCCAAGATTTATATATTCCATTGCACCAAGATATTGAAATGGAAGCATAATATGAAGCATTAGTTCATGTATACTAATTGTTTGGAGAGGAAAAACTCCAAGCAGTGTACATGGTACAACTAAAGAACACTTGATCCAATCAAGTACTAAACCTACACATTCTTCTCATTGCATATAATCATGTAACAGTACAATAATTAATTAATAATAACTATAGCCCACCTAGTATACATCCTAATTCTATAGAACTAATAGAAAATAGTGGATATAGTATTTTTAATAATGCAAGTTTGAACATTGTTAGTAGCATAGTTCCAAACTTGAGTGGGTTGGAAAGCATATGTTGAAATTATGTAATTGAACCCATTCCAAAGGGATTTATGTTAATTTATACTTCTAATAATAATATTGTGGGTGTACAAGAAAATGACACATTGTGGCTATCTGAACTTTCAAGGAAGGGAAATGGAGATGTGGAAAAACATGAGTTATCATATGACATCATTTATAACGTAAAATGTACTACAACTAATTTAGAGTGGATCATTATACAATTTTTCATCTATCTTGTTTAGGTGGAAAAATTAAAGGCACTGGGTTTTAGGGCGTGGAAGATCCCAATTTGGAGATTTGGGGTATAAAAAATCTAAATCTAGCTTCAGGCATCAAATGGAAATTTTGGAGGTCAAAAATTTGTGAGCATAGATCTAACCACTTAATGATACTCTACACACCAAGATCTGTCAAATGGGTTGAAAATTGCCCCAATCAAAACTATTATATGGAAAATATGCCTCTTGAAATTTGACCTACCTTGTTGAACACCACAATACCAGGTGGATGCCACACCATCCTCCATTACTCATATATGTAGGATTAGTAATATGTTGGATTTCAAGAAGATTCCATAGGGTCAAAAACCATAACATTAATTGGCGATTAAGGCATGAAAAAAAACTTAATTCCAACATTAGATCACTATCAAGCTATGTCTAATAATGGGTTTCTAGGAAGAGACTCCCTTATTTTATTATTGTACTTGCTCCATTGTTGAGCAAAGAAGCTAGAAGTGGTATTTAGGAGCATAAAAAAGGAAGTAGAATATTTTGTAATAGCCATTATCGCCACAATGTCAAATCTAAATCTATAGTGAGTTCCCTTCTCCTTGTAATTGCATTTCATTACTGAAGAAAAGAGAATAGAGTGCAGGCCTCACCTTCTACCTAGATTTCCCCCCATATTAGGTTTACAAAGTCAAATCTTGTGTTCATTTGTTTGGATAGTGTGTTCATTATCCTATTTTTTCATTTTTACATTTTAGTTATATAAAAAACATGAGAATTAAGCTAGCAATAATAAATATGGGATCTAAGGAAATAAATTTCATAATAAAATATTTCAAATATTGCAAGATATGTAGTGATTAACTATTCCAATGGATATCCATGGTAGTATAGAAATTATATTTATAACATTGTAATATTATTTGGGGTTTTGTGGGAAGTTGAAAGATCCAAGAATTTTGGCTTAAGAAGGAAGTCACGTAACCCTAGCTATGGAAGATGAGTATAGTTATAACAACCCCTAGAATGCATCAGAAAAGAAATTTGTGAAGTTGGATTAGCAATTAATTAATATCTCCCTCAACATGGCCCTCCTCATGATGGCCCTAATGAATGCGTTCAAACCTTTCAAGGAGGTTTGTGGATATAAATCAAAATTTGGTTCAATAAATTTAGAGATAGTGAAGGCCCTAAAAAGGAGTCAAAGTATGTGCTGAGAAAGAGAAACCAATTTAGAATGCCATCACTCCTTCACAATCCCTATTTAAAATTAAAGCGAAATTGGACTTCAAACCATACCAGGCTAAGGTTGATTTTTTTAAGTTGAATCATTTATTGCAATAGTTTAAAGTGTATTTAAATGTCAATACTATAGATGAAGAGTAAAATATTTCATTTTCCAAACTAAAATTGGAGGACCGTGCATTGACCTTATTGAAAACCACACAGAGACAAATAGGCTAGAGGGAAATCCACTAGTAACTAATTAGGAGGTATTGAAAACCCTCATCAAGTCCCAATTCTAACCCACTAGGTATGTACATGACCAATGGATCAATTGCCATCACTTTTGATAGGGACAAGGGTAGAGTGTGTAAGAGTACACCATCGAGTTCATCAAAATGGTGATTATGTTAGGTATATCTCCCAAGAACCAAAATGAACTCCTTAAGTATCTAAGGGGTATACATAGCCATATATGGAAGAAAGTGATTCTACTCAAACCTTTTACCATTGATGAGGCCTAGTGAAATCATAATACATAGAGAATATAGGCCATAAGAAAGGACAACCAAGTGTTTTTAGATAGAAATACCACCAAGATGTTTTTGAGATGCATGAGATACATTTGTTGTCTAACTCTGATTACCAAATATTGGGTTGTATAAATAGTTTTCTATGGAAGTAGATATAGTGAAGAAACAATTATGTTAGCTGCAAGATTAGCGAGTAATTCAAACAAGCATCTCACCTTGAAAATCACCTATCATCATAGTACCCAAGACATATGAGACTTGGAAAATTTGTATTGACTACATAGATTTGAAAAATATCATGCTTGAGAATCAATAGTCTCTATTATAGATTTTGTTACATTAGCTGTAAAATGCCAAGTACTTCGCCAAGTTGGATATCAAATAGGCATACCAATGAGCATGAGTTAAAGAAGAACGCAATTAAAATACCACCTTCAAGGAAAGGTAAGGTTTATATGATTGTTTGGTTTACATAATGCACCAATTAGATTTATACATTAAATGAATGATGCATTATGTTGTAACATGCATTGTTTATTGTTTATAACATTCATTTTTTTCATTTTTGAAAATAATTTAAAAAGGAGACAAAGAAAAAGGAATGATATATCAGAGGCCAAAGGTTATATGGGCACACATGAACATATGTATATATCACAAACATAACTCTATCAGGATCAAAATACAAATGGAAACGAAGGAAAAGATAAAATTTACGAAAGAAAACAAATATTAAAACATTAACACTGGACCCAAAATATTATATGCTACATTTTAAAGTTCAGCGGGTCTGCAATATGGGTGGTTGGCTCCATAGTGCCGATTGTGATTACCGATTGAATTCTAGACCCGAAAATTCATATGGAATATCTTATAACATCAGTGGGTCCGAAGTTATATGAAATGTTTATATTGTATGCATATGACCCTACCGATCGCAATATGCGATAAGGGCCGGACCCGAACATCTATATATCATATTTTAAAGTTCGTCGGGTTTGCCTTTATGCATATATGTTTATAAACACTGATTCCAACTTATATAATCAAACCCAATATTTGATGTATTATATTTGATAATCCCTCACGTCCGTTATATTATGGGTCATAAAGATTTTATGTGATATTCGTATATATTGCATTGACGCAGTTTTATATGAAGTTTTATTATAATGGATTATATTAGAAGGGTCGGATTTGGAAGCATGTATATGTTATATTTTAAAGCTTGATGGGCTCGCCATCGTTGTGTAGCACTTTATATATATATATCTGTGTGTGTGTGTGTGTAACATGCTGACTGTGGGATGTATCTGATAGCGATATATGTTGTGTTATAGAAAACTTTTCAGATCATCTGATCTAAAAAGCGTAGATCAACAGTGGAGATGAAAGGCAGGAAGGATACCTTGGGAATACTAAGCCTGTATTGAAAAGGAAAAACATATGTTATCATATTTTTTCATTATAAACTCATAATTCTAGTATTGTCATAGTTATTATAGCGGGGTGCATAAGTTAAGTTTTACAGGGGTTTTTGGGCCGATTGTGATTTTCGATAGAAGTCAACAAAGTGCTGAACGGGCAGATTTGACAGTTATAAAGTAGGATCTATGATGAGTTCCAGATTAATGATAAACGTTAATTTTGTTGTGTAATATTGGAAATTAGGGATTAGAGCACTAAAGAAGAAGACAATCTGATATGTTTCTTAGCATTTTGGCCAATCAGAATGCAATGTAAGCCCAAGGCTATGCAAACTAAACACATTGCATTACGGCTAAGAAGAGTTAAGCATCATTAGAGCGTTTACAAAGGCATTTGACAGTAAACCAATAGAGCAAGCCAACATTTACCATATTTTTCTAAATTCAGTTTTGTTTTTTTTATTTCTTATTCTCCGAGGTGTTTTTACCCTCTATAAATTTTGTAGCAATTTTATTTCATATAGTTAGAAAGCAGTTAGATAGGTTTCAGAAATCAATAAATGTTCCAAAATGTATAAAAAGTGGAAAATTTACTAAGAAATGGTTGGAATTTTGGAGAACCAAGGCCATTGTATTTCTGATAACATCATTGATTAATGAAACAACCAGAAGTTTCCAGGAGTTGTTACATATAATTTGTAAGTTTCACTATCATGTGTCATGTAATGTTTTCTTCGTTTTAAGTGTAGTAATTAAGCTGCAGGGTAAAATCCCTTAAAGAGCGCTCCTATACTTAAAGTCCTTATTTCCTTTCTAAGTTATAGATAGTAGTTTCTGTGAAATACCAACATATTGTTTATGATTTTTTCCTCATGATCATAATTCCTCTAAGTTATAGACAATAGTTTCTGTGAGAGATCAGCATATTGTCTTTAACTTCCCTTTCAAACTTTCCTCATTCATCATTTATATTTAGCAGCAAATGGAATTCTGAGATGTTCTGATCATACATGTATTAAGAGTCTAAAGCCAAGTTTTTCGAGTCCTTCATTTGGTAATATAATAAACAATAAGTGATAGTAAATAATATTTATTAATGTCTTAAGCACAATTTCCCTACAGCCAAGAAATTGGTTTCTTAAGTCAAAACATTAATTGGTGCTATTGCCGGGGAGGGAAGACAAGAAGGTTTTTCCCTAGATTTCAATATTTTCCTCTGGTTGTTCAATGAGGACGATTTTTTTGGCTGTTTTGAATAAAAATAGTAACTTTGGCTTTAATAAGACCCCATACAAGATCAGACACTTCACAAAAGAATGCTTAAGCTTTTTCATATCCTAAGAGGCTATTTCAAGGAGGGCTAGGAAGTCTAGGATCTCAAATAGATCAATTCCTGTATTGTTTGCATCAAGCAGAAACTTATCTGAACATTCATCTGATATAGAGTCATCTTTTTCATCATCTGCATTTCAGGAACCTAGCTGTCAAGACCAATCTTTTGAGTCTGTTACTTTTAATTTACCTATTGTAATTATTCAACCTCAACCAATAACCACATTACCTCCTTTTCACAGTCCATTTACCTCTCAATCAAGTTCCACATCTGTAGGTAATCAAAGTTCAGTAAACATGGCAACTCCTACATTCCTAGTCAATAGGTATCCACCTTTTCAACTACCACAACCTTACAATCAAATGCCATAGGATTACCTCAAAATTCTTCCTCTTTTTTCAGGAGAAGAAACACAGACAATAGAGAATCATGTGGTAGTATTTTGTAACTTTGCAGAAAGCCTAAATGTTGAACATTTAGATGTTGTTCTAAGAATTTTTGTTCAGTCTCTAGATGGATAAGCAAGAAAATGGTTCAAAGGTCTTCCCAATAATTCTATTCCTTCTTGGGAAGAGATGGAACGTGTGTTTATTCTTAGATGGGGAGAAAAAAGAGACCATGGATATTCATTAACAAAATTTAATGCCATAAAGAAGAAGTCTGATGAAATCGTTGCTGAATTTGTCAGAACATTCAAAATTGTACAATAGTCTACCAGCAGAGATAAGGCCTCCTCCTGCTGGTGCAAAAATCACTTTTGCAGGGGATTTTGAATCAAATTTTGGATTTACATTAATGGAAAGGAGAGATCTAACCCTTGATCAAATCCAAATAGATGCTTTAGAGATAGAAGCGAATCTAGTGGCTGCAGGAAAAGCACCAGAAACATAGCTTTCCCAAGACAAGGGAATGGCAAAGATGAAATCCTACCAAACTCAATCATTGGAGGATATGTGTAATATAATTAAAACCATGTCAGATAAGTTAAATAGGTTAGAGTTAGAGAATAAGAACTCTCAGAGAAAAATGCAATATAATAAGAATTTTAATCCCCAATTCAGAAGATAACCTTTGCAAATCTTGCAAAAGGAAAGAAAAGATCAAAATCAAATTCAAGCACCATTGTACATAGAAGCAAATCCTGGTGAAGAATAGTCTGAAGATCAAATTTCTACATTATATGCAGTGGATGAAGATGAACTTGGCATTGAAGGAGAAGAATATGTGTATGATGAAGCAGATGCTATTCATAATGAAAATGAAATTGATGAATATTGGAAACAATTTTCAAATTTTATGTGGGCTGAACTACATAAAAAATATGACTTGAGATCTAGGAAAAGATCGAGAAATTAAGAAAATGAAGGTGAGCAACAACTTTCAAATTCCTCATCGAAGGCGACTACACAAGAATCTCAGTCTACAAAACAAGTAGATAAAGGAAAACAATATCAAAATACGAATAACAAACCACAGATACTTCGAGGCGAGTCTTCTCAAAATCAAGCTGAAAAAGTTCATTTAGAGAAGCTTGTTTCAATTCCTCAAACAATTTTAGTCAATAAGAAAGGTGAATATTAGAATGAAAGGATTGCTAAATAGGGTCACTTGTTTAGCCTTACAAAGGAGCTGGAAAAGGTAAGAATACAGGTTCCCCTTACAGAATTGGCAAGAACACCTACTTATCAAAAGGAAATTGTGGAGTTTATTAATTTAAAAGAAAGTGAGAGTGATATTTTAAATCTTCATGAAGATAAACCATTAGTGGTTTATGGCCCGCATGTAGAGGAAGTAAATTCTTCAATACCTCCTTTTCATATTTTCCTATTGGTTCATGATCTCTTTCTACATAACTACATGTTTGATTTAGGAGCTTCATATAATCTTATGCCTTTGTCAGTGATGAAGCAATTAAATCTGCAAGTGACCAAACCTTACAGAGATTTTTATTCTTCTAATTCAAACAAGGTCAAGTGTCTGGGGGTTATTAAAGATTTGGCAGTGTCACTAGCCCAAATTCCATCTAGAAGTTTGGTCATGGATGTTGTAGTAGCAGATATTCCTGCTTGATTTGGAATGCTTCTGTCTAGGTCCTAGGGGGCTAAATTGGGAGGTGTTTCGAAGTTAAATTTTACATATGCTGTTATACCAATTTTTGGTGGGGAGGAGAGGAGATTGTATAGAGAAACTAGGTTTGTAAAAACTATTACAAAAAATGGAGCAAGAAACTCACCTGTGTATAGTCAGGAGAAGGATTATTTTGCTTGTTTCACACTGCGTGATAATGCAGAGCTGGCTGAAGATAATGAGAAGCAGCTTGCTTCAGCCAATGTAATTACAAAGCTAGAAATAGAAGAAGTGTGGAAATGTTTCTTTGATGGAGCTTATTCAAAATAAGGAACGGGTACTGGTTTTCTTCTAATTGCACCTGGAGGTAATCCATTTCCTTTTTCTTTCAAATTAGAGTTCGAGACAACTAACAACGTGGCTGAATATGAGTCTTTGATTATTGCACTACAAACAACCAAATAGATGGGAGTCAAATCAATTTATGCTTTTGGAGATTCAGAGCTAATTATTAAGCAGATAAAAGATCACTGCCAAACAAAGCATCCTAGACTCTGGGCATACAGAAATGAGGTATGGGATTTGATTGAAAATTTCTTTGAAGCTTTTAACATTCAATTCATTCCAAGGGATGAAAATTGATTGGCAAATTCATTGGTTGTGGCTGATAGCACTTTCAAGCCTCCTATTAATCCCAGATTAAGATATGAGGTAGAAATGAGACACAGACCTTCTGTTCCCAATAATGTTAATAATTGGCAAGTTTTTGAAGATGACTAGCAGATTAAGGAGTTTTTGACTATGGTTAAGGAATTTCAGGGCACAAAAATTGATCAGGACGAAGAAGAGACAACAGAAATTGCAGGAGCTAGTGGTTTTAAAGATTCAATAGCAAATCAGAAGATCTTTCAATTAAAAGACAATTTTTTGCCAAAGGGACTTGTTCCTCTTGAAAGGCTTTTTAATTGAAATTATGTGGTTGTGGACTCAAGGAAAATCTCACAAGATGAACATATTCAAGATCACAACATTGGCACTCAGGAGAATCCCAGGTTAGTCAAATTATATGCTGGAGTTCCACCTAATTTTCAAGAAAGATATATTAAACTTTTCAAGAATTATGTTGATGTCTTTGCATGGTCCTACAAAGATCTCAAAACTTATGATGTAAATATTATTTAGCATAAAATTCCTTTGAAGGAGGGGGTTAAACCCTACAAACAGAAGCTTAGGCAGATAAATCCTTTGCTTCTACCATCAAGTGAAAAGGAGTTCAAGAAGTTGCTTGATGCTAAAATCATAGTCCCACTCAGGTATTCTAATTGGGTGGCTAATCTAGTACCAGTGAGAAGGAAAAATGGAGAAATAAGGTTGTGTGTTGACTTCAGAAATCTAAATAGAGTTTCTTTGAAAGACAATTATCCTTTTCCTAAAATGGACCGTGTGCTACAAAGGGTAACAAGATCTTTTAGAATGCCAATGCTAGATGGATTTTTTGGTTATAACCAAGTGGATGTGGATAAGGAGGATCAAAAGAAGACAACGTTCACAACTCCCTGGGGAACATTTATGCATGCCAGAATGCCTTTCAGATTGATGAATGCTAGAGCTACATTTCAAAGGGATATGGACATCACTTTTGTTGGAGATAAGTTTGTAGTAATTTATTTGGATGATATTACTGTTGTTTCTAAGTCTAATGAAGAACATTTAGATCATTTGAAAAGGAATTTTGATAAATGTAGAAAATTTGGACTTTCTTTAAATCCAAAGAAGTCCATTTTTTTCTCTAGAAGAAGGAAAACTATTCGGTCACATTGTTTCTAGAGAAGGAGTGAAGATAGATCCAGCTAGAGTACAAGCTGTGTGGAAAATACCATTGCCCAGAAGCAAAAAGGATATTCAAATTTTTTTGGGAAAGATAAACTTCTTGAGAAGATTTGTATCCAATTATGCAGAAATCTTGAAAGAAATCACTAATATGCTAAAGAAGGAGAATGAAGTGCGCTGGACCAAGGAAGCTAAAGAATTATTTTCTAGAATTAAAGAGGAATTGCAGGTAGCTCCAATCCTAATCAACCTTGATTATTAGAAGCCTTTCCAAGATTTTTCATTTGCCTCATCAAGTTCGATAGTTGTTGTCTCACTGCAAAAGAATGATGCAGAGAGCAGCCAGTTGCATTCTTTAGTAAGATTCTTATATATTCTGAGCTGAAATATAATATTCTCGAGAAGCAGGTGTATGCCTTGGTAAAAGCCCTAAAAGCTTTTATAACTTATGTGTTGCAGTCCCAAATCGTTGCTTATGTGCCTAATGTTGTAGTGAAAGATATATTATTACAGGGAGATGTAGAAGGTCGGAGAGGAAAGTGGATTTCCAAGATCCAAGAATATGATTTGGATATAAAACCCACAAAGTTGGTAAAAGGAAAAGGACTGGCGAAAATGTTAACATAATCAAACTTTCAGGCATTGGGAATTAAATTTTTGTCCCCTGTAGATGAAAAAGTAGTTGAAGAAAATGAAGGACAGCAAGACCCAGGAATGAAGATCAGGTATAAATTTTTATGTTTAGAATGGTATAAACATATAGTTAATTATTTGTGCTTTCTTTCTTGTCCTCAATCCTTAGACAAAAAAAAGTATAGGGCACTAAAGATCAAGGCACAACCATATGTGATTGTAGAGGGCAGATTGTACTGGAAGGATCTTGCTGGAATTCTATTACTATGTTTAACAGAAGATGAATTTACAAAAACAATCAAAGATTATCATGAGGGATTTTGTGGAGGACATTATAGTTGGAAAGTAACTGCACACAAGATCCTTCAGGCTGGATTTTATTGGCCTACCTTATTTGATGATACCTATAATTTTGTTGGAAGTTGTCAAAAATGTCAGCTTTTTGCCGAGAAGAAGAAATTAGCTCCTTTACCTTTAATTGCAGTTTTCATAAAGGAACCATTTAGACCATGGGGATTGGACTTTGTTGGAGAAATCAATCCGCCTTCAAGTAGAAAACACAGATGGGTTCTCACAGCAATAGATTACTTGGATTGGACTTTGTTGGAGAAATCAATCCACCTTCAAGTAGACAACACAGATGGGTTCTCACAGCAATAGATTACTTCACCAAATGGGTAGAGGCAATTCCTACTAAGAGAGCAAATGATTAGATAATGATGAAATTCCTGGAAGAAAGTATTTTCAGCAGATTTGGATGTCCCATTAAAATTATAACAGACAACGCTCAAGTCTTCAACTCAAGTAAGTTCATCGCTTTTTGTCAAAAGTATAATGTTATTTTGTCTCACTCAACAGCTTACCATCCTCAGGGAAACAGACTAGCTGAATCCACTAACAGGACTTTGATAAAGATCGTAAAGAAAACCATTGTATAAAATCAAAGAAATTGGGACTCTATGTTGAACTTTGTCTTGTGGGCTGCAAGAGTAACTGCAAGAAGATCTAAAGGTAAATCACCTTTTGAATTAGTATATGGAACTCAGGCTCTATTTCCAAGTTAACTTGTGAAACCAGTGATTGCGATGATTCAGGAGGTGAAAGAAGAGCCAATTGCTTTGGAAAGAAGAATTAACAAAGAAATGAAGCTTAGCAAAAATAGAGATAAGGTAAGGGACAATTTGATTACATATTAGTCCAAGATGAAAACTATTTTTGACAAAAAAGCCAAAGAAATCGATTTCAAAGTTGAAGACTTAGTATTGAGATGGGATACTAGAAGAGAGGATAAGGGTAGGCATGGGAAGTTTGATCCTCTCTGGTATGGCCCTTTTAGAATCTCTGAAGTGAGATCCAATAATATCTTCATCCTTGAAAATCTTGATGGTGAGAATCTATAGCTACCTGTTAATGGGAAATATTTAAAACATTACTTCCAGTTCTAAAGAACAAGCATCATTTCATTATGAATACCGGAGTGAAGTCATTGTACAATTGCCATAGTCTTTCAGTTTATGCAGAGCAATATATGACTCCATGCCCAAGGTGAAGGCACTAATCTGCAGTTCTTAGTGTTTTTGTGGCAAAATCACTATCCCCAGGTGGAGCCAGATGTTGTAACATGCATTGTTTATTGTTTATAAATTTTTATTTTTTTTTTCAATTTTTTGAAAATACTTTAAAAAGGAGACAAAGAAAAAGGAATGATATATCAGAGGCCAAAGGTTATATGGGCACACATGCACATATGTATATATCGCAAACATAACACTATTGGGATCAAAATACAAAGGGAAACAAAGGAAAATATCGGATTTACAAAAGAAAACAAGTGTTAAAACATTAACACTGGACCCGAAATATTATATGCTACATTTTAAAGTTCGGTGGGTCTGCAATATGGGTGGTTGGCTCTGCAGCTCCAGACCCAAAAATTCATATGGAATATCTTATAACATCGGCGGGTTCGAAGTTATACGAAATTTTTATATTGTATGCATATGACCCTGCCGATCGCGATATGCGACAAGGGTCGGACCCAAAGATCTAGATATCATATTTTAAAGTTCGTCGGGTCCACCTTTATACATATATGTTGATAAACGCTAATTGCGACTTATATAATTGGACATGATATTTGAAGTATTATATTTGATAATCCCTCACGTTCATTATATTATGGATCATAAAGATTTTATGTGATATTCATATATATTGCGTTGACGCGGGTTTATATGAAGTTTTATTATAATGGATTATATTAGAAGGGTCGGACTTGGAAGCATATATATGTTATATTTTAAAGATCAGTAGGTTCACCATCGTTGTGTAGCACTTTATATATATATATATATATATATATATATATATATATATATATATATATATATATATATATATATATATATATATATATATATATATATATATATATATATATATATATATATATATATATATATATAGATATATATATATATGTGTGTGTGTAACATGCCAACTATGGGTTGTATCCGATAGCGATATATGTTGTGTTATAGAAAACTTTTTAGACCATCCGATCTGAAAAGTGTAGATCAAAAGTGGAGATGAATTGTCGGGAAGGATACCTTGGCAATACTAAGGCTGTATTGAAAAGGAAAAACATATGTTATCATATATTTTCATTATAAATGCATAATTCCCATGTTGTCATAGTTATTGTAGTTGGGTGTGTAAGTTAAGTTTTACAGGGGTTTTTGGGCCGATTGTGATTTACGATAGAAGTCAACAAAGTGTTGACTGAGAAGATTTGTCAGCTATAAAGTAGGATCTATGTTGAGTTACAGATTAATGATAAACATTAATTTTGCTGTGTAATGTTGGAAATCAGGGATTAGAGCGCTAAAGAAGAAGACAATCTGATATGTTTCTTGGCATTTTGGCCAATCAGAATGCAATGTAAGCCCAAGATTATGCAAAATAAACACATTGCATTACGGCTAAGAAGAGTTAAGCATCATTAGAGAGTTTACAAAGGCATTCAGCAGTAAACCGACAGAGCAAGCTAGCAGTTACCATCTTTTTCTAAATTCAGTTTTGTTTTTGTAATTTCTTGTTCTTCGAGGTGTTTTTACCCTTTGTAAATTCTGTAGCAATTTTATTTCATATAGTTAGAAAGCAGTTAGATAGGTTTCAAAAATCAATAACTGTTCCACAATGTATAAAAAGTGGAAAATTTACTAAGAAAGGGTTGGAATTTTGGAGAACCGGGGCCACTGTATTTCTGATAACATCATTGATTAATGAAACAACCAGAAGTTTCTAGGAGTTGTTACATATAATTTGTAAGTTTCCTTATCATGTGTCATGCAACGTTTTCTTCTTTTTAAGTGTAGTAATGAAGCTGTAGGGTAAAATCCCTTAAAGAGCGCTCATATACTTAAAGTCCTTATTTCCTTTCTAAGTTATAGATAGTAGTTTTTGTGAAAGACTAGCATATTGTCTATGATTTATTCCTCATGATCATAATTCCTCTAAGTTATAGAAAATATTTCCTATGAGAGATCAACATATTGTCTTTAACTTACCTTTCAAACTTTCCTCATTCATCATTTATATTTAGTAGAAAATGGCATTTTGAGATGTTCTGATCATACATGCATTAAGAGTCTAAGGCCAAGTTTTCTGAGTCCTCCATTTGGTAAATTAATAAACAATAAGTGATAGTAAATAATCTTTATTAATGCCTTAAGCACAATTTCCCTATAGCCAGGAAATTGGTTTCTTAAGGAACAACACATTGCATCCCTTATTTACATTCATTTGTAATAGTGTATTTAGATGCCATATTGGTTTATAGCTCTACCTGGGAAGAGCACATCTCATATCTCATGCAAGTGTTAGATACTCTAAAAAATGTGAGTTTGCTTGATAGTCCTTGGTGTATTTAGGGAACATGATTGGTGGAGGGAAACTAAAGATAGATCTTTCAAATATGGAGGTCGTCCTCAAGTGGATAATTCCTACTAATGGCTCTAATGTTAGGAGCTTTCTTGGGGTGGTGTGGTACCTATGGAATGTCATAACATCCTTTTTAGTGATAACTATTCCACTCTGTGCTACACTAGCTAATGGTAATATTTTTTAGTATGGAAATAATCAATGGAAATATTTTGATGAGTTGAATTAGAAGATTAGTCAAGCACTAACTCTTGAACTATTAATGTATGAAAATATTTTGAAGTAGAGATATATGGAAGTGAATATGTTATGGGAGAAGTCTTGATACAAGGAGGTAAGCCAATAGGCCATAATTCTAAAAAAATCATGGGGCGGGGGGGGGTTTACTGAACTACCTCACATATGATAAGGAAATCCATGCCTAGATCGAGATGTTAGGAAGTGGAAGCACTATTTCATGGGAAAGGAAACTATTTGATGGGAATGTTGGTATACATTCTTTCAAAGCCACACACATTCAAGATTACATATTTCATACCTCTTATGCACATGGAACCTTTTACCCATGATGCATTCAAAGCCGCATAAATGGAATATAAGGACTTCAAAGACCCGATTTAGAAACTACATGGCCAAATTGGTGTAGAAGAAGGTAACTTTAAGCTTTATATCATCTCTAGAATGACTTTTTATATAAGTGAGAGAGAGAATTTGTGTTCCTAAAGGTTAAATATGGTATCTCATAAAATATTCCTTAACTCTTATTGGATTGTTGTTGTTGGGAAGACAAATTCTAATTTACAAAGGTATGTGTTGGCCCAAAATATAGGAAGATGTAGCTTTGAATATTATAAAATGTATGCTTTGTTATACTAGGAAGTCCAGTAATAAAATCAAGGTTTAGGTCATCCCTTACATGTACCCATTCAACCTTGAGAAAGCATTACCATGGATTTGTGGGTGGTTATTTAATAAATAGGAAGGGACATGACTATATATTTGTGGTAGTTGATAGGTTAAACAAGATTTGCATTTCTATGCCTTTTAAAAAGACCATAAAAGAACAAGAAATAGAAAACATGTTCTTTGAATAGGTCTAGGTGTACATTGGGATACTAAGGAGCATCATCTTAGAGAGGGATACTATATTTCTCAATGCATCTGGTTTTACACTTTAGAAGAAGATGAAAACCAAGTTAAGGAGACCTATAATTTTCCATCCATAGATAGATGAGGAGATAAAAGTACTTAATAAGAAGTGGGTTTGGCTTTTGACTATTTATAATTAGAAACATCCAATGACATGTGATAAAAAACTTATCTACATTCAACACCCAATATAATATGGCAATCAACACTTTTACCAATAAGTCTCCTTTTGAAACTTACTTTGGGTATATGTTTCCTTCATCATTATATGGTGTACATGGATAGAAAATAAGAGTGAGGGAAGACATCATAGTAAAAGTGTTAAAAGTTGATAAATTTGTTGAAAATGTTATGAAAATGCATTTTCAAGTGCAAGAGACATTGAAGAAGTCATGGCAAGGTTAAAATACTTGACATGATCAACATAAAAATGAGAAAACTTTTCAGGTGGGAATTACAGTTTGGTTGAATCTTAAGAAAGAAAGGCTACAGGGTCCTGGTAAGAATAGCAAGGCTTTGTGGCATGTCCCTTCTAAGTTATTGGGTAAGGTGGGTGATAATTTCTATACACATAATCTAACCCATATATGTGAAATTACTCAGTAATGAATATGGAAAATCTGAAACTCTATGAGAATTCCAAGTTGGATTAGGAAGCCAAGGAGAAGACCAAACCTAACATAGGGGACTTGACACTAGAAGCTTAGGAAAAGTTGGAAGAATATGTAGTTTTACAAAATAATTATAGAACTACCAGAAAAGGGTAGCATGACCTTTGAAAATAGGTTTGAAATGACAACTTATACACAAGGAAAAATGGTACTCTAGGTCAGAAGGTAGAGGAAAAAAATTATCACCTCATTTATTGAAATATTTTCAGGACCAAAATCCTCTCTAAATGGAAAAGTATGATATATAATAACGTATATAATTTCTCATCTATCTTGGTACTTTTTGGGTGAAAAAATTGGAGGAGTTGCCTTGTGGGGCCCATTTTAGTTATCAGTCGTCGACTGAAGATTTTTTGTTGGATACCTTCTAAGTCCAATTTTAGGCATCAAATAGTAAATTTTGAGGCTAATATGAGAATACCTTTAATCATTCAACACTACTCTACACATTGAGAACTTTCCAACAATTAAAAAATCACATTAATCAAAGATAATATGTGAAATTTATGCTTGCCACAAGTTGACTTGCCTTATTGACCACCATGGTACTAGGTACAAGCCAAGTCAACTACCAATAATGGGTAGATATTAATGGCATGGAATTTTAGGAAGATTCTAAGGGGTCCAAAACCATAACACTGATTAAGGGACGAGGCATGAAAAAACACTAACTCTAGACAACTATAGGGCGATGTTAAATACTAGGCCCTTAGGCTGAGAAGGGGTTTTGTTCTTTTATTATTGTACTTGCTACATAGTTGAAAATATAATTTAGGAATGAAATTGGTGAACATAATAGAGGATGTAGAAGATTCTATAATAGTCATTCAATTCACAATGTTAAAGGGAACTCCAGTGTGAGTGCCCCTTTCTTTGTACTTGCATTTCCTAAATGAAGAAAGAGAGTGCATAGCCCAAACCTTCTAGTTTGGCTTTCTACAATATTGGGTTTCCTATATCATTTTGTATGTTCATTTTTGTGGATGGTGTTTTCAATTTTTTGTTCTTTCATTTTTAAATTTAAATTATTTCATAAATTTGAGAATTAATCTAGCTATAATAAATCAATATTCTAAGGAAATAAATTACATAATAAACGATTTTAGAATATTATAAAATCCATCGTGACAAACTATTGTAGCAGGTAGTCATAATAGTTTACAAATCAATAATGGATGCAAATATGGTTTAATTCTAAACAATATTGAGAGCTTGATTGCTTAAGGGTACATGATATTTGTGAAAAATATACTGCAAGGTGTTGTGAGAACTTTATATGAATTAAAATAATAATTTATCTCAAATTTAAAAATCTTGAAAGAAAACAACAAAGAAAATTGTCAAATTGTAAGACATTTAACATATTATTAGTCATGAGTTCATGTGGGAAATATGATCATAGATTTGGGATATGAAAAACCAACTAACTTATCAAAACCATGGTACAAAACATAACGATTGGTTCATTTGGGGTTTTATTTCCCTTGATTTCAATCCAGTATTTTAACAAAAAATTGTAGCTCAAAGGGTGTCTCTAGTAAAATCTATGTAGATCTAGTAATTGTGCAAAGTACCCAAGTCACACTCCTATAATTATCTGCAACTCAACTTTAGAACTAGATTAGTTCTAGATCAATTTGGTTACATTAATTGGGTATATATAAGAGACAACTAGAGCCAAAGTAAGTAGAGAGTATAAGCTATATGTTTGTGTTGGTGAGATGTTTGAGTACCTAAATGATGGAATCATATATGAAAATTGGCATACATGTAAAGGTAAAGGAAAATAGCAGAGTGTTATTTTCAGAAAATAAATTAGAATTGTTTAACATTTATTTTCAATGAATAAACTCAAGGAACCCTAAAATTAGTATGTCAAGCATTGGTGCAATGGTACGATGATTCAAGGTCTTAACATAATGAAAAATGATTTTTTTTTCATATTGTGTTGAGGTTTGTCTCTAGTAGTGAAGTATATAATTTTCTTTTGAAAGCACTGAATAATAAAAAAGTTATAGGAGAAATATTAGCAATGTGGTTTTTATGTTAATGAGTTATCTCATGAGAAATATAAAACAAGCAATTCACACACACACACACTAGTCAATGTCCCAATAAGTATGTTCGAACCTGTATATTAAATTTCATTGTCAATTTTTTATGATATCATGTGGGGTTTAGAACATGGGTTTAAATATGCCTTCTAGGATTAATTCAATTTGGAATCAACCCACTAGTTAGACCAGGGTTAAATGTTTCATGCTTGTGTTTTGTGATAGAGTCAAGGTAAAATAAATTTTAGGATGCTCTATTAGGTAGCTTCTAAGAACCTCTACATAATGGCCTAGTCCAATCATCTGTCTTACTAATGTATCAAGTGTCAATCATATATGCCCATATTAATGAATTATTTCATGACTATGTACACCTCTTAGGTTTCAACAATTTTTTTCATTCAAATGTTTCTCAGTTACATACCACTATCTTCCTTTGCTTCATATCGACCACTCTTTCCAGCTCTCAATCCTGAATTTATTTTATGTGCCACTCATGAAGGTATGGTGGTTGGACTAGGAAATGTCACCCTTATCACTCTTAGTTTCTTTGCACTCACAATTAATGAAGAATGGAATGCACAATATACAACTCTTAGCCAAAAATATAATTCTCCTATAGAATTGCAACAACACACTATCCAATAAATGACCAGATGTCTTGTACTAAGATTTGGAGGATCTCAATGTACATGAGTAGGACATCCCAATGCCAATATGGCTACAATTCAAAGAGAACAATTGTTATCCTTCCCAAGTTTAAATATTGTGATATGAATCTAGCACACCATAAGTTCAAACACTCATTTTGTAAATATTGTGACAATATTCATGCAACAATCCATGAATTAGAGTCTTTTGAGAAGATTGATAATTTCAACACTCATTTTTCCAATAGTATGACAATACTCCTGCAACAATCCCTAAATTAGGGTCTTTGGACAAGATTAAAGGTAAAATATTTCTAACAAACATCTCTAGTGAAGAACATATAGATCAGTATTTAGATTTCCCTGAATACCTATAGATTAATACTCCTAGAGAAATAAAGCTAATGAGATATCCTCTTACTCAAGAAAAAGAATCCATAACTAGCAAAGAGAAAAATATGTTCAAGGAAAGATTACTAGGACTAGGAAAATATGCTTTGAAATTAAAAGATGGTTCCTTAGCTGCATATTTAGATTTAATTCATTATAGAAAGGTGTCTAATGAAAACATATATAAAAAAGAACCTTAACAACATTTCTGAAGATATACTTCAAGCCAAAAATCATGTGACCAACCTTCATACTAATATAGATGAGCTTGATAATAAATATCATATCTAAGCTAAAGAATTACATGATGTCAATTCCAAATTGGACAACATAGCAAAAGTTGTAAAAGACTTTAAGGCTAGTCTATATTAAAAAATAATCAAGTTCAAGGACATTACTACTCAAGGTTTAGAAAGGACCTCTCCCATAATCTTGAAAATTGGAATAGTAGTCCAACTAGCTCAAGAAAATTGTTGATCGTAAAAGTTTGAATTCCTAAGCTAAAAAATTATCAAACAAGACCATGAAAGTCTTGGGACCAATGAACGTGAAATAATCTACAATGTTGATGATGATAGTGGTGGCACTCCTTTTCAATTGCCATGGGAAAAATGGTGCAATGCCAAATATGGTTCCAGTAAAAGGGTTCCGTATGACCCATCAAATTATAAATATTTCCCTTGCCTTAATAGGGAAAGTATTGATCCAACCTAGTTCCAAATTTTAATTTCAAATCTACAATTGAAATAATGATGATGATTTAGAAATGGTCAATAAAACAAAGTTCCTTGGGGTGATATCATGTTAAGAAACATGTGGTTATAGATAATCTTGAATTATGGTGGCATAAATTGGATGGATTTGATAAGTTTTCCATCTCAAATAATGAAAATCGCCTTGAAGAATTTTTTAAATCTATCATCCATGAATTCTATAGCAAGGACCACGTAAATGCCCAAATATATATAAATTTGTTTCTGACATGGAGTTTGTGTTCATTAAGAGAACTCCCTGAATTTTATTGCACAATGTAGGATCTATTATATAGTGACTCATAATCTTAATAACATTTCCTATTTACAAAAATATCTATTTGTTATTCATGTTTGCATCCCTAACCTTGTCAAATAAATATTTGAATTCGAAAGAAATAGATATAGAAGACCTATCCTTAGCGGAATTGCAAGAAGAAATAGAAACCACTCTCCAAAAGGAGTGTGAAAATAAAAATTAATAACTTTGTTAAAAAAACAAATGGGTTTCAATTATATTATGAAAAAAATGACATTTATACTAAAACATATCAATTTGGTTGCAATAATCACAAGAAAAAGAGATCAACTTATGGTCCAAAATGTTCTTGCAGCAAATGCCAAAGCTCAAGCTACCAACATTACAACAAACACAAGAGGTATAGAAAACATTCTCATCCATTTCAAAACCAAAAAATTCTTACTTCAAGAATATATATTCTCCTTCCACCAAAGCTTCTCATTAGAGGAAATTTCATCCTAAAAGTGGCCTCCTAAGGAAAAATAACAAAATAATAGTTAAAATAATAAAATAAAAGTTATGAATTTTGGAGGGAACATAAGAAAACTACTTTTTTAATTGTATTTTTGGCTTATCTCCTTATATCTTTACTCAAATTTCAAGTGTAGACGCTCATTAGAAGTTGAATTAAATTCCACATCCAACGTGTACCCATTATACATACTTTTAAGAAGACCCACATTGATAATGATTGAAGATACATTAACATGTTTTTTTAATGTATCTTCATTTTTTTTATCAATGTGGGTCTTCTCAAGAACATGCATAATGGGTACTCGTTGGATGTGGAAGTAAATTCCGCATCCAATGAGCACTTACACTTGAAATTTCAACATGATTTTTTAATGTATATTCAATTTTTATCAATGTGGGTCTTCCCAAAAGTATGAATAATGGGTACTCGTCAGCTGTGGAATTTAATTCCACGTCCAACGACCATCTACACTTGAAATTTGAATAAACCTCTAAGGAGATAAGCCAAAAAATACAATTAAGAAAAGTAGCTTTTTTCATTTCCCTCCAAAATATTTACATGTGCCTCTTTTTAAATTTAAGGGATTTTTATTAGTTTACATATTATTAAATGAAATTACATGAAAATTCCATGGGAACTTTTAGTCTGAAATAATGTGTTTCATTTGTCACAAGCCTAGCCAATGGGAAAATTAGTGTCCTATGGGAGGAAGAGTAGACACTCGTCAAAAGTTATGGATATTTTCAATTTTGCATATGATCCAACTGATTGGCTCCCATTCTTCTATCCTTAGCCAGATGGTGAATATTTATTTGTTGTGGATTCATTAAATGTAGAAGGTGATATTGCTCCTATGCATGCCCTTCATGGCTTAAATATTAATCACTTTGAATTTTCTTCTAATAATGAATTTGATTTCCTATCTCTTCTTAATGTTCCATCCATAAAAATTCTTTGTTTATATATCTTCCCTTCCAAACTTAAAGCACAAATAAAATTATTACAAATAAAGATTTTCAAACTCACATTTGATGAATTCCACCAATAACACCATCTCTAGTTTTAGCTTTTTGAATTTCAAGCTCACTATCAATCCCTCACATAGCCCAACATGGTGGGCATAGGACATTATTATCCTATGGATGTTGAGTTATCAAAATCATTCTCTATAACAAAACCCACTCCTAGTTCTAGAAACTATACTAGTAGACATATAAGAATATTTGAGCTAGAACCATTGTTCCTCCACCAAAATGAAAACCTTTGCTAATAAGCATTTAACACTTGCTGTTGATCATCCAATATCAAATAGGTCATCCAAGTCTTCTCTTCAATAAAAAAATAATATAAAATGAGGAGATAATCAAACAAAAGAAAGAGATGGTAAAATAAATTCTAAAGGTTGTTAATGAAGACAAACATCAACTCTCACAAATGTTGTTAGAGTTAGAAATGAACTATAGTGAAGAAACTAAAGCCAAGTTTAGTTAGTTATTTAGTGATTTCTCTTAGTCTCAAATGGATGAAGAATAATTTGGTAGATACATCCCTAAATATCAAAACAACATGATATTTAAAAATCAATGCAACGACCTAGATGATATATTAATTATCTTTGTTATATTAAGGTGGTTAGATACAAACAATATTTTCTTGATGCATAGATTAACATAGCTGAAATGAACTCATGTGAAAAGTATGGTGTCATTCCTACTTATTATTGGCAACCTATTCAACATTATTTTCATATCTATAAATAGCACCAAAGTCCCCATAAAGGGATTTCCTCATGACTTTCACATTATGATACAAGGGAAGAAAACCATTGTCCATATTTATTATTTTGACACTAAATCAAATATCCTTCCATGCGAATATTTTGTAAATAGTCATTTTCCTATGGGCATTAGTCTAAAGTCACTCATATTATATGTACAAGGGATAAGGGTAACACTTACTAGCAATAATGCCCAGTTTAGTAAAGTGTTAGGAAATCGTTCAAATGAAATAAATATCTCCATGGAAAAGATAACTAATCTAAATAAATTTTTCAAACATGTAGATCTACATGGCATTGATGAAGTTAAGGATATTAAATAAAATATCGAAATAAATTGTACTTAATACTTTCTTGATGCTTTCTATATGAGACAACTCTCTCTCTCTCAGTAGCTTTGAGGGTATAGGGTATTAAATTTTCACTTTTACCAAATTAATTTAATGATTATAAGAAAAATGTACAACCAAAATAAAATTTATAAGAACCAATAGGATTCAAGATGATGATGTCAACCATGGGGGATGATTCACCATTTTTGGAGTAAAAAAGTAAAAGGATTAAAAAATAATAAAATAATAAAATTGCTTTTTCAACTTGTATTTTCAACTTATCTCCCTAAGGTTTTACTTAAATTTTGAGCAGGAGGAATCGTTGGATGCAAAATTTAATTAGTCATCCAAAGAGTATCCATGTTTCATACTTTCAATGGACCCTACTACATGAAAAATGAGAAATACATGAAAAAACGTGATTGCAATCACGTTTTTCATGTATTTCTCAATTTTCGTGTAGCAAGGTCCATCAAAAGTATGCAACATGGGTACTCCTTGGATGAATAATCAAATTATGCATTCATCGAGTGTTTCCTCTTGAAATTTGAGTAAACTCATAGGGACATAAGTTGAAAATACGAGTTGAAAAAATAGTTTTTTCTTTTCTCTCTGTAAAATTTGATGATGTCATCTAATCTCATTTTATTATTTCCACTATTATTTTATAATTTCAATAGGAGGCCCATTTTAGACCTCAAAAATATCCTAATGATTGATGGGTCATCTCTTAGGATAGATCATGTCCTCTACCATTGGTCGCAAATGTTTATTTAAGGAAATATCAGACAAATCATGAGGGATGGTGCCATTGGCTATTTCACCTAATATGATGAGGCATTGCATCATCAAACATAATCCCAATCCACTAAAGGAACACATCATATGGAATCAATCAAAATCACCTACTTCATGGACTATGTCTCAAGTCACATGCTGACACCAATGGAGAGATAATAATAGGCTATGACAACTAAATGTGTGTGAGCATTAGCTTGATTTGTCGAAAAATGATAACTTCATCCAAATTCACCAAAAATGACAGACCATCGACCCCAAGATATGGAAATCTAAACACTTTAGTTTTGGGTGACAGGAAGGTGATGATTTTTTTCTCTAAAGCATCAATGAGAATAGCCTCAACTTGTTTACCAATGGATTGTTTTATACACACATTGAGATGATGTGAACTGGGCTTAATCCAGTGAACAAATATTAAGCATGATGCCCTAAGTTAATGATTGGCTAAGTGTCTTTACATCTTGTTCATTGGATGAGAATAAAACAATATTCAACAGACAAGATGAAAAAGCATTTAGACAATGATTGGCTCGGTGCATGGTGCTTAATATCTTCCTAACTAGCTAGGTGTGAGTTGATAATCACCAAAGATGGAGAACATGCCCAATTACTAATGGGATATGATAACTTTATCGTTAAAATTCACTGCTAGCTTACTATGATTTTTCATGGGTTCAATATTCTAACACCTGAGCATTAGTGACATCATGAATAATATTTGGTACATTGATTGTAGGCAATGATTTGTATAACCAATGTCATTCTTGGACACACACTTGTCATAAATTTCAACAAGTTGTTCCACATACTCGTGATCATAGCTAACTTCATGGAGGCTCCATGGAATTGGTATCTCTTGCAATGTGGAGACTTCTAACTACGTCATGAGAGGTATCAATAGTTCTAAAAGTACTCCATGCATTAAAAACAGGGAACAAGTCTCTCATCTAGGCTATGTGGAGTCTTGAAATTTTCTCTCTTCTCTAGGGCTTCTCTACGCATTATTTTTACTATAACACATCTTCAAAATTGGATTTTTTCCTTGGAGTTTTTTTAAGGAACTTTATATCCATACAATATGAACTTCAATTAGAGTTGAGATTGATTAAGAACCCAATGATATGATCTGTTCTTACAACTAAAAATATGGTTTGTTTTATTAGGGAAGGCAAGATTTTGATAAATAGAGTAATTTCACACAAAAGTACAAGATTCAAGAAGAATTAAAATTACAAAGTTTAGACTTGATTCCAAATATAATGGTATAGATCAAGGATTTGATAAAACAGTTGGACATGCACTCTCAGGTAAGTTTCCCTCTCTTCTTCAACCATAATTATAGTAGTCAAGGAAACGAGTTCAACAGATGTAATACATCCCCATGTTACCTAGTATTTTTCCCCTTAAACCATGAGAACCATTTACAATGGTTATATTTATAGGCTACTTGCCTCTTGGTATCATTCAAATGTAAGAATTTGTAAAATTGAAGTATCTCTTAAGTGAAGATGTTTAAAGTTAATTCTTAGATGTTTTATGCAGACCATATTCACTAGGTTTTCCTTACACATTTAAAGGATTTTAGTTATGAATAAATTGATTCCAAAATATAGATGAGGATGAATAACCAACCTATGTACATGGAAAAATGAGGTTTTCATGGCCTACCAACATCTTAAAGTTGTCACTAGGAGCCTAAAGTAGGAGTCTCTTATTACACAACTCCCACTGTGATTCAAAGGAAAAAAGGAGAAATTAACTCAAATCTTGACAATGGAATTTCATACATCAAGCATCACCTTTACAATATCATGGAAATTTCAATAATAGTTATCATTTCACTATGTAGAAAATAGAATTCCCACAGACCACACAATCTAATAATCCACAAAGGCCCTTTCTCATATGTGTGTGTGTGTGTGTAATTAATTGTATACAAAATATTTTTCTTCAAAAGAAAAAGGCATATACCAATTTCACATATGATATTGCATATCAAAGCTTAATATAGTTCAATACATCATTTTCATTTATCGCTACAAAATCATTCAAGCTACAATTAAGAAACCAATATAAAAATAAGAAATAATTCTTATCTAAGTTGCATCCATGTTAGCAATCGATTTGGAAAATAAGCTTTTCTACCCAACCATAGTCATAATTGCACATCACCTTTCTACAATTTCTCACCCCCTAGCCAAGCCATAATACCACAAGTGGAAATTATAAACTCTTTGGTAAATTTAGGTGAAGGAAACTCTCCTTCACAAACAAGAGATACTAAGAGAACTCCTCAACCTACTCAGCCTACAATATCAATGTTCTCTAAATTCCTCTCAACTAGCTAGCAAAGTGAATATGGAAATCCCTTCACTACTCTACGTTCCCTAAGTTATTTCCTTACCCCTTGCTTATCATGCCTGCCTAGCACAAATCTAAACACATTTCTCTACCCATGTATGTTGCAAGGCTCTTATACAAACATTTAGCAAGAAAATTTCATTTTTGGTGACTGCAGAACATACCAACAATAATTCAATCCATGATTGGAAATTCTTTGGGTGTGTTTGGGCACCCAAAATGCAACCTATTTTCCTGGCATGTCCCAATGAACATTCCACTTAGGAATAGCAACATTCCATTTGTGATTCACTACTCTAGGCACTCATGCACCCTTCACTCTATTTTTATTTCTAAACTACCCTATGGGTTACTGATAACCATGATTTTTCTCATTCCCTCACACAAATCATGGGTCAAATCCTAAAAATTAATATGGTTCTTTCCCATGCTACCCACTGAATTATGAAATTACTCCACAACCACTACTTTTCCCCGTTAATTGTTGTAGATGGTTGCTTCAGCTACCCCTTTGATTCGTTCAATGAGTTGTGTGCTAGTGGGAAAGGTAAGACAACAATTTCAAATTAAAATTGTAGCATAAAAATGTAGGTGAGGTATTTTCTAGAAAGAGAAAGCAAGTATAATTCCCGCAACCCCCTCACGATTTCCCTCATGGTATCAGATTTTATATGAGTGCTCACATTCCCAATTAGTCGTTCAACATATTTACATTAATGATAAATTAATACATTCACATTATTTTTTATTTTCCAGTTATTTCATCATGATGACAACATATAAATGCCAATACAGGGGATAAAAACATAATCAAGTAAAATAATTCTATGAACCGAATTGGTGTTGTTACAATCCCTACCTCCTTAAAGGAACACAATCGTTGGTGTTCAACTATAATGTCTTATGTAGCAAAAACTATTGGTATGCCACTCTCATGGAATCCTTTAGCTCAGAAATTTCCTCATCTGCTCCAGACTATTCCACTGCACCTTGACCTATGCAATGGCTGAGGTCTAAAGCAATGTCTCCTTCCTATCTAGTATGCATTGAGGATCTATATGGAATTCTCCTTCAGGTTGCACTTAGATCATAGTTTAGTGAATGATGTGGATAGAACTATGCACATATTTATTAAGTAAAGTTACATAGAATACATTATATGGTTTAATGGTAGGAAGTAAGGCAAGCATGTCCACTAGTCCCAATATCTCTAAGGTATTGAATGTTCCACAGTATCAAGATGCCAACTTGGCATAGGTTCCAATTCTTATAGAAACTATTTTAGAATTAATTATGAGATATACATGATCTCCTATTTTGAACTCCATGTGAGTTATATTCTTGTTGGTGTATGTATTTTTCTATCATATGCTAATTTTAGATTGTGTTTTATCTTAAACACTTCTTAGTCCATTTATTTCAACTTGTCTAGATTATCCCAACTAAGTGGAATATTGCATTGTGTTCCATATAATGCCTCAAAAGGACTCATTTCTAGTGATTTTTGGTAGCCATTATTGTAGGAAAAGTATACCAAGGGTAGCTAATATTCACATTTCTTGGGTTGATGCATAGCATATATATTTAACATGTCCTACAACATCCTATTTACTTACTCTATTTTCCCATTTTTTTAGGTGTACAGGTACCTGTGAAATACAATTGAATTCCAAAGCCTAAAACATGGCATTCCATACATTTGAAGTAAATTTGGCATCCTAATCTGATATGATTGTCATGGAAATCCCATGCAATCTAAAAATGTATATTTATAAAGATATTAGTAATATCAATTATTTTATATGTGGATTCATAGGATTGAAGTGAGATACCTTACTCAGCTAATCCACCACTATCATGATTACATCATGATATTTTCCTATCTTCAATACTATGGTGATGAAATCCATTAATATAATCTCCCACTTCCACTCTAGAATTTGTAATTGCAGAAATAATCTTGCCAAATACCTATGTTCAACCTTGACTTGTTCGCGTTCTAGACATTTTGAAATATACTCTACAATCTCTTTCTTTATCCTAGACCAATAATATAGCCTTCATCTTGTTTTATTTTCTAATAACTTGGATGACCTAAATAAGGCCTCTTATGGATTTTAATCATAATGATTATTTTCAAGTTTGCAAGATATGGTATATACAATCTATTTGTGTACATCAATAAGTTATCCCCTATCGGTTGATATCCTTCGCATTTTCCCCTCTTGGGATCTATTTCAAGGAATTTATTTATGTTCTTAACATGTTCATCATTGATTTGTAGGATTTCTCTAATCTTGTTCTTTATATCTTACTCTCACACACTAGCTCCTACTAGGTGAATGGTTTGCACACTCTAGCTAAGTGCATCTACTAGATTTTATTTTTCCTTGTTGTGCTATAGTTTGGAATCAAACTCGAGAGTGGAGACCATTAATATATCTTCCTAAAATTTAATCAAAGTTGATCAAATATGTCATCAGCACAAACCTTCTTCCAAGTAAGTAGTTTCTCCACATATTCAAACCATGTGCAATAGTTAACAACTCTAGGTCATGTGTAACATAGTGCATCTTATGTCCATTTAGTTTCTTGGATTAATAAATGGTCACATATCCATACTACATAATGAATCCATTCAGTACTTCCTTGCATTCATCTATACAAAATAAAAAAACAACATCTATATTTGTAATCTTCAAACTGGGCATTTGTCAAAATATGTTTTAGTTGCTAGAAACTTGCTTCAGATTCTGCTAACCACACAAACCTCACTCCATTGCTCTATTGCGAAGTGATTGGATGGCCAATAATTAAAATTCCTTGAATGAACCTTCAATAATATATAACCAACCCCATAAATGATCTTATTTTTTCATATTTTGAGGAGTAGGCCAATCTATGATTTCCTTGATCTTCTAAGGGTTTACTATAAGTCCCCATTCTGCATTCACATGGTAGAAGTAATGAATCTATATATATAATAAATCACACTTATTGTGTTGAAATATGGCAACAAAAATATTCCAATTTAATTTGTCCTTGAATTAAATTGTGAATTAAAATTGAATTTAGTCTTAATAGATACTTGGAAATAATTAATTAATTTATTTTAAATTAATTAATTGGAGAAATCCAAGTTAGTAGTCTTCCTAAAGTCATGCAAAATTTATCCCTTAAATTAAGGAGATAATATTGAGTTATAGTTGAGTTGTAATTAGTTAACTTAGTTTACTGAGTTAAGTCCAGTTAAGTTAGTTCCAAACTGTTTGAGTAACTAATAGTGAGTTAACAGTAAGTTGATGTAGTAATGCACTCAACTAGTGCTACTCCAGTTAACTGAAGATTCCCTCATCAGAAACTCATGCATTTCTATTCTGAGAAAGACCCAATTGAGATTAATGTTCAAGGATAGTGTACTATCAATTTCATGTGTTTTCTCATGTAGAAAACTCATGCATGAAGTCAAGGATTTATCCTTGAGGATTGCGTAGTTTTGAAGGATGAGTTTTCCACTTAGTAAAGGAAAATCATCCACAAGGAAAAACGCAAGGAAATAGGAGCTTGGAGGGTAGAGAGGAAGGCTAGAGAGAAGCCAAGATTGCCTATGAGCATTTGTGAGGATTGTATTGAGAGCTGGCCAACTGTGAGAGCCAAGGCTTGGTATAATTCCTATGTATTTCCACCATGTATGATAATACAATAGTGTGGGGTTTTTAGCTGAGGCTTTCCCTAAAGTATTTTCATGTGTATTGTGCCATTGATTCTTCTTCTTCTCATTATATTGTTAAGCTCGATCTTTAAGCTTATGCAAATTGATAGTAGAATTAGGTTATAGTATTCTGCTTTGATTTATATTGCATTATCAGGTTAACCTACCATCTGATTTTCTACATGGTATCAGAGCTGTGAACAGTATACTGAGAAGAGAATTTGAAGTTTGAAATTCGGGGTTGCAGGTGAAAATCAAATTCATATCACACTTCAAGGTTGTCCTATGGTGTTCTATGGCTTGAGATTCGAGTATGCCTTAGAAGGTAGCTCGAACTACATAGCATTGAAAGATAGAATGGAGGTTGTATTAGAGGACCATGGCTTGAAGGAATTCATTGATCAAGAAATCCCAAATCCAGCTTCAACTAATGCACAAGAGTTGGCTGAGTGGAAGAAGTGTGTGGCGAAGGTGAGACGGATCATCCTTGAGGGAGTTCGAGACCATATTATCTCGAGTCTCCATGGGAATGATACTCCATTTTCAATGTGGAAGACATTGAAGGACCTCTACCAAAACAGTAGAAACCAGAGGAAATCGGAGCTCAAGGATAAACTTCGAAGAATCAAGATGGAGAAGGGTGATACTATTTCCACATATCTAAATAAGCTCACCACCTGCAGAGATGAGCTTGGCAATGTGGGAATAACTACTGCCGATGATGATATGGTGAGCCTCGCTCTCTTTGGCCTTCCAAAGAGTTCGAATAGCTACCAAGACTTTGGGAATGGAAGGTAGAAACTACGAGATTTGGAACGACTGTGGTCGAATCTTATGTAGGAGGAGATCAGGAGGAGCACACGAGATGGTTCTTCACCAAGAATGATGATGAAGAAAATCTGGCCTTAGTAAGTAAGGCAAGGAAAGGGAAGGGGAAGGCTGTTGGCATTATGACACAGGTTTGGCTCGATGACATAAGTGTTGTCCTTGATGGCAACTAACTCAAATAGCAGATCACAAGTTCAGGCTCTCAAAATACTAGAAAATGAGATACTCACAGGTGCCTGTTCACAAAGTCGTGGACATACGCAGGTGCGCCGAACAAAAGCTGCGGACATGTACACAGGTTCTCCGAACAAAAAGTGCGAATGTAAAGTACACACACTTTCATGCAGAGAAAAGCGCGCACATGTGGCAATCTTATGGTTGGTCCATGGTATTTAGTCTGACATTTTTGATCCTATGGTTTTGGTCCGTGGTTTTGCATCTAAAGTATTAAACCTAGGTTTTGGGTCCCTAGTATTGGATCTCTATGGTTTTGGACCATGGTTTGAGTAAGGCCTAGACTATAAAAAGGAAAGGAGATCTTTTGGCTGGAACAACTAATGTGTTGAATATCTTGAGAGGAGCAAGATCTGAAATATTGGGGATCGGTTGGTGAGTTCTAACTGGACCTGAATCAAGGAGAAACCTGAGCATTACAAGACGGATCTACTGATGGGTCGAGATCTCTTTGGCGCATGATCAAATCTATAAATCTGATAATCTGGGGTATAATTGAGGTCTAATAAATTTCTATACCCACAGGCTCAACACAGTGCAGGCGCGGATACCCACAGGCTCGACACAGCGCAGGTGCGGATACCGCAGGTTCGACACAGAGGAGGTGCGGATACTCGCAGTCCCGGCAGAGCATAGGTCCGAATATCGCAGGTTTGACACAGAGGAGGTGTGGATACCCGCAGGGTAAAGAAGGGAATACTTCGGACGTACGCAGGTTTCTATTGGTGAAGTTGTGACTTTTTCCTTGAAATATGTTTTAGCTGCTTTTGTCTATTTCTGCAGTGTTTAGGGTTCTGACTTGGTGTCTGATTACTGGTACTATGTTCTGAGAAGTTATTGATCCAGTATTTGTACAAGGAAGTTGGTTGATTGCAAATCTATTTGATGTTTGATTGATATTCATGGATCCAGTTTGAAAATTTATGAAACGTGGTCCCTGGAAGAAAAGAGAAGTCTTCTGTAGGTCAGCACCTACGTACTAGTACCTCAGCTAGTACAAGAGATAAGGGGGTTGTAGCTCCCTTCCAGAAGAATCTGAAGAACGAGAGAAGGTTGTAGCCTTTCGCAGGTTGAAGCCTATGTGCTTGTATAAGACTGCACCAGTACAAAATCATTGTAAAAGGAAGTTTCTAATTGAAAGAAGATAGAGACATATTGCAGCAGGTGGTTTTCACCCACATTGGGTTTCCACCTTATATCTTGTGTTCTTTTGTGTGACTGTCTACTCTACTTTTCTATTCCTGCTTACTGTTATATGGTTCTGACACTCAGATTAATGATCAACATCTGAATAATAAATTAAATTATAAGTCTGGAAGGTATACAAAAGTTTCATTAGTCTGATATGCTAATCTTTATATAAGTTTAAAAATAATTTAATAATACTGATTCACCCCCCCTCTCAGTATTATTTTCAACAATTGGTATCAGAGCAGGTCCTTTAGGAAAAGCTTTATTTCTTGAAGGAAGATCTATCATCATGAGCAACTACGAAAAGGAAGCATTTATCAGGGCACCGATTTTTGATGGGAGCAACTTCATCTATTGGAAGGTAAGAATCATTGCTTATCTTCAATCTCTTGGTACTGAATTTTGGGATATTGTGGAAATTGGATACACATATCCTTCAGCAACTCCTACAGATGCAGCTAGTAAGAAGCAGTATGAAACAAATGCAAAAGTTGTCAATACTCTATTGAGAAGTATATCTCAATCAGAATTTGTTAAGGTTATGCAGCTCAAAAGCACAAAAGAAATATGGGACAAGCTCGTTCTGAGCTATGAAGGAGATGAATAGGTAAAACGAGAAAAATTACAAACTCTTAGAATTCAATATGAAAGTCTCAGAATGCATAATGATGAAAGTGTGGCTAGCTATTTCCTACGTATAGATGAGATAGTAAATTGTATGAAAAACTTGGGTGAAGAAATAAAAGAAGTTGTTTTGGTTGAAAAATTTCTAAGATCTTTATCTCCTAAGTTTGATTCAAAAGTTTCTACCATAGAAGAAAAGCAGAATCTACAGAGCCTTACCATGTCACAGCTGCACAGAATTCTAACTGCCTACGAGATGAGAAAAGGAGGACCATCAGACAGGAGAGAAGCTGCATTCAAGGCTTCAGGAAAAGGAGATTAATATGAGGCAGGACATATGTTAGAAGAAGAGGAAGAATCAAATTTTGTCAAGAACCTTCAACGAGGAACTGGAAGATTCAGAGGTAAGCTGCCTTTCAAATGCTTTGCTTGTGGAAGAGTCGGTCATTATGCTGCAAAAAGTCCTCATAAGGATAGACTAGACAAAGGTAAGGAACCTATTAGATGGAACAGAAAACAAAATGTAAATAAGAAGAGCTATTACACACATGAAGACAATGATGGATTGTCAAATAGTGATGAAGATGAACAAGGTAATGATGATAGACTTTTGATGGCTTTTGAAGATGATGATTTCTTGGATGCTATAAATGAAGAAGGTCTTTATGAAGACATTTCTAAACTTAAAGCTTGTTTAGAAGAAAAGAATATGATTATAGATACTCTAACATTCCAACTTGCTGAAAAAGATAAACACAATGAAGAGTTAGAATGTGAAATTGTGGGACTTAGAAAAGAAATTGAGAAAACAAAAGCCCTTAATCTCAAATTTGCTAAAGGATCTGAAACTATAGATGAGATATTCAAAGTGCAGCGTTCTCCGCTAATCAAGACTGGTCTCGGATATTCTAAAGAAGCATCCTAAGCTCAGAAGAAAACAAAGAAGCCATCCACCTCCAAAATCTATCTTGATGCAGCAAGGAGAAGTGAACAATTTGACAATCAACAACAAAAGCATAATGCAGATCACCAGGAAAATCAAGGACAATTTTCTTCAAGAATGATCAAAGATTATCAAGTAAATCAGGGGCAATCTACGTCAAGGATGAACAGAAGCCTCAACTGACCACAGGTAAATCATTTTGGCTCAAGAATGGATGGAAACTACAATCATATGGTTGGTATATTTGATAACCACAGGAATTTCTTCAATGGCCAATGTTTCTCTTGTCATAACTTTGGTCATAAAGTTGCTCAATGTGTTGCCTACAAGACCATAATGACTAGGGAAGCTCAAAAACAAAGGAGTACGATAGGAATCATGAAAAGAACCTACAATAACTTCTATGCTCTTGAAAATGAAATAGAATGTTCTATCTGTAACAACTTCAGTCATGAAGATTCTGAATGCAGAACCAAGTTTCGGCAAACAACTCAGAGGGAGCAAGCTTCATTGAGTTCCAAAACATGGAAAAAGAAAGAAACGCAACTGGAAAGATGTGGGATAGCTTTATATATGGAAGGATAGGAAAATCAATGGTACATCGATAGTGGATTCTCGAAACATATGACATGTGATAAAGAAAAACTTCAGTCATATAGTGCCTTAGAAAAGGAAATGAAGGTTTCATTTGGAAATGACACCCCTACATTCATAAAAGGTAAAGGCTCTGTTCATTTGAAGGAAAAGGTCAAGGCTGGAAATGTTATGTATGTTGATTGCTTAAAGCATAATCTATTGAGTGTCATTTAGATGTGTGATCAAGGAACTGAGGTAATATTTCGATCAAATGGATGTATTGTTCATGAGCTTGATACAGGAAAGACAGTGATCAGACGCATAAGAACTCCAAATAACTTATATGTGCTCAAGGGAGAACAACAACAATGTTATTTAAGCAAGAATGATGAACATTGGCTATGGCACAGAAGACTGGGGCATCTTAGCTTCTCTCAGATAAGGAAATCATGCAAATATCAGGCAGTTCATGATCTTCCTGACATCAGAATTCTAGACAATACAATATGCAAGTTATGTCAATTTGGTAAGCAAACCAGAACTAATTTCCCTGACAAGGAAGGATCAGCTAGTAGGCCACTTGAACTTGTTCACATCGATATATGTGGTCCAACTAGGAAAAGGTCACCTTGAGGAGAAGAGTATTTCATATTGTTCATTGACGACTTTTCAAGGATGTGTTGGATAGGACTCATGAAGTATAAAGATGAAGCTTTCGAAAAGTTCAAGTCATTCAAAGCCTTGGTTGAAAACGAATCAGATTGCAGAATCAAATGCCTCAGATCTGATCAAGGAGGGGAATATACCTCAGATGAATTTTTCGATTTTTGTGAAGAACATGGAATAAGAAGGGAATTTTTTGCTGCAAGGACTCCCCAGCAAAATGGAGTAGTGGAAAGGATGAATAGAACGGTTCAACAAATGGCTCGTGCTATGCTTGATGAGTCTGGAACTCCCACAACCTTCTGGGGTGAAGCCACATTTTCTGCTGTTACTATTCTCAACAAGACAAACGTCCGGGTAAACAACACTCAGACTCCTCATGAACTTTGGTACGGTAAGACTCCCACGGTAAAATACTTCAAAATTTTTGGAAGCAAATGCTACATTAAAAGGACTGATGAAAATCTTGGCAAGTTTGAACCTAGAGTAGATGAAGGCATTTTACTTGGCTACTCTCCCCACAACAAAGCTTACAAATGTTACAATAAAAGACTTGGTAAAATTGTTGAAAGTATTGATGTAGTGGTTGATGAAGAAGGAAACACTCCTAGGCAGGTAAAATCCGAAGATTTTGAAGATGGTGAAGACTATCCGTCAACATCAAATCATATTCATGACAAAGAAGAAACCCATGAGGCACTAGAAGAACAGATAAGGATAGAAGAAAAGACTCCATCCAGATACGTTTAGAAGAATCATCCAGAATCTCAAATTTTGGGGCAGAAAGAGGTAGGTGTATAAACAAGAAGAACCATCTCAGAAGCTTCAAGCTATATAGCATTGCTCTCCTCCACTGAACCGAAGAACGTAAGAGAGGCTTACAAAGATGAATGTTGGGTCAAGGCCATGGAAGAAGAACTCGAGCAGATTGAAAAGAATAACACTTGAGAGTTGGTTCCTAGACCAAAAGATAAGAATGTCATAGGGACAAAATGGATTTTCAAAAATAAGCTAATTGAAAATGGGGATGTGGTTAGAAACAAGGCAAGACTTGTTTGTAAAGGATATGCGCAACAAGAAGGAATAGAATTTGAAGAAAATTTTGCTCCAGTTGCCAGACTTGAGGCCATAAGAATGTTCCTTGCTCTCTCTAGCTTTCAAAAGTTCAAAGTATTTCAGATGGACGTAAAATCTGCCTTTCTGAATGGAGACTTAAATGAAGAAGTATATATTGAACAACCAGATGGGTTTATTCTTGGAAATGATCCAAAACTTGTATGCAGACTCAAAAAGGCTCTCTATGGCCTTAAATAGGCTCCAAGGGCGTGGTATTATTGGTTGGATAAGTACCTCCATCAACAAGGTTTTATAAAAGGATAAACTGATAGCAATCTATATATAAAAATTGACAATGATAAGTTGTTGATACTTGTTGTGTATGTTGATGATATCATCTTTGGTAGCAATGAATAACACATGAGTCAAAATTTTGCCTTGGTGATGCAAAAAGAGTTTGAAATGTCCATGCTTGGTGAGCTCACATATTTTCTTGGTTTACAAGTCCAACAAAACAAAGATGGAGTTTTTCTATCACAAACTAAATATCTCAAGCAGATCTTGAAGAAATATGGGATGGAGGATTCAAAACCAGTATGTACCCCTATGGTGACAAGATGCAGCCTCAGCGCAAATCATGAATCGACAGTTTTACATCAACCAACCTATAGATCCATGATTGGTAGTCTGCTCTATCTAACAGGTACTCGACCAGACATTATGCATGTAGTGAGAATAGTTGGAAGATTTCAGGTAAATCTAAAGGAAACTCATCTTCAGGCAGTTAAGAGAATATTCAAGTATCTTCAAGGAACTCAAAACTATGGCTTATGGTATCCTAGAGGTACAGATCTCGCACTTCATGAATACACTGATGTAGATTGGGCAGGAAGCGTGGATGACAGGAAAAGCACTAGTGGTGGTGCATTCTTCATGGGTCCTAGATTAGTATCTTGGTTCAGCAAGAAACAAAGCTCTATTGCATTATCTACAGCTAAAGCAGAATATGTAGTTGTTGCATCTTGCTGCACACAACTCCTTTGGATGATGCAAACATTGCAAGATCTTCAAATCACTTGTACTCCACCTATCTCCATTTTTTGTGATAATACAAGTGCAATCAGTATTTCAAAGAATCCTGTCATGCATTCAAAGACTAAGCACATACCGATCAAGTATCATTTTCTCCGAGAACAAGTGCTTGAACAAAAGGTCAAATTGGAGTATGTTCCCTCTAAGGAACAAGTTGTTGATATTCTCACCAAACCACTGCCCAGGGAGACCTTTGAATACCTCAGACAAAAGCTGGGGGTAGTTGATGCATCATCTTGCTGTTGAATCTTGTCTGTTTTAGAGATTGTTGGTTGTACACGAGTTTCATATGGGGTATATGCGTACATACGCTGGTTTATGTGGGTACAGTTGACTTGAAGAAAAGCAAGAATGAGAAGAGTCTGATATGGGTCTGTCAGAGACCATCTGGCACGGGTTTAGGGGGAGCATATATTCTTCTAATAATGAATTGTTGGCATTATCATAGAAGATCTTGGTTCAATTCTTCATTTGTTTTGATTTCAGGAGGAGCAAGTAAAGAAGGAGAACATGGATACTGATCTGAATAATGATTGACAGATGTTGCTGATATTTTGTCTCTATATTTCTTCTATCAAGGCCATGTAACGGCCTATCTTGGTTGCCCCACTCTGCTTGGGATGGATAATGTAATATGCTTATTATATCATGTATCCCCACTTGGTTGGGAGTCATATGTATGAGTCTTTGGTGATAGGGAGGTCAGTTATGATGTATAAAGTCATATTTCTTTTGTAGAACATCTTCTTGCAGATCTTGCCTATATGTCAAAGGGAGCTTGGATAGCACAACAGAGCAGAGATTTCAACATGTACTCAGGGGGACCATAACCATTTTCCCTTGATCTCAAAGGGGGAGAAAAGATTTTGACTGATTTGGGTTGCCATTAAGTCCAAAGGGGGAGATTGTTGGCATTATGGCACATGTTTGGCATAGATTTGGCTCGATGACATAAGTGTTGTCCTTGATGGCAAATAAATCAAATAGCAGATCACAAGTTCAGGTTCTCAAAATAGTAGAAAATGAGATACCCACAGGTGTCTGTTCACAAAGTTGCGGACATACGCAGGTGCGCCGAACAAAAGCTATGGACATGTATGCAGGTTCTCCAAACAAAAAGTGTGGACGTAAAGTACACGCACTTTCATGTAGAGAAAAGCGCGCACGTGGGGAAATCTTATGGTTGGTCCATGGTATTTAGTCCGACATTTTTGATCCTATGGTTTTGGTCCGTGGTTTTGCATCTAAAGTATTGAACCCAGGTTTTGGGTCCCTAGTATTGGATCTCTATGGTTTTGGACCATGGTTTGAGTAAGGCCTAGACTATAAAAAGGAAAGGAGATCTTTTGGCTGGAACAACTAATGTGGAATATCTTGAGATGAGCAAGATCTGAAATATTGGTGATCGGTTGGTGAGCTGGACCTGAATCAAGGAGAAACCTGAGCATTACAAGACGAATCTACTGAGGGGTTGAGATCTCTTTGGTGCATGATTAGATCTGTAAATCTGATAATCTGGGGTATAATTGAAGTCTGATAAATTTCTATACCCGCAGGCTCAACATAGTGCAGGCGCGGATACGCGCAGGCTTGACATAGTGCAGGCACGGATACCCGTAGGCTTGATACAGTGCAGGTGCGGATACTGCAGGTTCGACATAGAGGAGGTGCGGATACTCGCAGTCCCGGCAGAGCGCAGGTGTGAATACCGCATGTTAGAAACAGAGGAGGTGCGGATACCCGCAGGGTAAAGAAGGGAATACTGTGGACGTACACAGGTTTCTATTGGTGAAGTTGCAGACTTTTTCCTTGAAATATGTTTTAGTTCTGTCTATTTCTGCAGCATTCAGGGTTCTGACTTGGTGTCAAATTAGGTACTGTGTTATGAGAAGTTATTGATTCAGTATTTGTACAAGGAAGTTGGTTGATTGCAGATCTATTTGATGTTTGATTGATATTCATGGATCCAGTTTGAAAATTTATGAAATGTGCTCCCAGGAAGAAAAGAGAAGTCTTTTGTAGGTCAGCACCTATGTACTAGTACCTTAGCTAGTACAATAGCTAAGGGGGTTGTAGCTCCCTTCAAGAAGAATCTGGAGAATGAGAGAAGGTTGTAGCCTTCTACAGGTTGAAGCCTACGTTCTGGTATAAGACTGCACTAGTACAGAATCATTGTAAAAGGAAGTTTCTAATTGAAATAAGATAGAGACATATTGCAGCAGGTGGTTTTCACCCACATTGGGTTTCAACCTTATATCTTGTGTTCTTTTGTGTGACTGTCTGCTCTACTTTTCTATTCCTGCTTACTGTTACATGGTTCTAACACTCAGATTAATAATCAACATCTAAAGAATAAATTAAATTATAAGTCTGGAAGGTATACACAAGTTTCATTAGTCAGATCTGCTAATCTTTATATAAGTTGAGAAAGAATTTAATAATATTGATTCACCCCCCCTCTCAGTATTATTTTCAACAAAGGCTTCCCATTTTAGATTGAATTCTTCTCATGGAGGGAAGAAGGGTGACATGTCTAAAGTGAGATGCTTTAATTGTCACAAGATGGGACATTATGTGACTAATTTCCCCTCGAAGAATTCCAATAAGGGATCCTTGGAAGGATTGGAAGGTGAGGCATTAACCTCTCGGTTCATGGGTTGTCTGGTATCTTGACAAAAGAGCCTCATTCCACATGACCAGTGACAAAAATTTATCCAGTGCCTTGGAGGAGAAATACCTCAAGATGCGCATACAGATGGGTGACGATGGAAGGTATAGTGTTTCAGGAATGGGCACGATTGCTTTTCAGAGGAAGCATGGAGCTCCTCTCTCCTTGACAGATGTGATGTATGTGCTTAGACTGAAGAAGAATTTGGTATAGGTAGCGATGTTAGAGGAAAAAGGATACGATGTTGTCTTCAGTAAAGGAAAGACATTCCTAAGACACATAGCCATGGGTCATACCAAGAGGATAGGGATTCAAAAGAAGAATCTCTATAAACTAGAGGTATATGACTGTGCAACATTGAGTACGAAAGCAAAATTGGTGCAAAGCCAAGACATTGGCGAGTTGTGACATAGGCGGTTGGGCCATTTGCATCATGGGGATTTGAAGATAATGCAACAGATATCTACAGGACTTCCCAAAGGTAAACTTGAGCAAGTTGACACATGCAAAGGTTGTACCTTGGGAAAGTACACCAAATCTTCCTTTCATGATCGAGACAGTCGAGTAGAGGCTATCTAAGAGCGAGTTCATACTGATTTGTGTAGACCATTCTCGACGGCAACCACAACGAAGCAAAGGTATTGTGTGATTTTCATTGATGATTATTCTCGTAAATGCTAGATTTATTTAATGCAAAAGAAGGACGAAACTTTCACAAAGTTTTGTGAGTTCAAAGCTTTGGTCGAGAAAGAGTCAGGGAAGAATATCAAGGCCTTGAGAAGTGACAACAGTGGTGAATATGTCCCTCAAGAGTTTAAGGACTTTTGTGTAATGGAAGGAATTAAACGAGAGTTGACGACACCTCATAACCCACAACAGAATGGGGTGGTCGAGATGAAGAACAAAAATATTGTAGGGGTAGCACGAGAAATGCTACATGACCAAGGCCTACCACTTCACTTGTGGGCTAAGACATGCAACACAACGGTCTCTTTGTAGAATGGAAGCCTGCATCGCATACTTGGGATGAAGACACCACAGGAAGCTTTCTCCCGTAAGAGACCAGATGTGGGTCACTTCAAGATCTTTGGCTCATCAATATATTGACATATGACTAAGGATGCACAGAAGAAGCTTGAGCTGACAACAGAGTTGGGGATATTTGTGGGGTACACTGATACACCTCACAAATATCAGGTGTACTTTCCTACCAGTCGAAAGACAGTGGTTTGCAGAGATCTCAAGTTTGATGAGTAGAAGGCCATGCAATTTTCCATTGAGAGGGAGCTCCAACTATAGGATGTGGAGTAACTATTGGTTCCTAAGGAGGAGGAGCCTTAGATTGATGTGGAACAGCTGCATGTAGAGGTTTTAGGAGTGGAGACATCCACTCAAGCAGAGTCTTCCAAAGATGGACAGAAGCGCACAAGAGAAGCTGACAGATACTTGGAGGATGCGAGATAGAATATGGGAGCACCATCTTCTCAGCGAAGACAGAGGAGGTCACCTGAGAGGTACACTAGATACATGTCCCTTTCTAGGGAATGTGTTGAGACCGAACCATCTTCCTTTGAGGAAGCAGTGCAACAGTAAATTTGGGTTGATGCTATGGTGGAGGAGTATGATTCCATAGTTCGTAAAGTGTTTGGGACGTGGTTCTGAGACTGGAGAACAAGTTAGTTTTGAGTTCAAATTGGCTTTACAAGGTAAATCAAGCTGCTGATGGTAGTCTGGAGAAGCATAAGGCAAGATTTGTTACCCGTGGCTTTTCATAGGCCAAGAGGATCATGTTGCTGTAGTATATTTCGACAGAGGAGCAAGATGCTGACATTTTGACAAAGGCATTGTCAAAGTGTAAATTCAAGTTCCATAGAGACAAGATCGGGGTGGAAAATAATCCCTTTCTTGTTGAGAGGGAGTGTTGAAATATGGCAACAAGAATATTCCAATTTAATATGTCCTTGAATTTAATTTTGAATTAAAATCGAATTTAGCCTTAAAATCTACTTAGAAATAATTAATTAATTTATTTTAAATTAATTTGTTGGAGAATTTCAAGTTAGAAGTCTTTTTGAAGTCATGCAAGAGTTATCCCTTAAATCAAGGAGATAAGATTGAGTTATATTTGAGTTTTAATTAGTTAACTCAGTTTACTGAGTTAAGTCTACTTAAATTAGTTCAAAACTGTTTGAGCAACTAATAGTGAGTTAATAGTCAGTTGTGTTAGCACCTAAATCTACCTTAGGCTGAAGGAAGGAAAAAATTAGGGTAACCACAAACCACGCTCAGTCTGGTAGCTAGCCCTACCAGAGCAGGAGAGGGCTCTCTCCGAGTCACGCTCAGTGAATAGATAATCGAAAATGGTCTGAGATGACTTACAATGAAATATTTACCTTAGGCTAGTAAGTGAATAGGGATTCGGGAAACAATTTTCATGAATGACCGAGCTTCTGGGATGTTATGGGACCAGTGCTCAACAAAGAACAGAGAATTTAATACAAAGGCACAGATTATTTCGTGAGGCAAGGTAGGCAGAAAGTGTAACAATTTAGTATGAGGTACCGCGACATGAATAGATTGTTGAAGAAAGTGAAAAGGGCATAGTGACATCAATCCTTTTCAACAGAAGAATAACACTGAACATGAAATTTTCCCACAAGCAGAGCAATAAAATTGAATTATACCTAATCTCACTAAAAAAATTTCACTAGAAATGAACATGAATTGAATTATGAAACATAACGAAATACATATGAAAACATAAGAGACACATTTGCTACATTCACAACCACAAGAATCTCATGAAACAGAGCCGCTGCCTTTCATTAATTCTCTGTCAAAAATACACAGTGAAGAAACAAAGTTTCTTTCCCACAGTCTCCTAGAAGTTACGAGCCAACCCACCCTTTGAAAATTACTTGCATACAATATATAGAATGTGTGAAGAAGAGATAGAATGCCCAAGGGTTGGGGAGTTACTCGAATCATTACAAAATGGAGATGGAGAGCCAACCATCAGCTATAGGTGCAGCACTACAAACATGACATTTGGCTTGGGGTGACCATTTGCCTTCCTTCGCCACTTGGATAGAAGCCAATATGGAGAAAAAAATCTTTAAATAACGCCTTTGGTGCCAAAAAATTGAAGTGTAGATGAGCGGGCCCACTTGGAGAAGTCACGAACTGAAATTTCGTGAAATGGAAGCAAATTGGAAATTTTTCCTCTGTGTGCCACGCCATTTTCTCTGTCCGTCCCGCTACTTTGGGGCCTATTTTGGGGCACTTCCAAGTGTCCAAAATGTGCCCAAGTGGGCTTCTTGGAAAGCATGTCCTGTCTACTTTCTAACCCCATTAGAAGTTTTGAATTTGGTGCTCATTTTCCCCTCCAAATCATCATTCTCCCAAGAATGCTTCCTGTGTGTCAAAAAATTGGCAGAGAGGCCATTTTTGGGTGTTTTTTGACCTTTTGGAGACTCATACCTTGCTAAAATTTCTTTCCCGGGCACCCGTAGTCATGATTTTCCATGTTGAATCCAAAAATGTGAACCATTCCTCATTTGGAGCTCTAGAATTTTAGCGGCGCAGATGGAGAAAAACTCTGTTTTTTGCACAAAAAAATTCAAAATGTGCTCCAAATTTCTTGAAATTTCATCTGGAGATTCCTCATTAAGTGTTATGGTGGGCCAACAATTTCTTTGGCCAATATCCGAAGTTTATCATGCTCTTTTTGCCTCTCTTGCCTTTTCTATGCCTTCTTTAGGTTTGCCTTCAAATTCCTTATTCGTGCCTTACAAACCTTGTTCCGTGCCCAATAATGGTTTTTCATGTTCCTGAGCATGTCCCTGTCCTTGTTTTCTTTCGCCAATCACTGTGTGTCTCCATCTCATACTCCGATGAATGTTGTGAAGCCATGATTGTTGTGTATATTGTACCTAGGCTGCCCTTTGATGATGGTGTGAGGCTGGGTGCCTTTGTGATGTCTGTCACCAAGGGGAACAATGAAATAGGGAGTATTAGGAAGGGAGTAATGTAATGGGAATAGGGGTTATAGGGAGAAATTTGTTTAGGGATATGGGAGGAGTTTGGGTATTTTGCTAGGGTAGGGTTTGAGGTTCTAACAAGGTAGGGTTTGGGGTGTCACGTTGAAAAAATAGTGGAGGGATAGGGGAGAGGGTTTGGTAGTATTTTAGGGCATTTGGAAAAATGATAAAGGGAGGATGGGAAAATGGTAGGTGAGGGGAAAATGATGGGTGGAATGGAACCTTGGCACTAACAACTCACTTTAGCAACCCTAGCCATTCATGTTTTTTGGTGATTTCTTATGGTTGATTTTATGCATTTGGTTGCATTTCAAACATCAGTATAATCCATCATATCATTGATAAAATTTGATGAGAAAGTGATATTATAAATCCTAACTTTCAATTTGATAGCATTCACAAAAATTTGGAGTGATTTGGCACTTGTTTCAGCCCTTGGTCTGTGTGCGTCGCGCGTAAAGCCCAGTGTGCCATGCCTTGGGTATGCACCGCGCCTGTGGAAAGTTTGAACTGCGGGTAGGCTCTGTGTGCACCGTGCCCTCTGTGTGCACCTCACCCCTGAGTATATGCACCGCACTCCTTGGAATTGCCTCCAACTCACTCAAACATGCCCGATGCACCCTTTGCTCTCCTAATCACTTTGCAATGTTTCTTTATGACCTTGATTTGCAAAATGACCTTGTTTGCTTGTGGAAACCTTGTGGAATGAAGAATTTGTAGTTCCAGAGGAAGATTTCAGTCAACTTCAGGCCTTTTAGCCCTGTGCGCCATGCCTTGCATGTGTGTCGCGCCAGTGTAAATTTACACTGGAAATTTTCTCCCAGTGCGCCGCGCTCTCTATGTGCGTCATGCTCTTTTCAAGGTGATGTTTGGAGGACGTCCTGATGTCCAAATTGGGTGAAGGATATCTCGTTGGAAAGATTATTCAGTCTACTTTCCAACCCAACCTGAATTTTGCAATTTGGAGTTCATTTTCCCTATCAAAAAGCAAATCTCCCAAGACTGGTCAAAATGTGCCAAATGAGGCTGCCTCAAGGCAGAGTGCTGTTGCAATCAACTTTTGAATGCCTTCCTAAACTCCAAATTGAGATCGTGATTGCTCATTGGAAAGATATTTGTGTCTGGTTATCATTTTACACATCAAGAAAGTCATTTGGCCAACTTAGAGAGGAGAAAACGTGATTTTCCCAAGGTCACTTCAGAGGTGCATGAATTCTCCCGAGGCAATTGTATTTTTGACATTTCTCTAAAACCATGACACCTGTGTAAAAAGTGAAGGAGTTTTTTCTTCCTTGGCCTATTGTCGAAAAACACATCTCTCAGTTTTTCCAAATTCATCTTTCCTTGCTGAGAAACATCATTTGAGTAAAACATGCGCCGATGTGTGGAACAAGAGATTTGTCGAAATGAAAGGGATACGAAATTTCTAAATTCTTGAGGAAATTTTGGGAAGTAGGGAGGGATGTTAGGAAGTAGGGGAAATTGTAATCTCAGAGATTGAGTGATGGGAAGGGGTCCAAAAAGGCAAAACACAAGTCCAACCTAGAAAATTTCCAGGTTGTAGCAAGAAACTAGGGTTTGTGCGAAAATGAGGAATTTGGGGGATCTCAATGATGGGAAGTGTTTGATAAGGTACTTTAAGGATAGGGGAAGGTGTATGAACATCAGGATACAATTTTTGCGGATGATTTGGCCGTCCAAGAGAAATTGCCTTCAAAACTCTAGGAGAGGGAAATGACCTTACCTAGGCGCAACTGAAGCATGAACAAGGTGTAAAATGACCCAGTGGGACTTGAAATGATAATGACAACTCTTTGAATGGTGGTACACTTAGCTGAACGGTGACATGGACCGAAATTTGGACAACTTTGACAAGGGTAAAATCAAACCCTAGACCTAATGCCTAGTGACCAAATTTTGCTTGAAGACTCACTGAAATGACAAAATTTGACCTTGACACCTTAAAATCACTTTGTAAGAGCATGTTTGATCACTTGAGGAAGGCTGCAAAGACTGACACTAACATTGGCTCCAATAGGGATGGCAACTCCTTGGAGGTGCCAAGAACTACAGATCTTTGGGTGAGCAGACAGTGCCTTCGTCCATTGGGCTATGGAGTCCATCATTCCGACAAACCAACATGACTCAATTTATTGACTGAAAATTTACTCAAACTGACTCAATGCGAACTGAAATGACTGAAAAACTTGACCCTATGCAAAAGGAAATGACTCGTGACTGACTTAACTAAAACTAGAACTGACAAAACTTATTCAATGGCAGCAGTCCATCAAGATTCGAGGGTTTCAAAACATGATGACAACCACCTGTGTACTAATGCAATATGTACAATCATGTGTAATGTGTCTTCCAATGTAACCAATCAAGTAGATGCCTCCTTGATTGATTCTCTGAATCAGATCTTTTGGTCAACAATAGATACTTGCAACTGGGCATCCAAAAACATAATTGACCATGATCTCCTTAACCACTGAATACTGCAATAATGACCCTTACTGCTGACTGTAATAGATTTGCCACTGGATCATGAAAAACATGAAGATTTACCTCCTGCTGAGGAAACAAGATGTCCTTTTCTTTTGATTTTGATCTTCCTTCATAATGTACTTCATAAAAAGTATGTTCCTGGTCCTCAAAAAATTCTGAACAAGTAGATGAATGGATTTCCTCTTCAAAGAACACCTCAAAACATGAAACATATGAGGAAGAGTCTGAAAGACAATCCTGAATGTTCTGCTCTTCGGTAGCCTGAATGTATTGTAGGTCACCTTCATATGATATGATAGCCAGATTGTCTTTGCATTCATCAATCATGAGAAAAGAAACTTCGAATGATTCTTGAAACCCAAGCATGACATTTCTATCATCTACCAACGATTCATCCAATGAACCTTTTTCACTTACTTGAACAAAATTCTCATCTTGCTATTCATGAGCTGACTGGATTACCTCTTCATGAAGACTATGTTCTGATGACATGAGAACATTTGGATCCAAAACTTTGTCTTCATCTATGGACAGATCCGAAACAACACTTTTTCTTTCATCACTTTTAGCCATATGGAATTCTTCAACCTACTGATCTATAAAGTTGTTCACCGGATTGCCATCCTTTTCTTTAGAGATATTACGAAGATTTTGCCTTATAAACTGAAATGCTTCATAACACAAGGGTACAGAATCCTCTTGCATCATTAAATCATGTATTTCGGTTGCCTCACCTTCATCTGTAATCTGACCTTGAATTGTGTTTGGTGGCTGCAAATCTGGTTCTGTATCGAAAATGATTTCATCAATCATTTCAGGGGAATATTTCTTATTAACGACTTGCTCAAAAATTTCGCCATTTGTCTCATCCTCAACATTAAAACTGAGAGATTGTTGATTTCCTACAATCTTTTCATTTGCAGATTTACTATGCAATTTACCCCGCAAAAACTGAAATGATTCAAAACATAAAGGTAAGGAATCTTCTTGTATCGTTTGATCATATAAGCCAACTTCTATGTCTTCATGTGCAACCTGACTACTAATGGCATTTAGGGGCTAGAACTCTGAATATAAGAAGTCTGGAACAAAGTTTTCATCGCCCTCAAGAGGATCCAAATCAAGATTTGTCGATAGATGATGTCTGATTGCATAGAAACTTTCTCTAATGAATTGACATGAATCAAAGCACAAAGGCAAAGATCCTTCACTTACTTCAAATTCTGCTACACTTTCCTCATCATTTCCATAGCTGATATGCATCGTTTGATCATTGTACTCGAGCTGTTGTAAGAAAACTTCCTCATCCCACAAACTAGCTGCTAATTTGTCTGCAAGATTAGCTTCTGTTTGGAGAGCATAATCATCATCATCATACTGATCAAACTGAGGCAAATCATCAGTATAAAACATGTCATCAAGAATACATGTCATATCAACAGTTCTTTCTTCTCCAATATGATCTACAAAACAATCCTTATGACTACTAAGATAATAAACAAAATGTTTTGGATCAGCCACTTGTTCATGAATGCCATTTTCATCTTTTGCAGTCATTTTTCTCACCATCTCTTCTACTGAACTCATCAAAATGTCAAGCTTTTCCTCTGAAGGTGTAGTTTTCTCTAGATCCACATTTTTCATCTCTTCTTCTTTCAACCTTGTCCTTCTGATCAGAAAATGAGCCTCTACATTTACTGCATTGTTATGCATCTCTTCAATTGTTGCGACATTCTTATCTCTCAGCTGAAACTCCATTTCTGGATCAAAGGCACCCGGGTAGTGCAAGAGAAGATCCAGGAGTGGGTCTTATATCAACTGGCATTGAATAATAAACTTGATTAAATCTGACTGAAAACTGTTGTACTGTCTCCCCTGGTAGTCTTTTCAACTGATTATACTCTTCTACGATAAGGAAAAGGTTCTGTCCGATCCTCCACCTGTCAAGAAAAACTTTGATGAACTACTGTAAATCTGTGATGCTCGCATCAGGCAGGGCTTTGAACCAACTCTTGACTTTGCCTGGCAAAGAAAGCTCAAAAAACCTTCTACTGACATCTTCTTCATCAATTTAAAAAAGTTCTAGAAAAGTCTCAACATTCTTCACATGTTGCTCGGCATTGACATTCTTACATTCACTGTCGAATCTTGGCAAGTATAGATCATAGTTTTTGGGGAAAGCATGAAGAACAGAAGGTAAAACAAGAGGTTTATACCTATCTAGGATTATAACAGTTGTAGGAATATGTACAAGAGCGATGGGATCAGGTTTGTTTTCTTTAGGCTCATCACTCTGAAGAGAGGCATCATAAGGTGTGGAAAAAGTAAGGAGGCTAGGATCTAAGGGGAACTCAATATTTACACTTTTTGAATAGTTCGAGTGAAGATTCTGATCACCTTTATCATACAACAAGTTCTGAAAAACTTCCAGGGCAGCTTCAAGAACAACAAAGAAGTAATTCACAAGGAAGCAGAGTAGGTCCTGAATACCATTCCACTTTGGATACCCTAACTTTGTGTAAGATCCTTCCATTTTCGCAGAGAAAAAGTTAGTCCTCTAGTGGAGTCACCATGAAGCAACGATTGCTGGATTCTTCAGTGAATGGAGTTGCCAAGTGAATGATTTCAGCCTTCTTATGTCTGATCACTGTTCACCATCAACAATCAGCTCTGAACTTGAGATATGTACTGGGGAAAACAAGCTTCAAGAAAACCATTTTCTTCCCCAGTATGGTCGCCACTATGTTAGCACCTAAATCTGCCTTAGGCTGAAGGAAGGCAAAAATTAGGGTAACCACAAACCACGCTTAGTCTGGTAGCTATCCCTACCAGAGCAGGAGAGGGCTCTCTCCTAGTCACGCTAAATGAATAGATAATCAAAAACGGTCTGAGATGACTTACAATGAAATATTTACCTTAGGATAGTAAGTGAATAGGGATTCGGGAAACAATTTTCATGAATGACCGAGCTTCTAGGATGTTATGGGACTAGCGCTCAACAAAGAACAGAGAATTTAATACAAAGGCACAGATTATTCTGTGAGGCAAGGTAGGCGGAAAGTGTAACAATTTAGTATGAGGTACCACGGCATGAATAGATTGTTGAAGAAAGTGAAAAGGGCATAGTGACATGAATCCTTTTCAACAGAAGAATAACACTGAACATGAAATTTTCCCACAGTCAGAGCAATAAAATTGAATTATGCCTAATCTCACTCAGAAAATTTCACTGGAAATGAACATGAATTGAATTATGAAACATAATGAAATACATATGAAAACATAAGAGACACATTTGATACACTCACAACTACAAGAATCTCATGAAACAGAGCCCCTGCCTTTCATTAATTCTCTGTCAAAAATACACAGTGAAGAAACAAAGTTTCTTTCCCATAGTCTCCCAGAAGTTACGAGCCAACCCACCCTTTGCAAATAACTTGTATAAAATATATAGAATGTATGAGGAAGAGATAGAATGCCCAAGGTTTGGGGAGTTACTCGAATCATTACAAAATGGAGATGGAGAGCCAACCATCAGCTACAGGTGCAGCGCTACAAACATGACATCTAGCTTGGGGTGACCATTTGCCTTCCTTCGCCACTTGGATAGAATCCAATATGGAGAAAAAACTCTTTAAATGCCACCTTTGTTGCCAAAAAACCGAAGTGTAGATGAGCGGGCCCACTTGGAGAAGTTGCGAACCGAAATTTCGTGAAACGGAAGCAAATTGGAAATTTTTCCTCTGTGCGCCGCGCCATTTTCTCTGTGCATCGCGCTACTTTGGGGCACTTCCAGGTGTCCAAAATGTGTCCAAGTGGGCTTGTTGGAAATCCTATCCTATCTACCTTCTAAACCCACTGGAATTTTTTAATTTGGTGCTCATTTTCCCCTCCAAATCTTCATTCTTCCAAGACTGCTTCCTGTGTGTCAAAAAAGTTGCAAAGAGGCCATTTTTGGGTGTTTTTTGTCCTTTTGGAGACACATACCTTGCCAAAATTTCTTGCCCGGGCACCAGTAGTCATGATTTTCCATGTTGAATCCAGAAATACAAACCATTCCTCATTTGGAGCTCTAGAATTTTTTTGCCGCGCCATGTGCGCGGCGCACAGGGAGAAAAACCCTGTTTTTTGCACAAAAAAATTCAAAATTTCAAAATGTGCTCCAAATTTCTTGAAATTTGGTCTGGAGATTCTTCATTAAGTGTTATGGTGGGCCAAGGATTGCCTTGGCCAATATCCGGAGTCGATCATGCTCTTTTTGCCTCTTTTTCCTTTTTTATGCCTTCTTTAGGTTTGCCTTCAAATTCCTTATTCGTGCCTTACAAACCTTGTTCCATGTGCAATAGTGGTTTTTCATGTTCCTAAGCATGTCCCTGTCCTTTTTTTCTTTCGCCAATCACTTTGTGTCTCCATCTCATACTCCGATGAATGTTGTGAAGCCATGACTGATGTGTATACTGTACCTAGGCTGCCCTTTGATGATGGTGTGAGGCTGGGTGCCTTTGTGATGTCTGTCACCAAGGGGAACAATGAAACAAGGAGTATTAGGAAGGGAGTAATGTAATGGGAATAGGGGTTATAGGGAGAAATTTTTTTAGGGATATGGGAGGAGTTTGGGTATTTTGCTAGGGTAGGGTTTGGGGTTTTAACAAGGTAGGGTTTGGGGTGTCATGTTGACCAAATAGTGGAGGGATAGGGGAGAGGGTTTGGTAGTAGTTTAGGGCAGGGATTTTAGGAAAAATGATAAAGGGAGGATGGGAAAAATGGTAGGTGAGGGGAAAATGATGGGTGGAATGGAACCTTGGCACTAACAACTCACTTTAGCAACCCTAGCCATTCATGTTTTTTGGTGATTTCTTATGGTTGATTTTATGCATTTGGTTGCATTTCAAACATCGGTATAAACCATCATATCATTGATAAAATTTGATGAGCAAGTGATGTTATAAATCCTACCTTTCGATTTGATAGCATTCACAAAAATTTGGAGTGATTTGGCACTTGTTTCAACCCTTGGTCTGTGTGCACCGCGCGCAAAGCCTAGTGCGCCGCGCCTGTGGAAGTTTTGAACTGCAGGCAGGCTCTGTGTGCACCGTGCCCTCTATGTGTGCCACACCCCTGAGTATATGCGTTGCGCTCCTTGGAACTGCCTCCAACTCACTCAAACACGCCCGATGCACCCTTTGCTCTCCTAATCACTTTGCAACGTTTCTTTATGACCTTGATTTGCACAATGACCTTGTTTGATTGTGGAAACCTTGTGGAATGAAGAATTTGCAGTTCTGAAGGAAGATTTCAGTCAAATTCAGGCCTTTTAGCCTTGTGTGCCGCGCCTTCCATGTGCGTCGCGCCAGTGTAAATTTACACTGGAAATTTTCTCCCAGTGCGCCGCGCTCTCTATGTTCGTCGCGCTCTTTTCAAAGTGACTTTTGGAGGCCTTCCCGGTGTCCAAATTGGGTGCAGGATAGCTCGTTGGAAAGGTATTTGAGCATAATTTCCAATCCAACCTGAATTTTTCAATTTTGGGTTCATTTTCCCTATCAAAAATCAAATCGCCCAAGACTGGTCAAAATGTGCCAAATGAGGCTGCCTCAAGGCAGAGTGTTGTTGCAGTCAACTTTTGAATGCCTTATTCAATTCCAAATTGAGCTCATGATAGCTCATTGGAAATCCATCTGTGTCTAGTTATCATTTGAATCATCAAGCAAGTCATTTGGCCAACTTAGTGAGGAGAAAACTTGATTTTCCCAAGGTCACTTCAGAGGTGCATCTAAAAAATTCTCCCGAGGCAATTGTATTTTTGACATTTCTCTAAAACCATGACACCTATGTAAAAAGTGAAGGATGTTTTTCTTGCCTAGCCTGTTTTGGATAAAAACCTCTCTCAGTGTTTCCAAATCCATCTTTCCTTACTCAAAAACATCATTTCAGTAAAACCTGCCCCAATGTGTGGAACAAGAGATTTATCGAAATGAAGCGAAATGAAGGGGATAGGGAATTTCTAAATTCTTGAGGAAATTTGGGGAAGTAGGGAGGGATGTTAGGAAGTAGGGGAAACTTTAATCTCATATATTGAGTGAGGGGAAGGGGTCCAAAAAGGCAAAACACAGGTCCAACCTAGAAAATTGCCGGGTTGTAGCAAGAAACTAGGGTTTGTGCGAAAATGAGGAATTTGGGGGATCTCAGTGATGGGAAGTGTTTGATAAGGTACTTTAAGGATAGGGGAAGGTGTATGAACATCAGGATACAAGTTTTGCTGATGATTTGGCCGTCCAAGAGAAATTTCCTTCAAAACCCTAGGAGAGGGAAATGACCTTACCTAGGCGCAACTGAAGCATGAACAAGGTGTAAAATGACCCAATGGGACTTGACATGATAATGAAAACTCTTTGAATGATGGTACACTCAACTGAATGGTGACATGGGCCGACATTTGGAAAAATTTGACAAAGGTAAAATCAAGCCCTAGACCTAATGCCTAGTGACCAAATTTTGCTTGAAGACTCACTGAAATGACAAAATTTGACCTTGACACCTTAAAATCACTTTGTAAGAGCATGTTTGATCACTGAAGGCTGCAAAGACTGACACTAACATTGGATCCAATAGGGATGGCAGCTCCTTGGAGGTGCCAAGAACTGCAGATCTTTGGGTGAGCAGACAATGCCTTCGTCCATTGGGCTATGGAGTCCATCATTCCGACAAACCAACATGACTCAATTTATTGACTGAAACTGACTCAATGCGAACTGAAATGACTGAAAAACTTGACCCTATGCAAAAAGAAATGACTCATGACTAACTTAACTAAAACCGGAACTGACAAAACTTATTCAATGGCAGCAGCCCATCAAGATTCGAGGGTTTCAAATCATGATGACAGCCACCTACGTACTAATGCAATATGTACAATCATGTGTAATGTGTCTTCCAATGTAACCAATCAAGTAGATGCCTCCTTGATTTATTCTCCGGATCAGATCTTCTGGTCAACAACAGATACTTGCAACTAGGCATCCAAAAACATAATTGACCATGATCTCCTTCATCACTGAATACTGCAATAATGACCTTTACTGCTGACTGTAACAGATTTTCCATTGGATCATGAAAAGCATGAAGATTTACCTCCTGTTGAGGAAACAAGATGTCCTTTTCTTTTGATTCTGATCTTCCTTCATAATGTACTTCAGAAAAAGTATGTTCCTGGTCCTCAAAAATTTCTGAACAAGCAGATGAACGGGTTTACTCTTCAAAGAACACCTCAAAACATGAAACATATGAGGAAGAGTCTGAAAGACAATCCTGAATGTTCTGCTCTTCGGTAGCCTAAATGTATTGTAGGTCACCTTCATATGATATGACAACCAAATTGTCTTTGCATTCATCAATCATGAGAAAAGAAACTTCGAATGATTCTTGAAACCCAAGCATGACATTTCTATCATCTACCAACGATTCATCCAATGAACCTTTTTCACTTACTTGAACAAAATTCTCATCTTGTTGTTCATGAGCTGACTGGATTACCTCTTCATGAAGACTGTGTTCTGATGACATGAGAACATCTGGATCCAAAACTCTGTCTTCTTCAATGGACAAATTCAAAACGACACTTTTTCTTTCATCACTTTCAGCCATATGGAATTCTTCAACCTGCTAATCTATAAAGTTGTTCACCGGATTATCATCATTTTCTTTATAGATATTACGAAGATTCTGCCTTATAATCTGAAATGATTTGTAACATAGGGGTACAGAATCCTCTTGCATAATTAAATCATGTATTTCAGTTGCCTCACCTTCATCTGTAATCTGACCTTGAATTGTGTTTGGTGGCTGCAAATTTGGTTCTGTATCCAAAATGAATTCATCAATCATTTCAGGGGAATATTTCTTATTAACGACCTGCTCAAAAATTTCGCCATTTGTCTCATCCTCAACATTAAAACTGAGAGATTGTTGATTTCCTACATGCTTTTCATTTGCAGATTTACTATGCAATTTACCCCGCAAAAACTGAAATGATTCAAAACATAAAGGTAAGGAATCTTCTTGTATCGTTTGATCATATAAGCCAGCTTCTATGTCTTCATGTGCAACCTGACTACTAATGGAATTCAGGGGTTGGAACTCTGAATATAAGAAGTCTGGAATAAAGTTTTCATCGCCCTCAAGAGGATCCAAATCAAGATTTGTCAATAGCTGATGTCTGATTGCATAGAAACTTTCTCTAATGAACTGACATGAATCAAAGCACAAAGGCAAAGATCCTTCACTTACTTCAAAATCTACTGCACTTTCCTCATCGTTTCCATAGCTGATATGCATCGTTTGATCATTATACTCGAGCTGCTATAAGCGAACTTCCTCATCCCACAAACTAGTTGCTAATTTGTCTGCAAGATTAGCTTCTGTTTGGAGAGCATAATCATCATCATCATACTGATCAAACTGAGGCAAATCATCAGTATAAAACACGTCGTCAAGCATACATGTCATATCAACAGGTCTTTCTTCTCCAATATGAGCTACAAAACAATCCTTATGACTACTGAGATAAGAAACAAAATGTTTTGTATCAGCCACTTGTTCATGAATGTCATTTTCATCTTTTGCAGTCATTTTTCTCACCATCTCTTTTACTGAACTCGCCAAAATTTCAAGATTTTCCTCTGAAGGTGTAGTTTTCTCTAGATCCACGTTTTTCATCTCTTATTCTTTCAACCTTGTCCTTCTGATAAGCAAATGAGCCTCTACATTTACTGCATTGTTCTGCATCTCTTCAAGTGTTGCGACATTCTTTTCTCTCAGCTGAAACTCCATTTTCAGATCAAAGGCACTCGGGTAGTGCAAGAGAGCAGATCCAGGAGTGGGTCTTATATCAACCGGCATTGAATAATAAACTTGATTAAATCTGGCTGAAAACTGTTGTACTGTCTCCCTTGGCAGTCTTTTCAGCTGATTATACTCTTCTACGATAAGGAAAAGGTTCTGTCCGATCCTCCATCTGTCAAGAAACACTTTGATGAATTGCTGTAAATCTGAGATGCTGACATTAGGCAGGGCTTTGAACCAACTCTTGACTTTGCCTTGCAAAGAAAGTGCAAAAAGCCTTCTACTGACATCTTCTTCATCAATTTCAAAAAGGTCTAGAAAAGTCTCAACATTCTGCACATGTTGCTTGGCATTGACATTCTTACATTCACCGTCGAATCTTGGCAAGTATAGATCATAGTTTTTGGGGAAAGCATGAAGAACAGAAGGTAAAACAAGAGGTTTATACCTATCTAGGATTATAACAGCTGTAGGAATATGTACAAGAGCGATGGGATCAGGTTTGTTTTCTTTAGGCTCATCACTCTGAAGAGAGGCATCATAAGATGTGGGAAAAGTAAGGAGGCCAAGATCTAAGGGGAACTCAATATTTACACTTTTTGAATAGGTCGAGTGAAGATTTTGATCACCTTTATCATACAACAAGTTCTGAAAAGCTTTCAAGGCAGCTTCAAGAACAGCAAAGAAGTAATTCACAAGGAAGCAGAGTAGGTCCTGAATACCATTCCACTTTGGATACCCAAACTTTGTGTAAGATCCTTCCATTTTCGCAGAGAAAAAGTTAGTCCTCCAGTGGAGTCACCATGAAGCATCGATTGTTGGATTCTTTAGTGAATGGAGTCACCAAGTGAATGATTTCAGCCTTCTTATGTTTGATCATTGTTCACCATCAATAATCAGCTCTGAACTTGAGAAATGTACTGGGGAAAACAATCTTCAAGAAAACCATTTTCTTCCCTAGTATGGTCACCACTATGTTAGTACCTAAATCTTCCTTAGGCTGAAGGAAGGCAAAAATTAGGGTAACCACAAACCACGCTCAGTCTGGTAGCTAGCCCTACCAGAGCAGGAGAGGGATCTCTCTAAGTCACGCTCAGTGAATAGATAATTGAAAATGGTCTGAGATGACTTACAATGAAATATTTACCTTAGGCTAGTAAGTGAAGAGGGATTCGAGAAACAATTTCATGAATGACCGAGCTTCTGGGATGTTATGGGACCGGCGCTCAACAAAGAACAGAGAATTTAATACAAAGGCACAGATTATTCCGTGAGGCAAGGTAGGCAGAAAGTGTAGCAATTTAGTATGAGGTACCGCGACATGAATAGATTGTTGAAGAAAGTGAAAAGGGCATAGTGACATGAATCCTTTTCAACAAAAGAATAACATTGAACATGAAATTTTCCCACAGGCAGAGCAATAAAATTGAATTATACCTAATCTCACTCAAAAAATTTCACTGGAAATGAACACGAATTGAATTATGAAACATAATATGAAAACATAATAGACACATTTTCTACACTCACAACCACAAGAATCTCATGAAACAGAGCCGTTGCCTTCATTAATTCTCTGTCAAAAATACACAGTGAAGAAACAAAGTTTCTTTCCCACAGTCTCCCAGAAGTTACGAGCCAACCCACCCTTTGCAAATAACTTGCATAAAATATATAGAATGTGTGAGGAAGAGATAGAACACCCAAGGTTTGGGGAGTTACTCGAATCATTACAAAATGGAGATGGAGAGCCAACCATCAGCTGCAGGTGCAGTGCTACAAACATGACATTTGGCTTGGGGTGACCGTTTGCCTTCCTTCGCCACTTGGATAGAAGCCAATATGGAGAAAAAACTCTTTAAATGCTGCCTTTGGTGCCAAAAAACTGAAGTGTAGATGAGCGGGCCCACTTGGAGAAGTCGCAAACCGAAATTTCGCGAAACGGAAGCAAATTGGCAATTTTTCCTCTGTGCGCCGCGCCATTTTCTCTATGCGTCGCGCTACTTTGGGGCCTATTTTGGGGCACTTCTAGGGGTCCAAAATGTGCCCAAGTGGGCTTTTTGGAAATCTTGTCCTATCTACTTTCTAACCCTATTGGAATTTTTGAATTTGGTGCTCATTTTCCCCTCCAAATCTTCATTCTCCCAAGGCTGCTTCCTGTGTGTCAAAAAAGTGGCAGAGTGGCCATTTTTGGGTGGTTTTTGACCTTTTGGAGACTCATACCTTGCCAAAATTTCTTACCCGGGCACCAGTAGTCATGATTTTTCATGCTGAATCCAAAAATTCAAACCATTACTCATTTGGAGCTCTAGAATTTTAGCGCCGCGCCATGTGCACGGCGCATAGGGAGAAAAACCCTGTTTTTTGCACAAAAAATTTCAAAATTTCAAAATGTGCTCCAAATTTCTTGAAATTTGGTCTGGAGATTCTTCATTAAGTGTTATGGTGGGCCAAGGATTTCCTTCGCCAATATCTAGAGTCGATCATTCTCTTTTTTCCTCTTTTGCCTTTTTTATGCCTTCTTTAGGTTTGCCTTCAAATTCCTTATTCGTTCCTTACAAACCTTGTTTCATGCCCAATAGTGGTTTTTCATGTTCCTGAGCATGTCCCTGTCCTTGTTTGCTTTCTCCAATCACTGTGTGTCTCCATCTCATACTCCGATGAATGTTGTGAAGCCATGACTGCTGTGTATACGGTACCTAGGCTGCCCTTTGATGATGGTGTGAGGCTGGGTGCCTTTGTGATGTCTGTCACCAAGGGGAACAATGAAACAGGGAGTATTAGGAAGGGAGTAATGTAATGGAAATAGGGTTTATAGGGAGAAATTTGTTTAGGGATATGGGAAGAGTTTGGGTATTTTGCTAGGGTAGGGTTTTGGGTTTTAACAAGGTAGGGTTTCGGGTGTCACGTTGACCAAATATTGGAGGCTAGGGGAGAGGGTTTGGTAGTAGTTTAGGGCAGGGATTTTAGGAAAACTGATAAAGGGAGGATGGGAAAAATGGTAGGTGTGGGGAAAATGATGGGTGGAATGGAACCTTGGCACTAACAACTCACTTTAGCAACCCTAGCCATTCATGTTTTTTGGTGATTTCTTATGGTTGATTTTATGCATTTGGTTGCATTTCAAACATCGGTATAAACCATCATATCATTGATAAAATTTGATGAGCAAGTGATTTTATAAAGCCTACCTTTCAATTTGATAGCATTCACAAAAATTTGGAGTGATTTGGCACTTGTTTCAGCCCTTGGTCTGTGTGCGCCGCGCGCAAAGCCCAGTATGCGTCGCACCTGCCGCGCCCTCTGTGTGCGCCGCACCCCTGAGTATATGTGCCGCACTCCTTGGAATTGCCTCCAACTCACTCAAACACACCCGATGCACCCTTTTCTCTCCTAATCACTTTGCAACATTTCTTTATGACCTTGATTTGCACAATGACCTTGTTTGATTGTGGAAACCTTGTGGAATGAAGAATTTGCAGTTCTGGAGGAAGATTTCAGTCAACTTCAGGCCTTTTAGCCCTGTGCGCCGTGCCTTCCATGTGCGTCACGCCAGTGTAAATTTACACTGGAAATTTTCTCCCAGTGCGCCGCGCTCTCTATGTGCGCATGCTCTTTTCAAGGTGACTTTTGGAGGCCTTCCCGGTGTCCAAATTGGGTGTAGGATAGCTTGTTGGAAAGATCTTTGAGTCTGCTTTCCAACCCAACCTGAATTTTTCAATTTGGAGTTCATTTTCCCTCTCAAAAATTAAATCTCCAAAGACTGGCCAAAACGTGCCAAATGAGGTTGCCTCAAGGCAGAGTGTTGTTGCAGTCAACTTTGAATGCCTTCCTCAACTCTAAATTGAGCTCATGATAGCTCATTGGAAAGATATTTGTGTATAGTTATCAATTGAATCATCAAGCAAGTCTCTTGGCCAACTTAGCGAGGATAAAACTTGGCTTTCCCAAGGTCACTTAAGAGGTGGACAAAAACCTCTCTCAGTTTTTCCAAATTCATCTTTCCTTGCTTAGAAACATCATTTGAGTAAAACCTGCCCCGATGTGTGGAACAAGAGATTTGTCGAAATGAAGCGAAATGAAGGGGATAGGGAATTTTTAAATTCTTGAGGAAATTTTTGGAAGTAGGGAGGGATGTTAGGAAGTAGGGGAAAGTGTAATCTCAGAGATTGAGTGAGGGGAAGGGGTCCAAAAAGGCAAAACACAGGTCCAACCTAGAAAATTGCTAGGTTGTAGCAAGAAACTAGGGTTTGTGCGAAAATGAGGAATTTGGGGGATCTCAGTGATGGGAAGTGTTTGATAAGGTACTTTAAGGATAGGGGAAGGTGTATGAACATCAGGATACAAGTTTTGCCGATGATTTGGCCGTCCAAGAGAAATTGCCTTCAAAACCCTAGGAGAGGGAAATGACCTTACCTAGGCACAACTGAAGCATGAACAAGGTGTAAAATGACCCAGTGGGACTTGACATGATAATGAAAACTCTCTGAATGATGGTACACTCAGCTGAATGGTGACATGGACCAACATTTGGACAACTTTGACAAGGGTAAAATCAAACCCTAGACCTAACGCCTAGTGATCAAATTTTGCTTGAAGACTCACTGAAATGAAAAAATTTGACCTTGACACCTTAAAATCACTTTGTAAGAGCATGTTTGATCACTAGAGGAAAGCTACAAAGACTGACACTAACAAGTTGATGCATTAATGCACTCAACTAGTGCTACTCCAGTTAACTGAATATTCCCTCATCAGAAACTCATGCATGTCTATCCTGAGAAGGACCCAGTTGAGATTAATGTTCAAGGACAGTGTACTATCAGTTGCATGTGTTTTCTCATGGAGAAAACTCATGCATGTAGTAAAGGATTTATCCTTGAGGATTGCGTAGTTTTGGAGGATGACTTTTCCACTTGGTAAAGGCAAATCATCCACAAGGAACAGTGCGAGGAAATAGGAACTTGGAGGGTAGAGAGGAAGAATAGAGAGAATCCAAGATTGCCTGTGAGCATCTGTGAGGATTGTACTGAGAGCTGGCTAGCTGTGAGAGCTAAGGCTTTGTATAATTCCTATGTATTTCCACCATGTATGATAATACAATAGTGTGGGGTTTTCAGCTGAGGCTTTCCCCAAAGTATTTTCATGTGTATTGTGCCATTGATTCTTCTTCTTTTGGTTATATTGTTCAGCTCGATATTTAAGCTTCCGCAAATTGATAGTAGAAGTAGGTAATAATATTCTGCTTTGATTTATATTGCATTATTGGGTTAATCTACCATCAGATTTTCTACATATTGTACTTAGCATATAGTTAGTGTTCTGTTAGTACCTGCAATACTAACCTGAGCTCACAATGCTTATGTTCTTCCTTGGTCTTTGTATAAACCAAGATGTCATCAAACCAACACAAATTTATTGAAGTACTCACTAAAAACACAATTCATTAGGCACATAAATTTACTTGATCCATTGATAAACTAAAATGAAACCACCACAAACTCATAATGCCCCATACTTAGTCTAGAATTGATCCAAGTCTAGGTGTGACAAAGGACCCTTCCAAGACCTTTTACTTTGGTGATGTGTTAAATTGGATTTTTAAAAGAACATAAATGAATACATCTGCATGTTGTAAAGAAGAGGAACATGACAATCATCATCACATGAAAACATAAGCCGTTGATAATGGAGTTCATCCAGGAGGGACTACATCTCCAAGCCCTAATGTCAAGATGGTGTAGGCCCCTGCATTAAGTGATATCAATAGTGATGATGTACATAAGAGTTGATGTCGCTATCATACAAGGAAAATTCCCTCATGCAGGAGTGGCTCCAAGAGATGTTCCGCTACAGGAATTCCTAGTAAAAAAGGACTCCTATCAGTATGACATAAACTCGTGCCTGATGATAATGAGCATCTCGCCAGCATGGCATAAAAAGGATCTCAATGCAAACATACATGGTGACACATGAGTATCCCATCAACGTAATGACAAAGGGATTTCACACAAAACATGACGAATCATGACAATAAGTACATCCCACAACTGGTTCCGCGTCACATCAAGCAAGAATCATGAAACAAGTAAGGAAACACGATCCCATAACAAAACATCAAACAGGGATCTATGCAGGACAATGCATAGCAAAAGAAGTACATGAACACTCTACATATACCTCACATCCTGGGCCATCTGAAGAAGCGAATGTCAAAACTGCTAAAGTTAGTCACACGTCGAACCTCGCGACGTCGAATCTCATGGAAATCGTTGCTCACACATGAATGCTGACACCTACACTCCACTTAGAAAAGTGGTCAGAATATGAAATGAGGAAATGAAAAATTTGAATGAACCATCAGATTTGTGGCATAGAATAGTGCAAAATCGATTGTCAAATTTCTGAATTCTGAGAAAATGAAAATCTGAGGCTAAAGGAATCTTTTAGATTCCCCCTAGATTCCTCAAAGATTCCCTCCTCTGGGTCCTCTGAAAATTGGTTTTTTAGATCAGGAAATTGACTACGCCATCGGGTTCCTGTCACCGAAAGGTGTAGGATTGACATAAAGTTTGTCCAATTTGGACACTGCAAAAATTTCACCCTCCTGGAAATTTTGCTCAGTCATGGTTCCACCTGCGATAAATTAATTAAAAAAAATAATGTTGTCTCGATTTTTATGCCCGCTCACAGTTCCTCCATGCTTGGGCACATTGACGAAATGAGCGTTTATATGAATTTTTGGGCGGATTGTTCAATGTGGGTTGGTTGGCGCAGTGGTTAAGGCGGACCAATGGAGGCAGAGAGGTCAGGAGATCAAATCCCGACCCCTCCAAATATACATAGTTTATTTTTAAACAATCGCGGGTTCATTTTTTTGGTTGGTGCATTAACATGTTGGTTGGGCATATTAATAGGTGTGGTGTGTTGGTTGTTGTTTAAGGATGGCACATTAAAGGTTTGATGGTCGTGACATGGGGCTGCCCAGTGGGGGCCGACCCACATGGGTTGGGCGGGTTCAATCCCTGTTAGACCCGCATTAAACACATGGCATACGGTTATGGTTGGGGGGGAGGGGGTGTGGGTTGGGTCCACTGGAGGTGGCCCATGCCCACCCCCATATATATGTTTAATATGGTTATGTATGTGTGCAGAGGTGTGGGTGGTGGCCCACCACCTCCCTTTTATATATATTTTTTATTTTAAATACAATAGCTTTTTTTTTTTTTTTTTCAGAAAGTTGACTGTAGGAGTCATTTTAATGAGGCCAAAAATTCACCCGGAATCCAGTGGCCAGGTTCTGTCCCAATTGTGGCCTCTTTAAGCCTGTCCAGTCAGCAAAAATCGCATGCAGACTCAGTTGGACGAACCGTTCGCACCACCACGATCAAGACGACGAGATATATGCTCTGGTCCTAGTTTGAGAATAATACAAAAACTTTTATTTTTTATCTTTCCTGAGTCCTCTTTGTCCCGTGTGTGTCTCTAGAGCCACCTGGATCAAGAATGCAGTTTTTTAAATGTGCTTATCCTTGATCTTAACATGATGAAAGTTGTTAGTGTGAAATTTCTTGGAAGGTGTACCAAAAACACTTCACTTAAGTCACTAGGTGACAAGTGAACCTAACAACAAGTATATGGTTTCTTGCAATTCAGATCTGCAATAAAAATGGAAAACCTACAACAAAAATATAAATGATCCAGAATAGAAAGAAACAGTAAAAATATCCAATGCAATAACCCAAATGGAAAGACTTTAATTGAATACGTCTTTTATTAAAAACACCTAGTTAAGGAGATCTACATATTAGTCTGTAAAACCCACTTCCATGGGATGTGTCCTTTGATGTCATTGATGCTTCAGAAAATGATATTCTTTCTCAATATGTGAAAAACCCAAACAAAATGTGGAGAACTCAAAATGGGAGCTCAAAGAAAAAAGACGATAATGGTGATGATGATTATGATCATTGTGAAGAATGAATGAAAAACCTTCCTATTTATAACAAAGTATCGAGTTAATCTTGAAAATGGAGAATAATAAAAAAATATTAACCAAATTTAGATCTAACCACTTGGAATACTTTATTATATTTATTGGAGAGGGAAAAGATATTTTAAATGGTTAGATATCTTTATTTAGAAATAATTAACAAAGAAAATGATTTATTAATTTTTTCGCGAGAATTAAGAGTGGTGTGAAATCAAAATAATTATTAAATAGTGATTCAATAATTATTCTAATAACAAAAATAAGGAAAATTAAATAAATAGTGATTTATTTAATATTCCTAAGGGATTTAGTCAAATGTGACAAGGAATAATTATTTAATAATGATTGCTAGAGAAAATGAAATAAATAATGATTTATCTAATTATTCTCATGGGGTTTTTTTTTATTTAAATCAGAAAATAATATAGTAAAATTGGTTTACTAAATTATTTTCCACAGTGAAAAGTGATTTTACTATGGTAAATTTAAATCTACATGGTATATTTCGATCCACCTAGTTAGAAGTGGCTAGGTGATCATTTTTTGGTGTTAACAATAGTTGGACCTGAAATCTATTTTTGAGAACATGATGGTTCCTCTTAGTTGATCGAAGATATCATCGATCTTGGATAATGGTTACCTTCTTTTAGTCATTTTGTTAATTTTCAATAATTTGACAAGGCTACCATTTTTCTTCTTAACAAACATTGTGAGTGCACCTCAAGGAGACACATTGGGTCTATTATAACCCTTACCCAACATTTCCAACTATATTTTTATCTCCACCAGCACAGGTGTGCTCATCCTATAATTTATTTTAGACACAGACGATAGAGTCTGGCATGAGCTTTATGGAGAAGCCAATATCTCTCTTAGGAGGTAGTCTAAGTATTTCCTCTAGAAATACTTCCCTATACTCATATAGTACTTGATGGTATTCAATTTTCACCTCTTTTTTTTTCTCTTGAATCAATTACATGCATTTCATATAATTGGCATCTCTTCCTAAAATACTTCTTCAACTGTAATAGTAAAATTTTCCCTATTGAAATTGATTTGGGTATGCCCTTGATTTTCATAGGGTTTCCTTCATCATCCTCACAATCTAAAGTCTTATGAAATAAATCCAATTTGACCATACACAATTCTAACCAACCTATGTTGAGTATCATATTATATGACCCAAAGTGATATACGATCAATGTTTCTTATGTGTTAATCCCATTCATTTCAAATGGGCTTGATTTTATCATCTTAGTTACCTTCCTCTTTTTTCTAGTGGTCAAATGAACCAACAATGATTTCTTATGCTTAATTCTTTGTAAAACCCATGCCTCAACAATTTATGGTGAAAAATAACTAAGGTTAGAACAAGGGTCAACCAAAATTTAAAAAATTCATTTCACAGGCATACCTTCCATATGTATTACCAGTCCTTCGTGGTCATCTTATTTGTTTTCTACAAGTAAATAAATTTGAGGGACAATTTTAATTATGTTGTTAATGGTAGTAGCATCCTAAAAATTTTAGATCCTCCTATTATCTTCCTATCTATTGAGGAAATCTCATATTATATGCTCTTTCTCATAATCATGGCACTTCAAATGTCCTTTCTTCTGATCTCTTGGCTTCTTTCTGCTACTTATATTGACTTATTTCCACTCATTATTGGATAGTTCTGTTAGTACACACTTTTAATTGGAAGACTAACCTTACACTTTTCCCTGGATTCTTATATCACCATGAATTGAATACTTTCCTCCTCAATATAGCCTTATCTTTATTCTTTCAAGCCTTATGGAACTTCTTTTATGCTTTGAATGTTCATAGAAATATTTATCCTTTTGAATGGTGTTTTCAAGTGTCTTGTGTTCATCAAACTCAATCCTATCTTGACAAGACTGTGGTAGCTCACTAATAAGGCAATATAACTTCACTTTGTCATCCTTGATATATGCTACATACCTCAATATCTTCATAAATGTTTAGGTGGTCATCCAAGGTCAATTTCCCCAACTTGATTTCACGGAACTCTCATATTTTACAATCATAACACTTTTCATACAAGTACTTGTTTTGGAAAATTTTCTTAAACTATTTCCATGTTAGCTTCCATTCATTGACACCTTTGTCAATTTTAAGGACTTTCCACCATATGGAAGCCATTTCCTTCAAATTGAATAACTCAACCCTTCATGTTTCCTGAGTAATCATGTACCTAAAAGTAATTCTTAAATCTCAAAAGTTGTAATTTGGCTTCATCATCTTTCTTGATTCCACCATAAAAATTAGGTGGTTTAGCCTTCTTAAAATCCTCTGGTAAGGAATTCTTAAGATGTTTCATCTTCTTGTTCTTATGGGAAGCTAATTTTCTATCATTGCTTGATACATCATATGTGGTATCTACTCTTCCATCGAAGGAATTCATTGACGAGATTTCACTAGAATCATTTGACTTAGTACTTTGGTGGCTTTGTTTAGAAAATATTTTCTCTACATCATTAATAGTTGGTATATGCTTATGGATTTCATACAATATTTCTATATTACTAAATTGATTTCTCTCTACATTTTTGGAAATTGATCCTTGCTAAAAATATTGTTGTAGCTTTTGCAGACTTTGCAACATCACAACATTTGAATATGTCTTCTTTTCATCTGCCCTTTTGTGCCTTTCATTATATCCCCTATAGTAATTTTGAATCCCTTTCTATAGGCTCCTCATTATTTTTGCAGGATACGAAGGAGTTTCTATGTTCCTCCTTTACTTTGATTCTTCATATTTGAAGGAGTAGGTTTCCTCTATAGTATGTTGCACCATCTTTCTTAGTTGCTGAATTCGCATCTTACCTGTCACTTCAATTTGGTCTTCGTCAATGTTGAAATAAAAAAATCATCTTTAGTTGCAATAAATTGTAATTCCTGCATAACATTATTTTCCTTTATAATTCATTTAATGATCCATATCAATCCAAAGTTGGGTCTCTATCCCAACTCTGGCTTCTTTAGAATATTTGTATGATAAAAATTTTGCAAGACAAAAATTATCTACTTCCATGCATAATTGTAACTTGTGCTGATTCAAGAAATAAATCCCATGTGGTTTTAAAACCAATATATTCTGATGAAAATTTTCATGTTTTGAACATCATTATCTCCATGCAAAGGGCTAGGATGAAACAAATTTTCTAGGAAGATCAATGGAGACTACAATCAATCGAACTTTGAAGTCATTTCTTAGGCTACTTTGTTGAGCATGGTTGATATCCCTTACAATACTATTTGAAATAAAGACATATTATTATAGGAATAATTGAGAAAAATGGTGATAAAATATATGTAATAGGGTCATGCTTATTACCAACTATTCACAAAGTGAGGTGAGGTTAAGCTTCCAGCATAAAGATAGACATAGATAGTAAAAAAGGCTTGATTTGCACTAGTGTAGCATATTTCAAGTATACCAACATTTGCAGAAAAAAAAATATTACCTTGAGATTATAATTTAGTGGCCATTTATTTATACTACGACTCTTGTCAAAAAAATTTAAAGCTCTAATGAATAACATCAAGTACAAGGTCATAAAATTCATGTAGATCATTTTAGGATTTTGGTTTCTAAACATGCCATTTTAAGCATAATTTAATTTATGTCATCAATGGTAAATACTCCTGAATAAGTGTCCAAACACTGATAATATTGATTCCCAATAAAGTTGGTCATGTAATTCATCATTGATCTCCTAAATTAGAAAACTCCCCATTCAATAAATTATGATTTCACTAGCTTCTTATGGCCTAAGTTTATAAACCATAACTAATATCCTCAAATTAAAGAGGATATGCTTGTTTCCACCCCATTGTAATTTGGTTTCCTTGAGCCCATGTAGTTCCAAGTGTTGTAAGAAAAATCTCTAATACCACCCATAGCACACCCAATTTTTTCTTAGTAGATTTGAGGATATGGGGTATTAAATTTTCACATTTTCCAATTTAATTTAATGACTCTAAAAATTTAAACTAAGGTGATGAGGTTCAAAAACAAGAACCGACTCACCCATATATAGTTATCATATCTTCCCACAAGGAAACAGCTACTTTAGATGACAAAATGATTATAAGGATCCATCCCATAGGCTTCTACCTTTAATGTGCCTACCATTATAGATGTGGCATGACCTGACTATAGACCATGGGGTATCCACACAGTTAACTTGTGTCATGACACCTGAATTCATGGGATATTAAAGAATACCTCTAATCTCACTAGATATTAATGAAAACCACCCAAAAACCTTTGGTTGTACCCCCTCTCAATACATATTTCTAATAAAAGTAACCCATATTTTTAATAGATATTCACTATTTCTACCGAATACCGATTCTTATACCTCGCAATATCTATAAAATCCCCTAACCCACATCCCCCACTCCCAATACCTACAATATATCGACTCTAGTTTTCATAATTTTAGAACCCCCATTATCAATGAACATGATAAGATATTGGTCAACAAAGTGAAGCCCGATACTATAGACTCAACCTACACTTCATCAATTAAGGATTAACCTTCATGTTAACACCCCTTTTCACATGGATATTTAAAATTATACACACACACACACACACACACTTTTATGCAACTAGCTACATTTCCTTTTACAGTATTTGATTCCTCGATGAACCTATCTATGATATTACTTATTATTTAATTCAATTTTACTCTAATAAATAATTTATGGAGTGACACCTCCTTCAATATTGTCAAGATAGGCCAAGGAGTGAGATTAATTTCTGACATAGGTGGACCAATGCATAGATCAACAAGCATCAATGTGAAACTCGAGTCAAACATCAAAAGAGAGAAATGTGGGAAAAATGGAAATGGTTATCAACTCCCACACTTTTGTGATCATGGAACTCAACCTAGTCTCCCATGTCAAAGTGTTCTCATCCCTAACATGCCAGAGGGTAGGGGAATCCACCCAAGTGTCGAAAGGTTTGCTCATGTAGCCAAAATATAAATGAGAAAGGGCTCATAAACCTTGAGAATTGAAAACATTCCATTAGGATTTTGCCCAAAACATCTTTGGATCATCTCTTTGCGTAGAGCCTGTCATCACCCATCAGCCCTGAAGTCTAATGTAAGGAATTATTAGCTAAATCATGATGTCTAGTTCCATTGGTCATCAACCCAATTTTATGAGGAACCACACCATCAGACAATGGTATAATTCATTGAAGATTCACATCAATGAGCATCAACCTAAATTTCCTACATTAAGCCACATGTCAATGTAATGAAAAAGATAAGAGTAATATTTGAGTTCCCAATATGCATGGGTGTTGGTTTCATTTGTCAATAAGATGATAACTTCTACCAAATTTTCTATATATCAGAGAGCATCAACCCCAAGCTCCAACAATATGGATACTTCAATTTCGAGCTCCGAGGGGGTCACGTATTTGGTTGGAACCAATTATCATAGCCTAAATTTATTCACTCATCTAGGGTCCTATATGCACACCACAATGTGGAATTGGGCCTAAACATAATGTGCATTGGTTGGCAGTAGCCAAGTATACATAAATTTCCCAATTTCCAACGGGGTATGATGATTTTATCATTCAAATTCACCACTAGTTGACCATGATTTTGCATGGGTTCAATTGCATATATTAAATATGCCAATGCTTGAGCATCACCAACATTGTGACACAAATTTGGGACATCACTTGGAGGCCTTAAATTGTATATATGATTCCTTTTTCAGACATACACTTTTCAAAAACTTCAACAAGTTGTTGAACGTACTTGTGATCACAACTAACTCAATGGATACTCCTTGGAATTGGTATCTCTTAGAAAGTGGAGACTTCTAGCAACATTTTGAGAACTATGATTGACTCCCTTAAATGGGGAACAAGTCTCACAATTGGGTTGTGTGGAGTCTTGAAATCTAGTCTCTTCCATGTGGATTTTAAATGCACCCTCAAAATTGGATTTCTTTTACATGTTGGATTTATTTCGTTAAGTTTTTTTAAAGGAGCTTTGTATTTTTTGTCCAAAAAAATATGGTCCTCAATAATAGTTGAGATTGATTAATAGCCCCATGGTATGATTTTTTCTTATAACTCAAAATATGGTTTATTTTACTAGGTCATATGAGACTTTGATAAGTAGAGTAATTTCACATCAAGGCCCAAAACTCTCAAGCATAACCAAAGTTACAATACTAAGACTTTATGCTAAATATATAATATAGATTCTTATTTATCCAAATCAAAATGATGTGGAAACATAAGGAAATATATATCAATGACTTGATAATAAGCCACCTCAAGGGGGAAACATCCTTTACGTCACATAAATGAACAATTTTTGGATGATTCAAATGATAATACCTCCTTGGTATATATAGGATTCTAAATGGGTTTTAACAAATTAATCACTCCTATGGACAAGAGAGATCTCCCTAGATATGGAATCCATAGCTAGAACAAAACGGTCAAAAGCATACAACTTCCTCTAGTGTTAATTATCATTAAACCATAAATATAAAGGGAATGATGGATAGACCTTGCCTTGTTTAGTGATGTTTGTCCTTGTTGTTGTTTGTTGTCTTTGATATCGTCCTTAATGCTCTGATGGAAAGATATAAAGTGAAACAAACAAACAAAACAATAAGAATATAATACATATATGACTAAATGAAAGCTATATGAATGATCAAGGAAACCCATAACAAACACCATGTAAATTTTAACAAATGGATGTGAGAAGGAAAATATACAATTGTATTCAAAAACAGGAAGTGAGTTATAACCAAAGCATCGATGTTGTGACCTCCTTCCAGTTGACTTCATTCCAACTACCTTTCCTTCAAAAGAATATAGACCGTAGGATAGATATTTTGAGCAATGAGAGTATAAAAGTTTATGGGTATTTCTCAGTAAAAAATCCAACCCCTTCCTCATGAAAAACCATTGTATTTATAGGCCAAGGAAGGGTGGGTGGAGGATAATAAATTGAAGTTAAGAACCATTAAGGAAGTGATGAGATCCACTAAGGTAGGGATTAGATCCAATATAGGAGGGATGAAAGCCTATGGAAAATTGGAAGCAGAGGGATGAATTTCCCCATTAGAGAAGCCCAGAAAACCATAAAGAGACCCATCTTCCACTTGGGAAAATTGAAATTTTCACATGGAAAATAATTATTATATTGTTGGTCCAAGTCAACATGAAAAGTACAAGTCAGCCTAAAGAGGGAAATTGACCATTGAAGTCACCATATAAATACAAGTTCATTGACCTCACTTGGAGACCATCATCACACATGACACCAATCATCCATCAATTCATACACTTATGAAATCCTAGGGTCGAGTTCACACGTGCGAAGGAGAGAGAGAAGCTATGTTGACTAACATTGAGTTTTTGTTTTGGGTTTTATTTGACCAATGTTCACTTGGGTTATTTTGACTTGGTTCGACCAAATTTTGATCTATTTTTGACGGCTTCATTGACTAAGGCGTTGACCAAAATGTTCTAGGCACTTTCACCATCTTTGACTATAAATATGAAGCTAGGGTTTGACCATAGGTTGACTTTCTGAGTTGATTGAAATTGATGGCAGATTTGTTAACTATTTTCACTCGGTTTGACAGAATAATAAAGGCTAAATTTATTATTTCTTTGACCAAAATTTTCTCAGCACTATTTAACATTGACTTGGACTGGTTAGGACTGTCATTTACTACTATTAATTTTACTTGTACAAGGCCAAAAATTGTAGACTAGTACTTTGACCAGATTTGACATTATTGCTCATCATTGATTGGTTATTAAATTGTTGACTTGGATAATCAAGGATTTTACCTTTGACTTGTTAATGAATGTACTTGAAATATGTATCTTTTTTGAACAACTGATTATCTAATAGAATAAGAATCTAGTTAGGTTTCCGCCTTGTGGGGTTTTCCTTAGTCTTTGACCCAAATCTTTGTGTCTCATTGATCTTAGTTGTCTTTTATTGTGCATATTATTTATTGTTCTAACTAGAATTACTTATTGTTATTGGACGATTAAAAATAAATTGGAAATGTGATTTCTACTCAAAGAATAAAATTTATACGTGATTGTTCTAACATAGAACATTGTAAAAATTAGTAGAGCCAAATCCCCTCCACTTGGAGTAAATACCATTATGAGGCTTCTAAAATGGAAGCTTCTCATGATTTTTTTTTTATTTCTACCCATGATCAAATAGTTTCATACCCTGTAATGCAGAAAAGTGTAATATTATCACATGTTATTGGTTATCCAACCTGTAATATTATGATTTATCAGAGGGTGTCTATAGTGTAACATGTGACATTCTTTGGAAATAGAGCTTTTTAAGGTATTCAACCAATATTATTATCATTCACAATAATTTGTTTCTTCCATATTATTTATGGATTGATGGAAATAATACTTTATATAGAGAAGAATAGGTATATGACATATTTTTCATGACTGCAAAAAAATAATGTGTAATAGATTTCCCCCTTAAAGTATGAAGTCAGAAAAGGGCGATGAATGCAATACTTTATCATGCAAATTTTTCAAAATAAAGAGTAGTCCAGTTGGACATATCATCAACAATCAAACAGTTACAATAAAATAATATCATATGATCATCTATGAGATAGATATCCCCATATTCAAAATATAAATGACTCAAAGTATGATAGGGGACATGCAAAGGTCCACATCGAATGAAAATATCATGGTCACTAGAAATACATCGTGGATCCATGTTTGCATGACTCAAAATGAACATAGCTACCAAACATACATCATGGATCTACTTAACAATAATAAATAATCAACTCCATCACAACCTAGAAATACAAACAAGATTTTGGGTCTTCATACCTATCTATCCATAATATGAATCTAACCATGTGAATGAGTTTGTTGAGGCCGAACATGATAGAAATCATCTGATTACTAGTCAATGATGAAAATTGTTAACAGAGGCACAATGAACCACCAATAATGGTAATGGCCCTTAAGGTACTCAAGTACATTCTAGAAAGTGGAAATAAATAATTGTAAGTCAAGCACTCATAGAATCATTCAATCAAAGGCCAATAATATAAACCTGTCCTCAAAAGAAAAGAAATTATTCCATTGAGGCATGCAAGTTCCAAGGTATTAAATGGTCTCTAAATCAACTTCCTAGATAATGTATTGAAGTTGATAGGAAGTCATCCGTCACAGGAGGGCCTTGATGTATCCCGCATCAATGACACAAGATAGGTATCAATATTTGAAGTGGAACATAGTACAAACTATTTTAGGACTAAATTGTAGAATTTCTTGTAGATTCACAAGCTTGCTCAATTTACTAAAACACACGACAAGAATCTACTTCTACTTTCAACCAACAGAAGCCAATAGATTGATGAAAATAATATGAACAATAAGAAGACAAAGTAATGGCACATAACACAATATTTTTTCCTGGGGAAAGGCACAACTCAAAACCCTGCCTATGTGTATTGCATTAAATTAGAAATATGAGTTAAGATACAAATCTTATTCTCGCAATAAAAATTCCTCACAAGTATGCTCAACTCTCTACCTCACAAGCCCACTATTAGCCAACACTTAGCCAATTTCCACTCCCTGCCAAGCCCCTATTTCCTTGCACAATTCCTAGGATGAATATTCCATATTTAAATGGAATTCACACTTCCAAAACTGTGAAATCCTAATTAGGTCATCTTCCTAACTACATGCATGATATTTACAATTCAGTAAATCATACAATTGATAGTACATTATCCCTACATCTAGTCTCAATTGGGTCTTTCTCTGAATTGACGTGCATGAGTTTCTCATGAGGTAATCTTCAATTAATTGGTGTAACACTTATGGATGCACCAATGCACCAACTGATTGTTAGTCCTCTATTAGTTCCACAAACAGTGAGAACTAATTTAAGTGACCATAACTGGGTAAACTAAGTTATCTAATTACAACTCAATTCAAACTCATACTAGACCCCTAAAATTTAGGGAGAACATATACATGACTTCTAAAAGACTTCCAACTCGAATTCCTATGCTAATTAAGTTAATTAAACTTAATTAACTATTTATAAGTTGCTATGGGAATATAATTTGATTTTAATTCACAGTTTAATTCAATGACAAATTAAACTCGAATTTCTTGTTCCATTTCTCAACACTCCTTCTCAACAAGAAAGGGATTATTAGCTACCCTGATCTGGTCTCTGTGAAACTCAAATTTACATATTGACAATGCCTTTGTAAAAATGCCATCATCCTTCTCCTCTGTGAGAATGTACTCTAACAACATGATTTGCCTCAATACACAATCTATGAGATGATGATAACAAATATCAATATGCTTGGACCAATCATGAAAAACTAAATTTTCAAAGAGTTTGATACAACTCTAATTATCATTGTAAATCACTGTCGGATCCATCTACTGACCAAACAAACCAACCAATATCTTCCTCATCCATATGGCCTCACATGCTTCCTGACTTGCATCCATGTACTCTGCCTCTGCTGAAATGGGTGCAATGTATCTCTGTTTTCTGTTGTACCAAGCAACTACCGCTTACCTAATACTGAAGATCACACCTGATGTGCTCTTCCTGTCAAATGGACTCCCTACCCAATTTTCATCGATGAAGCCTTGAACCTTCACTCCCTTTTTCTATATATACCATAATCCATATTGAGTAGTGACCTTGAGGTATCTCAGTACATGCTTTATCGCCTTCCAATACAGCTTGGTAGGCTTAACCATCACTTGAATAATCTGGTTAACTACATAGCATAAATCTAGTCATGTGTTCAGCAAGTAAATGAGTGCACCCACAAGATGTATATAAACAGTAGCTTCCACTACCTCTCCCAAATTAGCATCCTCCTTCCTCTAGTTACCAGCTAGAGGAGTCTCCATAGGCTTGTGTCTATCAATGTGGAACCTCCTGAGTATCTCATTGGCATACTTTCCTTGAGAAACAAACAACTCCCCATCACCCTATCATAATTCCATGCCCAAAAAGTAATGCATGAGCATATCAAACTCTCTTGCAAGGTCCTCCTTGCAAGATTTGATTAACTGATCATCACCTGTTAGTATGAGATCATCAACATAAAGTACAATGATCAACAATATACCTTCCACCACTATGTGGTGCAGGTTCACATCTGCTTCACTCTTCATGAAGCCCTACCTAGTGAAGTCGTTGTCTATCTTGGTGTACCAAGCACAAGGTGCTTGCTTCAACCCATACAACACTCTCTTGAGTCAACGCACATGTGACTCACAATTGAAGGTTTCAAAACCTTCACGCTACTCAATGTACACCTCTTCCTCAATCATGCCACTAAGGAAGGTTGTCTTTATATCCAAATGATGTATCTTCCACCCCATTTGTACTGATAGCGCCAATATAGATCTGATCGATGAGTACCTTGCAACAGGAGAAAAGGTATCATCATAGTCAATCCCCTCTACCTGTGAAAAGCCACGGGCCACAAATCTAGCCTTATACTTCTCCACACTACCATATGTAGCTTTCTTTACCTTATAAAGCCAATTGGAGCTCACCATAGACTTATCCTCCAGTCTTGGGACAACATCTCAAACACTGTTACGAACTATGGAATCATTGTCCTCCACCATAGCATCAACCCAAATCAATTGTTGCACTACTTCCTCAAATTAGGATGGCTCTATCACAACACATCCTCTCATAAGGGCCATGTATCCAATGTACTTGTTAGGTGACCTCCTCTATCTGCGTTTTGATGTGGGTGCTCCCACATTCTCTCTAGCATCCAACAACAATCTATCTGCCTCTATGGTGCACTTTATCCCATCTCTAGAAGACTCTACCTGAGTGGATGTCTCCACTCCTGGATCCTCTGCATGTGGTTGCTCCACATCAATCTGAGGCTCCTCAACCTTAGGAGCTAAAAGCTCCTCAACCACATGTAGTTGAAGCTCCCTCTCAAGGGAAACTTGCATGGCCTTCTCCTCATCGAATCTGACATCCTTGTGAACCATTGTCATCCTGCTGGTCGGTAAGTACACCAAATAGTTGTGAGTTGTATCAATGTACCCCATAAATATCCCCAACTTTTCTCCTGTCACAAGATTCTTCCATGCATCTTTGGTCACATGGAAATATACCAATGACCCAAAAATCCTGAAGTGACCAACATCTAGCCCCTTACCGGATTAAGCCTCCTCTAGTGTCTTCATCCCAAGTATCCGATGTGAGCTACAATTTTGAACATAAACCACTGTGTTGCATGCCTCAACCCACAAGTATAGTGGGAGACCCTGATCATGCAACATCGCCCTCGCTACCCCTACTATTATTTTCTTATTCCTCTCGACCACTTGGTTCTGCTGAGGGTTATGGGGTGCCATCAACTCATGTTTAATCCCTTCCGCTGCATAGAAGTTATTAAACTCATTTGAGACATACTCATCGTCGTTATCACTCCGTAGAGATTTAGCCTTCTTGCCCGACCCTTTCTCCACCAATGCTTTAAACTCACAAAACTTTGTGAAGTTTTGATCAGTTTTTCTGCATAAAAAGTATCAAGCATTTTTGAGAAAAGTCATCAACAAATATAAAATAATACCTAGGTTTGGTCATGGATGTTGTCGAGAATGGTCAACACACATTTGCATGGACTCACTCTAAAATAGCCTCTGTTCAACTGTCTCTTTCGTGAAAAGGAAATCTTGGTGTATTTACCCAAATTAAACCCCATGCATGTATCAACTTTCTCTAGCGTACCTTTGGGTAAACTAGTGGATATCTACTGCATGATCTTCAAAGCCCCATGATGCAAGTGGCCCACTCATCTGTGTCACAACTCACAAATGTATCAGATTTGCACCATCTCTGCTTTCATGCTCAGGGAAAAACAATCCTCTACCTCCATCTTATATATATTCTTCACCCAAATCCCTATCTTATTTACTTGACTCGTCACTATGTGTCGAAGGAACGTCTTTCCTTTCAAGGAGACCACATCATAGCCTCTATCCTCAAGCATGGAAATGGTTACCAAGTTCTTCTTCAGCCCTGACACATACATAATATTCTTCAAGGTGAGTGGAGCCCCATGCACCATCTAAAAAGTAATCTTACCCAATCTAGTACCGCTATACTTGTTGCTGTCACCCATATCTATATGCATTTGGAGATATTTCTCCTCCAGATCACTTAATAATTCCTCGTCTCCAATCATGTGGAATGAAGCTCCATTGTCTAAGTAACATACACTTCCTATCATTGATGACACCATCCATGCAATGAGGGAAAAGTCCAATTTGAATTGAGAGGCCAAAACCTCACCCGCCGCTCCTCTTAAGGACTTCTTCTTGGACTTCTTGAGTGGACAATTTGTAGCAAAATGACCTAGCTCATGACAATTAAAGCAATTAAATTTTGTCATGTCTTTCTTCTCACCTCCATGGCAAGAATATTATTTTGAATGGGAAGTTTTCCCTTTCCCATTATTTGCCTTAGTTTCTAAGGCAATATCTCTTGATCACCAGTCTTTGATGAAGATCCATCCTTAGTGTTCTTCCGGATATCCTCCTACATCAAATCCGACCACAATCATTCCCAATCTGGAAGCTTCTCCCAACCATTGATAGAGCCCTGATAACTATGCCAACTCTTTGGGAGTCCCAAAAGAGCAAGGCTCACCATATCCTCCTCGCAATCGTGATTCCAACACTTCCAATTTCATCACGACATTGAGTGAACTTGGTTAAGTATTTTGGAATAGTCTCGCCTTTCTCCATTTTGATTTTTGGCTAATTGTCCTTCAGTGCCAATTTCCTTTGGTCACTACTATTCTGATACAAGTTTGTCAATTCTTTCCACATAGCATACATATTTTCCTTTCCATGGAGACTCGAGACAATGCAGTCTTGAACTCCCTCAAGGACTATCCACCTTGCCTTTGCCACACACTTCTTCCATTCGGAAAGATTTTGTGCATTTGATGTTGTTGGCTTAGGAATTTCTTGATTAACTAATTCCTTCAAGCCCTTATCCTCTAGCACAACCTCCATTCTGTCCCTCCAGGCTATATAATTAGAGATTCCTTCCAAGGCATACTCGAGCTGAAATTCGTAGAATGGCATATGAAGTATGTATTGAAAATTTGAATTTCACCTCTAACCCAAAACTTCGAAACATCAAAATCTCCTATAGTATATTGAATTTAGCTCTGATACCATGTATAGTTTCTTGTAGATTCACAATCTCATGCAATTTACTAAAGCACGAGACAAGAATCTACTTCTACTTTCAGCCAGCGAAAGCCAATAGATCGATGAAAACAATATGAACAAGAAGATGACAAATCAATGACGCATAACACAATAAGTTTTCCTAGGGAAAGGCACATATCAAAAACCTGCCTATATGTAAATCATAAATATGAGTGAAGATACAAAGCTTGTTCTCACAAGAACAATTCCGCACAAGTATGCTCAACTCTCCACCTCACAAGCCAGCTATTAGCCAACACTTAGCCAATTTCCATTGTCTGCCAAGCCCCCATTTTCTTGCGCAATTCCTAGAATAAATAGCCCATATTTAAAGGAAATTTATACTTCCAAAACTGTGCAATCCTAATTAGGTCCTCTTCCTGATTGCATGCATGATATTTACAACTCAATAAATCATACAAATGATAGTACACTATCCCTCCACTTTAGTCTCAACTGGGTATTTCTCTGAACTGACATGCATGAGTTTCTCATGAGGGAAACTTCAGTTAATTGGAGTAAAACTTGTGGATGCATCATTGCACCAACTAATTGTTAGTCCTCTATTAGTTCCACAAACAGTTAGAACTAATCTAACTGACCATATCTCATTAAACTAAGTTATCTAATTACAACTCAATTTAAACTCTTACTGGACCCCTAAAATTTAGGGAGAACATATACATGACTTCTAAAAGACTTCCAACTCGAAATTCCTAAGCTAATGAAACTTAATTAACTATTTACAAGTTTCTATGAGAATAGAATTCAATTTTAATTCACATTTTAATTCAAGGACAAATTAAACTGAAATTTCTTGTTTCCATTTCTAAACATAATTCAGGGATGATCAATGCAATAGAAGACTTATTTAGAGATGGCCAATGCAATAAAAGGCTTAAGGATTTTAAAACTAGGTAACTATGGTTTAAACTTCTCTTAAACATATTGATGACATGACAATTATCTTAGAAACACTGACTTAAAAATTGGATCATGGGTCAAAAAATAAGACTTTTAATGGAAAATGATCAACAAGAGACAAGAGGATTTCCCAACCTTGGCACAAGGAATGAAAGGGTTTCATGCTCAAGAGTGACTTCCTTTTGCAAAATAAATATAGTTTTATACATATCACTACCCAATTCCCCCCCACCAATCCTGGAGAGTACCTCTTTATTTTTATATGAGCTTGAGGAGGATAACATATTTTCGGACTATAAGCTCATCCTTCAGACAAGTACCTTGGAGTATTTTTAATGAACCATAAGAAGGAGTGGTTTAGCCTCATCATGATGGATGAGTCCTTCACCGTTTAAATTTTAAAGAGTCTAATGAAGTGATAATTTGGTTTTGTTTTCATATTTAGAGAGTTTAAAAAGAGACAATGTTATTTTTCATATTTTTAGTCTCATTAGAATGAAAAAGGATAAAATAATACAAAGGAGAACCTTTTTAGCCATGATTTACCAAAGTAATTCTTTATCATAAATAGTCTACTCAATCTAACAAAGGGTTAAACTTACACTAAAGTGATGCCCTTTCAAATCCTTTAACGAGTGTGAAAGGAAGCAAGTTCAATTGAAATTTTTTAAATATTTAAAGTGTTTGAAAAGAGTTTTAACTAAACTCCCATGATGTTCTTTTTCATAATTTTAATGAGTCCGAAAAAAGATTAAAAATATACTCATGCCAAAGGTTATGTTTTCTTGTTCAAACATATTTTCTATACACTAGACACTTAAAAATCATCATATATGCCAATAAATAAATAAAATTAGAATTTAGGAAAATTAAGTAAAAATGGTAACATAAAATAATTAAAAATGTTTTAACTCATAAAAGGGTAAAAGTAATTTTATTTTCAGCATTTGTATTTACCAATTTCCAGAGTGAAAAAATCCCCATTTCAAGCTTGAATTTCAAGGAGTGATTTATGGCCAATCTATGGACAAATTTTAGCAATGTTTCTTCTAGGTAAGAGCCCTTGGACCTCTCTTCATTTTCACGGTTTAATTTTTGAATTTTTTTGATGTTTTAGTATGTTTTATCATCATTTTTTAGATGAAAGTTCAACTCCAGGGCATCACACCTGTCCCATATCAAGAACTACGATACTTTCTAAATATCATAAATCCTGAATAGGTGTGATACTATCACACTATTTATAGGACGATGATTACAATAGGTGCAAAAGAAAAAATATTTCTTGGTTTTTAAGAAAAAAATTAGAAATTTCTTTTGTAATTGGGTTATTATATTTTTCCTTTTCTTTTTAGCAAGTTATTATCATCACCAAAATTTTAGAATGGAGAGAAAGAGAGCATGAGACAAATGACTTGATTCATTCCAATGATGCAAATACCATGTTAGCACTTCATGAATGTGGTTTAATGAAATTCTTCATTATTCCTGGAATGAGAGATCAAAATGAGCTTTTGGATTATCTAGTGAGATTGTGGGACCCTAATGAACAACATTTCTATGTTGTTGTCCACAAAATAACCCTTGATGTAGATGGCATATTCTTCTTGATAGGGATTTCGAAAAGAGGAGCGAGGATCTCACTAATTGGTTTGAGAGGAGGTGTTAAAAGCATTGGTGGATATATTGCCCAATATTGTTCTTGAGGAAAAAAAGGAAGAGTAGTGGGAAGATACCCATCAAAGATGTTATCAAGCCATAAAGTGGGATAGATGAATTAACACCTATTTGATCAATCCAAGTAAGTAAACTTTGAGGTGAAGCATAATCTGTGTGAACTGGTTCTTATTGCTTTCTTATGCAAAACCAAACATAAAGCATATATAGGTAGGTCTAAGCTTTGACTTCCACATCTTACGATGATTTTCATATTAAATCCAATTATGACTCATTGACACAAAGTCTATAGAATCTTAAAGATGTATCACACTTTCTCACCAGATACTTTGTCTGAATTAATTGTTGGTGAAAATCGGTTAAGGCTGTATTGAAAATTAATTTAAATAGAATCAGTGTTCTAAGTTGTGTAAGAAAATTTCAATCCAAAATAATAACAATCCTTTTGTTCTAAAATGTAAACTAAATCACCCTTCTAACTATTACTTTTAGAAATCATCTAAATTTAATTATTCTAATGGTTTGAAGTATAAATACTTCAGATAAAAACTAAAGAAATTGATCTAATAAAATTACTGCATGAAAATAGAGTATGTACTTACATAAATTCTATGGAGTCATGTGTGATTACAAGATCACTATAGGAAATCCAGTATTTATTATAGGAATTCTTGTGTGATTACAAGATCACTACAAGAAATCTAGTAGTTATTACAAGAGTTCTTGTGTAATTACAGGATCATTATAGGAAACTTTGGCATACAGTTACAAGTATTTTCAATAATTACAAGAAAATAGAGCACACATATTTCTCACATATATCATAAGTATTATAAATAAAATTCATATCAACCATATCAAAACTTAAGAAAGATAATAATAAAAACATAGGCAACACATACCAGGAGGCCCTCCTAGTCTGTGTTGTTTTTAAATCTACAAAAATCTATTGCAACTTATTTAATAGCTGGCATAAATTCCTTCTTATATTAATAAAGACCAAAATTTCAATAAAAAGGTGTATGTATGCATCAAAAATTATGTTTCTCTCCAAACTATATCTTTCCCCTTATATAATTTTATACAAAATATCAATATTTAACTGACATGCCCAAAAATAGGGTCAATTCAATGTTTTATGCTAAAAATAAAGTGATACAACTAGGAATATGATTATTCTATATTCTATTATGAAACCAACTCACAAAAAGATAGAAAAGAGAGATCAATGCCTTAGAATTCAGCCTCTTCGAGAGGGCAACCTCCTTTACATTACACAAATGAACAATTCTTGGATGATTCAAATGACAAAACCTCCTTTCTATATATAGGAGTCTAAGGAGTCACAATATAACCCAGTTGACCTAACAATAATAATATAAAGCCACAAAAATAACAATAGAGTGATTCTATGGGGCACATTAATAACAATATGGAGACAATAGGGGCACAACAATATTAATAAGGGATACAACTACAATAGTAATGGGGTAATCACTAGTATTATAGGGACCCAAAATGCCCCTCTCCCTCAAAAAAGTGTTGTCCTCAATGCTTGAGTAGTTCTGGAAGCTTCTGTATAAAATTCTCATCCTCCCATGTGGAATCTTCAGCGGATAAGTTCTTCCACTTGATAAGATACTCCAAAATTGATCGATTTTGTAACTGTTGAGTTCTTGTTTCTGTGACTGCTTTTGGTTCCAATATAATTTTTCCTTCCTCATCAAGTTCTGGCAATATTGTTTGAATTGGGAGCTTTTCGCCTATAACCTTCTTTAAACATGAAACATGGAAAACTGGGTGCAATCGAGAAGCTGCAGGAAGCTCCAATTTGTATGCCATAGTACCAATCTTTTGCAACACCTTGTACAGACCATAATACTTTGGTGATAATTTATTATCCTTCTTAGCTTGCTTGAGGGACATTTTCTTATATGCTTGTAGCCGTAGGAATACCCAATCACCTACATCAAAACTTCTTTCGCTACGATGTTGATCTGCATATTGTTTCATTCTATTATGTGCCAACACAAGGTTATCCTTTAAGAGTTGGAGGACTTGTTGTTGATGTTCAATGTGATGTTCCACTGCTTGAACCTTGGAATTTTCTCTTAAATACGATGTGATGGATGATGGATGATATCCATAAAGTGCCATAAATGGGGTCATTTTTGTTGTTGTATGGAAGGAAGTGATATACCACCATTCAGCCAGAGGCAACCATTTGACCCATTGTGTCTATTTATCAGATATAAAGAAGCGAAGATATCCTTCCAAACATTTGTTTACTATCTCATTTTGCCCATCTGATTGAGGATGATAAGATGAGCTATGAGCTAATTGAGTACAAAGACAAGAAAATAATTATGTCCAAAAATTTCCAGTGAAAATGGGATCTCTGTCACTTACAATAATCTTTGGGTTTCCATGTAGCTTTTGAATTGTTTCTATAAATGCAGTAGAAACTATACTGGCTTTAAATGGATGTGATAATGCACAAAAGTGTGCATACTTGGTAAGTCTGTCAACTACCACCATGATGACACTCTTTCCCTCAAACTTGGGTAAACCTATGATAAAATCCATTGAAACCTCCTCCCAATGTTGGCTTGGAATGGATAAAGGTTGTAATAGACCTGGTGTCATAATTGTTTCAACTTTATTTTGTTGGCAAACCAAACATTCTGCCACAAACTTTTGAATATCTGATTTAAGGCCCTCCCAAAAAAATTCCTTCTTAACCCTGTGGTAACTTTTTAAAAATCCTGAGTGCCCTCCTAAGGGAGAAGTGTGCAATTCCATAAGAATCTTTTGTTTTATCTGGGAATTCTTACAGAGGTATAAGCATTCTTTGTACCATAACGAATCATTTTTCTAGCTAAATGTATCAGACGTATTGGAGTCTTGTTGTAACTTTCGAATAAGTGCCCACACTTCTTCATCATTCTTCCATTCCTCCCATGCTTCATTTATCCAATCTGGTTGGATAATAGAAATGGCACACAACAATGCTTCCACATCCTCATCCTTTCTTGAGAGTGCATCTGCCACCACATTTTGCTTCCCTTTTTTGTAGATGATTTCAAAGTCATAACCCAACATCTTTGTGACCCACTTTTGTTGCTCTTCAGAGGATAATATTTGTTTTAAAAAGTATTTAAGGCTATCATGATCCGTTTTTACCTTGAAGTGTCTTCCCATTAGGTAGGGTCACCATTTCTTAAGTGCATGGAGTATTGCCAACATTTCCTTCTCATAAATAGCTTTGTGTAAAAACTTTCCCTTGATTGGATGACTTTCAAAAGTAATGGGTCTTTCATCTTGCATTAAAACAACACCAATTCCATTTCCTGAAGCATCACATTCCACAATAAATGTTTTTGTGAAGTCTGGTGTAGCTAAGACCGATGCTTGGCACATTGCCTCTTTAAGATGCTCGAAGGCCTTTGTTGCTTCTGGAATCCATGAAAATGCATCTTTCTTCAATAATGTTGTTAGAGGTGCTGCTATTCTCCCATAATTCTTAACAAACTTGCGATAATACCCTGTCAACCCGAGAAATCCTCTCAGATGCTTTATGGATGTGGGGATTTTCCATTCCTTAATGGCTTTAATTTTGCTAGGGTCTACCTTAACTCCTTCATGAGATACAATATGACCCAGATATTCCACCTCTTGTACTCCAAAGAAACATTTGGATCTTTTTGCATATAATTGTTTCTCCTCCAATAGTTGTAGCACCCTGTCAACATGTTCAACATGATCCTTCTAAGACTTGTTGTAGATTAGTATATCATCAAAAAATACTAACACAAATTTTCTAAGGAATGGTTTGAAAATGGAATTCATCAAACCTTGAAATGTTGAAGGTGCATTGGTAAGGCCAAAAGGCATGACCAAAAATTCATAATGACCCTCATGAGTTCTAAATGTTGTTTTCAGAATGTCTTCAGTCTTCATTCTGATTTGATGATATCCTGAACGAAGATCCAACTTGGTGAAGTAAATTGATCCATGCAATTCATCCAGTAATTCATCAATGACAGGAATGGGAAACTTATCTTTAATAGTGAGCTTGTTGAGCTCCCTATAATCTGAACACATGCACCATGATCCATCCTTCTTGTGCACCAATACTATTGGAGTAGAGAAAGAACTTTGACTCAGTTGAATTATACCAGCCTCTAGCATTTCTGCAACCATACGTTCAATTTCACTCTTTTGGGCATAGGGATATCTGTATAACCTGATGTTTGGAGGAACACTTCCTGGAATCAGATGAATAGCATGATCATGATCATGAATAGGTGGGAGACCTTTGGGAGTCTCAAATACCTTGGAATGATTGTCCAAGACTTTTTGGAGATCTGGAGAAATAGATGATTCCAACGTGGAAACATCTAGCGAACATAATTGTGCAATTACACCTCTTTGTTCCTTTTTCAAAAGCTTTGTCATACCGTTAGAGCTGATTATCTTTCCTGGTTTCCCTGCAATACCCCTTAATTCAACTTCCTTTCTTTCCACAAAAAATTTCATGAAAAATTCTTGAAAATTAAAAGCTATTGTACCCAAGGATTGTAGCCATTGGACTCCTAGTACAACATCAGCACCTCCCATTGGAATGGAAAGCATTGGGCTAGTCAATACATATTCTCCCATGGATAGCTTGATATTATGGCACTTTCCAGAGCAATTTAGTGTTCCTCCATTTGCAACCATCACTTGACACTCTGGTGTTGGATATAAGAAGCAATTCAATTCTTTTGCTACCTTACAATAAATAAAATTGTGGGTACTTCCTGAATCAATCAACACTATTACCTTTTTCTTCTTGATTTGTCCTTCTATCTTGATGGTTTGAGGAGTGTTAATTCCTATCAATGCATTACAAGATATGGTCGGATTCATTTATTCTTTATCTAGGCTTTGTTCCTGGAGTATATCCTCTTCTTTTGACCTTTCTTTCTCATTTTCTTCTTCCTCTTCACAATCTATGTAGAATAATTTCTTCTCAGCACACTTATGACCTTTAGTGTATTTTATATCACAATTGTAACAAAGCCCTTTTTCTCTTTTTTCTTCCAACTGTTTTGGTGTCAACCTTATAGGTTGTGGAAGACTAGGGGCAACAACACTTCCATCTTTATAGTTGTGAGTGGTATGCTTCCTGGTTGCCATAATTTTGCTTTCCATTTTTCTTGCTAACCTGAATGCCTTCTCTAATGAATCAAGTTCCCAAAGGCGAACATCATGTTGGATATTATCCTTTAAATTCCCTATGAACACATCAATCCTATGCTCCTCTAGAATATTTTTTACCCTTATGTTCAATTTTTGGAACTCCTCAATGTGCTCCATTATTGAACCCTTTTGTTTGAGACTTATCAATTGGCTAAAAAAAGTGTTGCTTTTTGTATCCTCATAATGTGCTATCAATTCTTCTGTAAAAATTGCCAAGTGATAATTTGTTTATGAGAGCAAAGTCATTGATACCATACAAACTGATTTGGTTCCAAATATAAAGTTACAATACGTACCTTTTATGTGTTTTTCACATTATTGAGATCGAAAAATTGCTCCATCTGTAATATCCATGTTGCAGGATCCTTGCCATCAAACTTCCTCATATTGATTTTTGGAATATGGTGGGTCTTCGATCCAACATTAGAGTCTATGGAATCATGATTAACATTTCTTTTGTTCTCATCATGAGTTTCCTTTACTACCCTTTCACCATTAGTGACCATTTCTTGTAGCAACTTATTCATATTTATCTTCAATTCTTCCATCTTATCATCCATGCCATCAATTTTAGCGTCCACGCCATTCATCTTAGCTTCCATGCCATCCATCTTAGCTTCTACGCCTTTCTTTAAACAATCCATATTAGCTTCTACACCTTTCTTTAAACCATCAATCTTAGCTTCTACATCTTTCCTTAAACCATCCATCTTAGATTCTGTTGCTTTTTGTGCAAGTGACACTTGTTGCACTTGGTCTCGTAATTTTGATATATCATGTTGCATTTCTTCCTCTTCTTTATGAGTCATGCTAGAGCTTTCAGATTTCTTACTAGGTGTTTGTATTTTCTCTCCTTGGGGCATCAATTACCGATTCAAACTAATTTTTCAAACCAAGCTTATGCAAAAATTTAAAAAAAACTACACACCTTTTTTCACTTTGTAGAAGCTTGATACTGAATCTGATGTATCTCTGTAATTTTGGATCATATAGTTCTAAAATTGTGACCTATAGTAGCCCTTTATGTCCTCTTTCCAATGCTACCAGTCTTATCCAAATTGGATTCTCCAAGGAATAGTTATGCACAATCTCCCAAGATGACCTGATTATAGACTAGTTCAGTAGAGTGAACTTGTACAACATGCCACGAGTCACTGTTTCGACCTTTGGCTCTGAAAAAATATATACAAGAAACTAAAGTCCGTCCTCTTTCTATACCTTCTTATGAAATTTCAATCTGATGCTCAGAGAGAAAGTTATGACGATTTTCCCCAGGTCACCTGTTTGGAATGTAATTCAGGAGTCTGCAAAAAGACCAACTTCCTCAGATCATATCTCCGCAAATATAGTGCAAAAATATTTGAAATTTGGATCAGAGATTCAGTGCGATTTCTTCTCAAATGGGTTTTTTTTTAGCTTCTGAAACATCGCTGAAAAAAGTTATAGTGAAAATTCCACGATGACCTGTTTGGAGCAGCGAAACCCTAAAATCCAAAGCTATGATACCAAATGTTATGAAACTAGCTCACAAAAAGATAGAAAATAGAGATCAACGCCTTAGAATTTAGCCTCTTCGAGGGGGCAACCTCCTTTACATTACACAAATGAGAAATTCATGGATGATTCAAATGAAAAAACCTCCTTTCTATATATAGGAGTCTAAGGAGTCACAATATAACCCAGCCGACCTAACAATAATAATATAAAGCCACAAAAATAACAATAGAGGGATTCTATGGGGCACAGTAATAACAATATGGGGACAATAGTGGCACAACAATATTAATAAGGGATACAACTACAATAGTAATGGGGTAATCACTAGTATTATAGGGACCCAACATATTCCATAATGCATACCCTGTTTTTTGGGTTCTGGTAACTGATCCTTAGCTCATTGGAGAATATTGTGGTAGCTCCCAAGATATTTTGCATAATATTTTGATTCGATAGTCCTTACCATATTTGTTCTTTAACTTCTAGAACGAATAGATGTGGATCAACCTCCAAGTGTCAAAATCATTCTTATTGATGTGGAATTTTTACCATAATTTTGATGGTTAAATTCCTGTGATGACAAGATTTGACCTTTCGACTTCATTAGTAACAAGAATAAATCTATTTTATAAACAATTATAGATTAAAAAGAAAAGAAAAACTCTACAAATGATTTTACCTTTAACTTTATCCTTTGAATGCCATTTCTTTAACAAAATTGGTAAAATGATATGGAATGAAGGTTCAAATGAAGGGTATGATGTCAAAATGGGGTGGCCACAAATATTAAATTTTAAGCCCAATAGATGTGATGGATCTTCCATTAAGAACTGTTCTTTTCATTATTACTCATGTAGCAGGAAGTGTGGCCCCACACGTAGCTTCCAAAGCACAAATGAAATATGCTTTGGAATGCATGGAGCCCATGGTTTTTAATTGGTTTGAAGAGATGGTAATAAATATGAAGGACCAGTTAACCAAGAGTAGAATAGGTCGATTAAAACAATTTGGCTATGTTCAATTTTGGTGTCCTTATTTCTTAAAATGGTACTATTGATGTGCCTTGAGGTGGTAATAGTGGATGATCTTGCACCTAGAGATCCTCACATGAAGCGATGGGTCAAGATGATGGAAAACCATGGAGGTGGAAAGATCATGTCGGTTGGCCCTGCATTCTTCAGATGGTTGTAGAAGCAATTACATGATTGAGGATTATCCATATGCAAGTACAAATTCAGAGGAGATCCAAATTTGGCACTTCCTAAGGGATACAATGGGATGTTTCAGGTAAGAAGGATTTTGAGAAATATGTGTTTTATTTATTTTGATTTTAAAATGTTTTTGTTGTTTTGAAACTAATATCACCTAAATCATGCATATGTAGGACCAATTCAACTAGCCGAAATGTCACCAATTGGTAGGTGAGGCCAACAAGTTGATCATGGAGATATGGATCATGAAGCAACATAGGAGCTTTAGGATATAGACAAAAACCTTTAGGGCCTTACTCAAGGTGTAGAGGATATTCATGTAGAGGATTTACCTTGGCATTATCAACACCATACCTTAGGAGTATCTAAGTGCATGGGTCGTCTGCGTCATTGAGTTTCTTGGGTAGTAGTATGCTACAATGAACATCGTGCCTAGAGATGTTTAGGTAGTGTCCAGTCTATTTTGTTTTGATCAGCATGTAGTAATAAATAAAGGAATTGGGTCATATGATGTCTCAACACTTTTGTCTTTGTAAAACGTTTTGCAAAACTAACTATGGAAAATGGTTTATATTCAACTATTATCTTACAATTTGTGTGAATGTTTGGAATTTATGAATTTTTCAAATGTCTATTTAATACATAGTTAGCTAGAGTATCTATTAATGTATTTATATTCCTTGGAATATGTTGATACTCTAAATAATCAAATTCTCTTTCCAAGAGACGAACCCTCATATACACTCGTAAAAGAGTAGGACTTATGACGAAATTAACATTACTTGGTTACAATACTATGGTTTGTGAATCCAGTCGAACAATTAAACAACAAATTCCAAGGGAAGTGGTATCAGATAATAGTTCAATAATTGCATTATTTTTTCCTATATTATTAGTTGAGAAACCAAGACATATACAATGAAAACTCACCAACTCATCAATAAGTGAATAAATAGCCCATGCAGCAGACCCAAGGTTCAGAGTACTACAACTAGCACCACTAGCAAAGCCAATGTAAGGTAAAGGGAACACCAACATCTGCAGAACAAACACAATGCAAGATAAGAAGTGATGGACAAAACATATTTGCAAAAAGAAAAACAAGCACACAAAAATATGGTACAACATGTACAAAGTACTTATGCAAGAAAATTTTAAGGGTAGTGCTTTTTAGGGTAAAACCCATTTTTGGTCTCTATCAATGGAATTCCATCATAATAAAACAGCTCATAGGCCCCCTTTTCTAATATGTGTTTCATGACATAAGGGCCTTTCCACATGGGTTCAAATTTTCCATATCCTAATTTATTGTTCTCTTGGTCATATAATTAAGACCAAGTCACCTTCTAAAAAAACTTGATGTTTCACTCTTTTATCATGATAAGCCTTAACACATTTCTTATGAGTCTCATTATCCAATGTAGTGTCACAACGAGCCTCATCTAGGCCTTCCAAATACAAAAAATGTTCTTCCTCGACATAAGTAATAGGAAGCAATTCAACAACTAGTTTTAAAGGTGGTATTTCACATTCAATCAGTAAAATATACTCCAAATTGTATACAAGTTGGAAAGGGGTAAATTTGGTAGTTGTTTTCATAGATATTCGATATTATCCATTAAAGCATCATTGTAATAACTGTATTCACTACTTCAACGTAGACATTAGCATGTGGGTAATAAGGAGTTGAGTTTCTTGCTATAAATCCAACTTGACAGATAATTTTGACATCATATAATTTTGAAAATGGGTGCTATGGTTAGTGAAAATGGATTGGGGTACACCAAATCAATAAATTATGTGATTGAAAACGAAAAGTGTTGCATCACCTCAGCCCATTTAGTAAAATAATTTAATACATCAATAATATACCTATGCCCCTCAACCAAGTTAGGGTTACATGTCATGAAGTCAGTGCCCAATTTCGCAAAAGGGCCAACAAAAACTACAGGATATAAAAAAACAAAGGGTGCATGCATCTTATGATTATAAATTTGACATGCATGACATTTTTGGACTGCATGAATTCAATATTTAAACAAATAGAGCCAAAACTCTCTTGCACACAATATTTTTTTGGGCAGTGCCTAGACATATGACCAGCACATTATCTAACATGGCAGTCATTGAGAACTTGTTTGAATTTTCCATGGGTTAAACAACATCAGAAAATTAAATCAACACCACGAATATAAAGTGTATCGTTGAAAATATTATATTATTGGGCTTGGTATCGAATTCGTTGGCATTTAGGATCTGATAATTCAAGCCATAATTTCTAGATTTGGAGATAAAAAATAATATCTCCATGCCAAGGGTCAGATGAACTGATAAAAAAATGTGTTTCATATGGAAAGGAATCCTCTTCCACACTTTTTGTATCAATGTAGGGAAGATCACAAAAAAATTCAGCAAAAACCAAAGATTTCTTAGAATTGGAATGAATGAATTCTGAATCAAACTCTTGGAGGATGACTATCCATTTTGAGTATTTCCCACCAAGCAATTTTCGAGTGAGGATATGTTGTAGGGCGTTGTAATCAGAAATAACAACGGTTTTGCAAAATAAAATGTAGTGACAGAAATATTGGACAACTTGAACAATTTCGAAGGCCAATCACTCCACATGTGAATACTTCATTTTAGAAGTGGTAAGGTTCCTATTGGGATAGTAAATCACATGTGCATCATGTGAATTGCCTTCTTAGACTAGTACCGTATCAATGGTGATGTCCGAAGAAGCTAGGTACAAAAAGTAATCTCAGTGGTAATCCAGAGGGAGTAAAAGGGGTGTATGAAATAACACATTTTTTAACGCATCAAATTCTTTTTGTGTTTATCATGCCAAATAAAAGTGATTTCCTTTCTCAAGAATAAAGTGAATTTTTTTGTAAGTTCAACATAGTTGGGAATGAAACATCGTAAATTGTTTTCCTTCCCTTTCAAACTTTGGAGTTGGCAAAGAGTGGAATGAGATGGTAAGTTGACTATAACATCAACCTTTAGGGGATCAACACAAATTCCTTGCTTGGAAAAAGTGAATCCTAACAAACAACCAGATTCCACATAAAAAACACACTTATGTGTATTCAAGAGAATATTCTAAAACTGACATCAAACAAAAATGTCTCATAGATGCACTGGGTGATCTTGATTATGCATAGAATTGGTAGGTAAATCATCAAGAAATAGTTGTACAATATGCTCGATTTCATGAAATGTGGAGGACCTCGCTCGTTGAAAAATGAAATTAACATTATTTAATCCAAAAGGAGGCTTACTATAAGCGAAGGTTACCCAAGGACAAATAAAAATAGTTTTATGTTGATACGATGACAATATGTCAATTTGATTATAACCAAAAAATCCATCCATGAAGGAAAAAATTTCACCTCTGGTGCATTCACCGATAATCTGGTCGATAAATGGGGTTAGGTAGTTATCTTTGGGACAATATTTGTTAATATCCCTATAATAAACACATACATGAATCATTCATTGTTTCTTAGTGGCCGAAACAATATTGGATACCCATCCAATAAGAGGTACATGGTAAATAAAATCTACTTTCAGAAGTTTTGCAACTTCAGAATTTATAGTTGCAGATTTTTTTTGGTGAATCAGTTGAAACTTTTTCTGAATAGGTTTTACTTCAGGATAGGTTTTTTTCATGAATGACAATCCATGGGTAAATTCCAAGAATTTATTCATAATTCAAAGCAACAATGTCAAGAAATTATTTAAATAAGGTCATATAAATTTGAATTTCTTCAAAGGAACATGAGGCACCTATATGAACGTTTTTTACAATCCCTAATTTTACAAAGATATTAATCGGTATAGTTGTTGAAATATTTACCAAATTCCCTTCATTTGAAACATTATAGATTAGAATGGGAGTTTGTGGGTTATCATTCACCTAAGGTAAATTTATTTTACTATTCTCAAGAGCCTCGAGGTTTGGGGGAAAGGAGGAACGATGATGAAAATCATCCCATGGCTTTTCTCCTAAATATATAATCTCCATAACACTTTCATAAATGTTGAAGGGATCAAGATATCGAGGTAAACTTAACTAAGAGAACTAAGAATATTCATCTATGAATGTGTTCATTCGGTCATTAGTTTTAGAAGCAACCATAGAGGAAAATAATAATGTTTTATAATCTGATTCAATCTCGCTAAGTGGAAATTGATCACCATAATGGATTCATTAATGCTAGTTGAAAGCATGTTAATTTGCTCAATACATGGATATATGGCAGTTGGTGGCAATGGGAAAGTTCCCATTAATGATGAATCTTTAAAAATACCTACACCAACATTCTCATAGGGAATTGTGGTATTACCTACAAATGGTACATTACTAGTTATTGATGAGTCCCATCAATATGTATATCTTGAAGTTCATTATGCTATCCTCCATCCTTAAAACTATCATTTTCCCACATTAATTCACATTTTTTGTTATAATATGCTTAGTAAGAAGAGTAAAAGGTGTTTGTCATAGTATGTGGCCTAATGTGATTAAATTGCACGAAAAAGAAGCAATTTTGAGGCATTTACTATGCAGGGGCTTGATGGAGACAACCATAAGGGAATCTAGGGAGGCTTTTCCACCTCCTTGACTCTCTAACTCGTCTTGAGATCACCAAATACTCACTCACAAACTCGAATTCACTGACAACCGAGTAACTACAAGTGCATGAGAAGCTCAAGGAGTACAAGAAGCAGAATTTTTTAGATCAAGGAGGGAATCACTCCTATTCTCAAGGGAGTTGTTATTAGCTACATTTTTGTATAAATAAACAAGCTAAAAGGTTGATTAGGATTCAAATTTTTTATTCATCTAAGAGTAGTTATTGAGCCCGGGGATTTTCCTTGTTATTGTTCACTTTCATGTGATGTATGAGACTATTGTTTTCTACTAATGAGAAGTTTGTTATTGAGTTGCATCGTAGCTAGTTCTAGAGGGCTGAAACCCTTGGGTTTTGACCCAACCCAGAGGCTTTAGTCCCTCTTCTATATTTTTTTCTTATTCTTGTTTCCAATAATTTCATGTATTTATTTTGTTGCAGTAAATTTTAAGCTATCAAAACTTGTGATTTCAAGATTCCTTATAATCTTTCTCTTGGGAAAAGTGGTGGGGATGATTCACAATCTAAGTCCAAAAATATTTGTTTATGATTTCTTGGAAATAGGTAGATGTTAGTTATCATTTTTCATATTTACTTTATGCAACCTAGGAGTTAGTTTAGCATTTAGAGTAGCATTGTGAAAGAGAATAAGATTGTAGTCAAATTCAACTCATCTTTTCCATGAAGAATTTATGTCACTCTGTTATTAATCATTTAATGCATGTAGTGGGATATTTTTAGGGTTTTGTTGACCTACAGGGGTGGCCACATATTTCACCTCCACTTGGAATTTTCTGTCTTCTCCCTTTACCTCTCATGTTTCTCTCAAACTATGTTTCCACAGTCATTTTGTTTAGGAAATTAGAGACACCATGGCCATCCATCTTAGTGCAAAACATACCTCTGAGAGGTCTTGGGGTTGGTTAGGACATTTCCCCAAACTTCATTCACTCCCTCATACCTTCATCCATCTCTTCCTGCACACAAGACACCATATTCACCCTCAAAATACTCTTGGAACCCCTCCTCTAGCATTATAGGGCCTCTTGTGGAATATAGGACCTCTTGTAGCAACACCTTTAGCCGGCCTATAGTGCCATTTTCCTCTACCTGTTTTTCTCCCCACTTCAAAATTTGATTGGTTAAGATGAATAATGACTCCCAACTTGTGATTTGATGATCTAGATAAGCTATTAGACCACTCCAACCTCCTCTTTTCCTCACTGCAAAACATAGTAGAATTAGTTTTTTTAATTCACAAGCATGTGACAAGTTAAATTTTTTTATTTTCAAGCAATTGTAAAGTAGATAAATGATACATGAAAGTAGTTTATTGATTTAATGAAATGTGAAAAATAAATTCAATTCTATAAGTAAACTAGCCATTTTTCTCATGTAATTCTAATTAGCATCTATGAGTTGAATGAATGGCATTTTCACTTTCCTAGTTAAAATCAGTTTCATTAGGAGTTTTCACTATAGTTAAGTTGGAGGAATGGTATCTGAACACCTTGATATGATGTCATGATTAAGGGTGGCTTGAGTAGAACTTAACCTCTATGCATACAACACTATCACATCCAAGTTTGTACAAGCTCCGGGTTGATAGTTTAAGTTGAGGAGCCCTTGGGGGTTGCACATTATCCTCACTACATTCCAAATCAGAATGCACCTTTTTAGCCTTGGTACCCTTCCACTCATCCATCATGGTCCATACCTCCTCCTTGGATTTATGCTCCTCCATATCCTCCTAATCTTGTCAACCATCCTTTTTGGCCATATCCACCGAAATCTTCCCCCAATGAGGCAACCCCTTCAAGGGTGGAGGCCTCAAGCAAACCAACCTCTTGCTTTACTGCCTCCAACCCAACCTCAACCACAACTAGTTCATCATACCCCACCTAAGTAACCTCAAATTCCTACTCAACCAATTCGAACCCGAAAAATAAGAAGGCACAACAAGTCTATAGTGGGGAAACATCCTATCCTTATTATGTTGTGGAAATCCAAGAAATAAACCTTCGGTATAGGAAGGTGCTCCCATATAATCACCCACCTTCTCTACTTGAAGAGATTGAAGAAAAGAAGGATTAGACTGTCCCTCAAGTCAATGCACCCCCTATCCTAAAAGGTTGATCCACCCTAACCAATACACCCCATAAGAGGTTGAACTTATGTGAGAATTGAATAGTTTGTGTGTCAAGATACCCCTTTTCCATGCCATTAAATATGTTCCCATCTGCAACATGATTATTAAATAAAAATGTTTCAAAATTCCTATGAGAAGAAGAAGAGATACCCCCACCATCAATGTTGTTGTATCACTATCTGATCGGATGCTTTGGAGGGTGGTCTCCCCAAAATACTTAGACCCTGGTAGCCCAGTAGTGGATGTGCACATTGATGGTGTTATGGCCCTTGACACCCTAATTAATCTTGGGGCTGCAACCAATATGATGACTAGGGAAACCATGTTGAAGCTTAATGTCCAAGGGGCTTTGAGAAAGACCACCACAATTCTATAGCTTGTAGACGAATTCACGGTAGCTCCTAAGGGAATTATTGAGGATGTCATGGTCTCCATTGACTCCTTGGAGTACCCTACTAATTTCCTAGTCCTCTAGCCCAAAACCAACTTCAATGGTTATCCTCTTATCTTAGGAAGACCTTGGTTGGCCATTGTTGATGCCTACATTAGTTGTAGGGATCGGAACATGACTATTAAGAATGGACATTTATCAAAACAACTTATGTTGTATCCTCCTGCCCAACCTTCCATTGAACATGCATTACCCTTGTGGGTAGAGGATGAGGAAGAGGATAAATTGCATCACACAACCCCCTACCCAGTCTGCACTCTACATACTATTATAGGAGGAGGGGAACCTGATGAATATGACCTCATTGACCATATCTTACAAAAGAAACTTGCCAATGCCATGCCAATTGATGAGTTTATGGAATAATCTGGGAGTAGTTCTTGGACTGACTTGTGTTATGTTCACTCAAGTCTAGAACTTGTTAATATTGTAGAGTTTGTCCCATCCAAAACTTTAAATATCAACCCCTCTCTCTTTGCCAAACAAGAAGAAAATTTGTGCAATATACTCAGGAAACACCTAGATTCTTTTGCTTGGGATTATAAGGAAATGAAAGTTGTGCATCCCTCAGTTTGTACTCATCATATTTACATCAAAGAGGGATACAAGCCTGTGCGCCAACCCGAGAGAAGGATGAACCCAAATCTTAAGGACAATGTGAAACAAGAATTACAAAAGCTACTGGATGCAGGTTTCATATACCCCATTTTAGATAGTGAATTGGGTAAGAAGCAGGAGTTGGGCAGGTTATACAGTGACAGCCAGAGTGCCATACATGTTGCAAAGAACTCTACATTCCATTCCAAGACAAAACATATACATCTCAAGTATCATTTCATATGGTCATCATTGGAAGATGGACAGTTGAAGCTGGAAAAGATACACACTAACCAGAATCTTGCAGATATGTTAACAAAAGTTGCAACCAAGGAGAAATTGAGATTTTTCTCAATTTCAATTGATCTTCAAGTATGATGAAGAAGATGAGAAATAGCCAGGGCCAAAGTGGATTCATTGTCCAAAAAATGAAGCAACGGTGAAGTTGCTATAATCAGTCTCCAAGTGGGAGATTGTTTGGTGTGAAGCCTGATTATCTTCTTTTTTCAGAGGTATCACCGCATTGGACCCTTGTTCATAATGTGGCGGCAACACCGCCCGTAATATTTATGCTACATGGGATCTAATGGTAGAATTTATGTTTAATTTAGGGTTTTTTGCCCTAGAAGGCAACCCCTCGCTATATATGAGGGAATTATATTACGTCTATGTAGATCTGTATTCTGAGTGAGAAAAAGAGAGGAGATTGTGTGAGAGTGAAGAGGGAATTACAATGGATCTATTGTAGGTTGTATCTCTTTAGTTTGTTGGATAATATAAAAAGAAGGACTAGTTGTTTCTCCGTGGACGTAGCCCAAATTGGGTGAACCATGTATATCTATGTCTCTCTTGTTTTATGTGTTTTCTGTGTTTTTATTTCTGCAATATAATTTATGTGTTCTGTTGCTCTGTAATATATAATTTTCTAACAACGGGTATCAGAGCCGAAGGTCTATTTGGTTGATAAACTCGCAAGAGAAAAGGGTTCCTGGTTCGAATGGGAGCAATGGCAGAATATGGTAGGTTTAGGGTCAGAAAATTTAACGGCCAAAACTACCAGCTATGGAAGATGCAGATGGAAGATTATTTGTACCAAAGATATCTATACCAACCATTAAGCGGAAAGGAAAAAAATCCGATGAGTATGACAGACATAGAATGGGATATTCTCGATTGAAAGGCACTTGGAACAATACAGCTATGCCTAGCAACGTCAATAGCCTTTAATATTTCAAAGGAAACGACAACAGAGGGTTTAATGTCGACATTGGCCAAACTATATGAAAAACCCTTGGCCTCAAATAAGGTATTTCTTATGAAGCATTTATTTAATATGAAAGTTTCAGAGGGTGGATCTATTGTTGATCATTTAAATGAATTTAATACAGTTACCAATCAGTTAAGTTCTGTAGGGGTAGCTTTTGATGATGAAGTTAGGGCTCTGTTATTTCTGTGCTCATTTCCAGAAATTTGGAATTGTTTAGCTATGTCCATTAGTAACTCTGTCTTTGGATCTAGTACTTTAAAGTTTGATGATGTTGTCGGTGCAATCCTTAGGGAGGAAATGCGATGGAAAAGCTCCGATGAGACATCAGGTAATGCTTTGATTGTAGAGACTAGGGGAAGAAAAATGGAAAGAGGAAAGAGCCCTAGATATTGCAGTAAGTCAAGAAAAGGAAGATCCAAGTCCAAATTGGTGATAGTGTACTGGAAATGTAGAAGAAAGGACACCTGAAGAAAGACTACAAGTCTCAGAAGGGAAAAGAAGGAGACACGCAACAAGAAAATAATCATGAAGGGAATGTAACAGGTGATGTGTTGCAAGATGCTTTGATTCTTTCATTAGAAAATAGTATTGAAGCCTGGGTGGTAGATTTAGGGGGCTCATTCCATGCCACACCTGATAGGAAACATTTTCATGATTATGTTCAAGGAGATTTTGGATAGGTTCGATTGGGTTATGATAAACCCTGTAAAATCATTGGAGTGGGTACAGTTTTCATAAAACAAAAAAATGGAAATCAATGGCTATTGAAGAAGGTAAGGCATGTTCCAAATTTGAAGAAAAATCTGATTTAAATAGGTCGGTTGGGAGGTGAAGGTTGCATAACTACTTTCACATATAAAACTTGGAAGGTCACTAAAGGAGCCCTGGTAATAGAAAAAGGAGAAAAGGTTGGTACATTGTATTTATGCAATGGTATTTCTAATTTTGTTAATGCTTTAACATCTACAAGAGAAGATACAACATTGTGGCATCATAGGATCGAGCACATGAGTGAGAAGGGAATGCAAATTATTCACTCAAGAAATTTGTTGCCAATTTTGAAGCATGTTGATTTAAAATTTTGTGAGAATTGTGTTTATGGAAAACAAAAGAGAGTCAGATTCCTCAGAGTTGGGAAAGAAAAGAAGAGCGAAAAATTAGAGCTTGTGCATACAGATGTATGGGGACTTGCTCAGGTATCATCTCTTGGTGGCTCTCGTTATTATGTTACTTTTATTGATGATGGAACCAGAAAAACCTGGATTTATTGTATTCGAAATAAATCTGATGTATTTGATACTTTCAAGAAATGGAAAGCTTTGGTTGAAAATGAGACAGGAAAAAGGTTGAAATGTCTCAGATCAGACAATGGGGGTGAATATTGTAGCAAAGAGTTTGATAGGTACTGTTTAGAGAATAGAATTTGCAGAGAGAAGACAGTTCTAGGAACACCACAAGAAAATGGTGTGTCAGAAAGGAAGAACACGACAATCATGGAGCGTGCAAGGTGCATGAGATTGCATGCAGGATTGCCTTTACAATTTTGGGTAGATGAGGTTGATATTGTTGTTTATCTAATAAACAATGGGCCTTCAAGCTCCTTGGATGGTGGTATTCCAGAGGAGGCATGGACAGGTAAAAAGGTAAACTACTTATTTTTAAAAAACTTTTGGTTGTGAAGCCTTTGCCCACATTAATAAAGAAAATAGAATAAAGCTTGAGGAAAAATCAAAGAAATGTATGGTGTTAATAATTTTGGTTATTGATTTTATGATTATGAAAAACAAAAAATAATTAGGATCAGAGATGTCATATTCAATGAAAAGGTTTTGTATAAGGATGAGTTGCAAGAAAAGAAACAATAAAAATAAAATAGAGAATACATAGTGCTTGATGAGATCACCAAAAAAGTGATGGTGCCTGAAAATCATAATGATCAAAGGCCAAAAAAACAACCACAACAGCAACAAGAACCTCAGACACCTGAAAGTGGTGTTAGAAGATCTACCTATATAAATGACCCCCTGAACGATACTCTCCTTCATTATATTATGTATTGTTGACTAATTCTAGTGAACCAAAATGTTATGAAGAAGTAGTGCAAGTAGAAACCAGGAAGAAGTGGGAGCATGCCATGAAAGAAGAAATGTACTCCTTAGCACATAACCAGACTTGGGACTTAGTTAGGTTTCCTGCAGGTAAAACAACATTGCAGAATAAATGAGTTTAAAAGTTGAAGGAAGAAGATGGAGGTAGAAAAAGGTATAAAGATAGTCTTGTGGTGAAAGGGATTGCATAGAAAAAGCATATAGACTTTGATGAGATATTTTCTCCTGTTGTTAAAATGACTTCAATCAAAACTATTTAAAGTCTAGTAGCAGTTGAAGATTTGCATCTTGAGTAGTTAGATGTAAAGACAACCTTTCTCCATGGGGATTTGGAGGAAGATATATATGTAGCAGCTACAAGGATATGAGGTAAAAGGGAAGGAGAAACTAGTTTTTAGGGTGAAGAAGAGCTTGTATGGCTTAAAATAGGCTCCAAGGCAGTGGTATCTAAAATTTGACAGGTTTATGTCTGAATAAGGTTATACTAGATGTCACTCTGATCACTGTGTTTATCTCAAAAGAAAAAATGATGGCAGGTATATTATATTTTTATTGTATGTAGATGACATGCATGTTGCAGGTTCTAACATGCAGGAAATAAATGTGCTCAAAATAAAATTGGCGAACTCATTTGCAATGAAGGATTTGGGTGTTGCAAAACAAATCCTTGGTATGAGAATAACTAGAGGCAAGAAGAATCACAAATTAACATTGTCTCAAAGTGAGTACATAGAAAAGGTTTTGAAAAGGTTTAACATGTAGAATGCAAAACCAGTTAGTATACCTTTGGCTAGCCATTTCAAATTATGTAAGGAGGAGTGTCCCAAGACTCAGGAAGAAATGGCTCATATGTCTAAAGTTCCATATGCATCAGCAGTTGGAAGCTTAATGTATGCAATGGTCTGCACAAGGCCTGATATTTCACATGTATTGGGAGTTGTAAACAGGTACATGAACAATCCAGGAAAAGAACATTGGATGGTGGTGAAGTGGATTCTCAGGTATTTGAGAGGTACCACAAATCAAGCATTATGCTTTGGTGGTTCAAACATTACTCTACATGGATATGTTGATGCAGATATGGCGGTTGATAGAGATAACAGGAGGAGCACAACAGGGTATGTGTTTACTGTAGGTGGAACAGCTGTTAGTTGGGTCTCAAAACGGGAAAGTGTTGTTGCACTCTCAGCAACAGAAGCAGAGTATGTTGTTGCTATAGAGGCTAGTAAAGAAATGATTTGGTTACAAAGGTTTCTGGATGAATTGGGTAAGAAGCAGGAGTTGGGCAGGTTATATAGTGACATCCAGAGCACCATACATCTTGCAAAGAACTCTACATTTTATTCCAAGACAAAACATATATAGCTCGAGTATCATTTCATACAGTAGCCAATCTGGGCCATTAATTAGGTGGAGATTTGACAGTAGAAGTTATGTTTAATTTAGGGGGTTTTGCTCTAGAAGGCAACCCCTTGCTATATATGAGGGAATTGTATTGCATCTATGTAGATCTATATTCTAAGTGAGGAAGAGAGAAGAGATTTAGAGCAAAGAGGGAATTACAACGGATCTGTTGTAGGTTGTATCTCTTCAGTTTGTTGGATAATATAAAAGGAAGGACTGGTTGTTTCTCCGTGGACATAGCCCAAACTAGGTGAGCCACATATATCTGTGTCTCTCTTGTTTTATTCATTTTCTATGTTTATATTTCTGCAATATTTTATGTGTTCCATTGCTCTATAATATATGATTTTGTAACATTTTTTTATTTTCCTATCCTACTGTACTTGAAAAAAAATCATTTTCAAGTGTAAGAATACTTCCAATGAAGCTAAGTGCACATCGAGATGACAGATAAATTGATGTGTAGGCTTGCAATATATGATTTGATATGTACCTAAATTTCAGAGACTAAATGCTTTGACTTTGCAAATATCAAGCACAGTTGAAGAAGAGAGTGATGCTCCATCTTGTTGATTTTCTGGAACCAAACATCAATATAACTTTGATTCCCTTGGTTTTATTTCTTATATGGATCATTCTTCATGTCTTCTTCTACCATGACCTTCAAATCTTCCTCTTCTTGTTGATTTTTCTCTTGAATACATGGAGGATTTGGTGGTAACCATGAGGGAGCTTTCTTAATCTCTGATTTTGATGTCTGCTCTTCATCAAGTGCAACCCATGATTCTTTAGTATTCTCTTTTGAATCTTCTTTTTATGCATGTTGTCCTTCAATGGCATCAAGAGAATCTTTTTTTTTTGTAATATTCTTCCTGAGCTGAGATGAATACCATTGATATTAAGAGGAGATATTTGGAAGTGTTGTACCTCAACATTGTATGTGGGTTGAGCTACTTCATTATGTGGGTTTGGAAATGGTCGTACAGGTAGTTGAGTGGGAGTGGATATTTGAGATGGATGTGGTTGGGGTTGTGGTTGTGGTGGAGGTGGATCGTAGGGATAACATAGAGTTGAGATGGTAGGGATAACACAGAGTTGAGTATGTAGGGTATTGAGGAAAAATGTTGAGGATATTGTGGATAGCTCCCATAAGTTCCTTGCCAACCTTGTTTCCAATATTGGTTTTGGGGTTGAGATCACCAATGTTGCCAAGGAAAGGGTGTGTTCCAATTACTTTGAGATGGATGTGTATAAGATTGAAATTGTGAATTAGACTCTTACATCATATCAAGTTGAATAGGTTTCCATGGTCCTCTTGAAGCTACATAACATAGTTGCATTGGCAATTAACTTGCTCCATTGTCCTTCTGGTAAACTTCCTTCAACCTTGGTAATGAGGGTAAATATTTAATACCATGTGATTTTGCATGGACAACACAAATATCAACATCTTCTTTTTCCTCATCTTGCATTCTTAACATTTCTACTTGTTTGGTTAGATTGCTAAAAATTTATGTTTTAAAGTCATCAAAGAAATTTCCAAGTTTAGCTTGACTTACCGATCTTGATGCCGATTTACTTACTCTTGTCCTTCCTCTTGATATGTATTTGCATGTTTCAAAAATTTCTTCAAATGATAATTGGAATACATCACCTCTACTTATGAGATCAAGAATATCAATCCACTCATCCCTAATTTTTCTAAGAAAGTTTTTAGTGTGTCAAATCCTAAATGATGTAATTTTCTCCTCTTAACAATGTACATGAACCTCGCTATTAAATCCTCAAGGCTCTCATCTTATTTTCAATTCATTCTAAATATTTATTCTTTAATAGCATGATCTTTATATTTTTTTAGAAATGTCTTTTGCATATCATTCCATGATATTATTGAATTAGTCCCTAAACTCATGAACCATTTAAGATCTCTATCCTTCAATGTTGCCGGAAATAATCTCAATTTTTGAGTGTTTAACAAGTAACCATAATATCTACAAATAATTTCAAATTCAAAGAGAAAGTTTTCCGGATCCTCTAACCTCAATGCCATGGAAGTTGGGAAAGATGGAGGGATTCTCTTCATATGCACACTGACATCAATATCTTGAATGGGAAATCCAAGAGGATCTTCCTCATTGTCATCATCTCCATCCATTTATTCTACCTTCTTTTCCATCTCTTCTTCTTCTACCTACAAAAGTGGATGGTGATGTGGCTCTTACTGTACCACGTGATCAAATAGGGGGTGTGTTGGTGTTGGAGAAATTTTTATTTTTATGATTAAATGAAAACACTAATGCAATGCACTTTTCTATTTTTGAAATGAAATATGCCTAATTCAAACATTTTTTTTGTTTTTCCAAAAAGTAAAACGAAATTAATCAACTAGGGAAGAAAACAATGCATACTTTGACACCTCCCTGGCAATGATGCCAAAAAGTGATGAGCCTCAGTATTGCATGCTTCAACTCCCAAGGCTACCGAATTTAATTATTAACCTCAGGGTTTTTACAAACTTAAGAGGTATCAACACTATATTTGCAACACACAATGTTTCCTTCCTTTGATGTCATGATGTAATGGAGTGAATGTAATAAAATTAGATCCTAAACTAATTGCAGAAAAGAAATGCTCAAAATGGAAATCTTAACCTATTACAAGAAAGAAAATTCAAGGAAATAAATATATTATAATTTCATAATGTAAATCTCATGAAGTAAATGTCAATCATTACATTTCGAAGAGTTTAGGTCCATTAATAGAGTTCATTGGATGTGCCAATCATCATTATGTTATCTATTTCATAAATCTGTTCATTACCCCAAATCATTGAAATGTTTTGCATGGATAAAGAGGCAAGTCCTAAGTGGTCTTTAGTCTTCCCTAATCATTGATTTAGAACCTAGGGGTCATGATTCAATCCTAAGGGACCAAAACCAACCTTTTTGAGCAAATCTGGGCAAGTATATACACGCTCGAAGAGTACTACAGGAAACAACAAATTTACTACAAGAAACTATAATTCACCGAATGAACAAGCAAATAAATTCCAAATTGGATTAGACAAATTTATTTATTGACTAGGATGTCTTAGGTCTTAATTCCAAGTGAAATCACATAAAAATACCTATGTTAACCCATGTTAAAAAATAGCAGAAAATTACTAGTCTAAAATCTAGAAATTCGAGAACTAATGAGCTAGTAATTCTATCAAATGCCTAACCTAATCAAGTGAAAACGAAATTTATTAACTAGAATTTGTATGTGATCTAATGGAAGTGGAACCAACTCTACTGAAACTCATTAGCATGCTCTAAAAAATGTCATAAATTTATTGTTATTTGCCACAAGGGACTTCCAGAAATCTAGATTTGGGAATAAAAAAACTAAGACACGTAGCTCAATGATTACTATGACCTTCCAAATTTGTTCCAATGATGAAATGATGCTTTTGATCCTGAAAAATAACTTACTTCAACCATTTAACCGAATCCTACAACAAGAAATCATTAATACTAAATACAGAAATAGAAAAAAACAAGAACAAGAGATGCATGTGAATGAGAAGTGAAAGGAAGAAAAGTAAATGATACAAAAGGGCTCTGAGGCTCATATGATGGCCAAGCTCAAGAAAACTTAGATTCCTATGGAGGAGACCAAGATTTGGAATCTTAACATGACACCAATCTTCATTATTTCCATCAATACAATTACATCCCTGCAAGAAATGATAGTAGAGCTGCAATAATACGAGTTTTCTCCACAAGAAGACTAATACAAATCAACCCCTAGAGGAAAAATCAACCTGGTACTTATAAAAAATGATTAGTAATCATTTCCCATGAAAGGAGGAAGCTTTCCCCACCAAAATCCCTTGATTAGTGGATCTGGTTCCCAATACTAGGAATCTACATTAAATGGCAAGGAACACATTCCTAGATTTTCTCAATCATTGGAGCTCCACAATCTATGCCAAATTTCCATAGTATCTTGTTGATTTATAATTTAATATTGATCCTCGCATAGTAGGGAGCAAGTCCCTAGATTATCTCCTCCTACGAATCTCCATAATTTGCCCAATATTCTCACAATATTCCATAAAAATAAATAATATTAGGCACAAATATGCAATTATCCATAAACCTTCATAATGAACATATTACAGTTCAAAATATATTATCTAATGAAAAAAAGGGGTTTAATGTGCTAAAGGATGGTCAGATGGGCCTTAATTTATGTCTATTTTAGAGGCCCATCAAAGGGCATGCCTTAGGTCTTATAACAAATATTTAAGGCATCTAGAGTTCTAAATAAATCTTTAAAGCATCTGAAAAGGTGATTGTCTAGATGCCTCAATGTTTTCTTTAGAACCTACTGCATTGCCTTCTTCCCTATATCATTTCTTGGACCCTAGGACACATACTTATTTCTCAAGACCACCTAGTGGCACAAACATCCCTAATCATAGGCCAAGTATACCCTCAACAAACCATTCAATGTGGTTGTTTGAGGCATCCTTCTTGGCCCTAGATGGATAGAAGCTTCCATTATGGCCTAAGGTCCATGTTTTCTCTCTTGACCAAATCTAGGGCCCTAAGACTGATGTTTGAGGTGACACTATTGGCCCCATATGCCTAAAATATTTATTTAGGATCTAAGGCTAGGGTTTCATTCCGTAATAATGTTTAAGATAGTGTGACCAAAATATACTATTAAAATCCTTCCAATAATTCCCATATCCCCTCTTAAAGGCCAAATATCCCATACAAAGGTCCTATGTGGTGGTTCAAATCCTCATTCATGTCCCTTCAATTGAGAAGCCATCTATAGGGATGGAGTTCTAAGTTTCCTCCCCCCACCATGGTCAAGGAAATGAGACTCATATATGGTGGTCTGAGGCCTTGTTCTTGAAGTTGGATTCCTAGAATCTTATGTTAGGTCCTATGGATTTATTTTCCTTCATTGACCATGACTATTGCCCCGTGATCTGTACTTGTTCTCAAAACATTCTAGTGGTTTCAATAATCAATATCTGCATTTTGAGGTCAATTATAAACATAAAAGGTCATGGGTAGTGGATTAAGACTTCAGTCTTGAACCTTGATTATCAAAAGTTTTCTTATTGTGTAAGGATTGGACTTACTCCTTGAAACATGTATAAGGCCCAAAGAATCATGCACCTAGTATTAAGATTCCCCTAATAGAACCCCTATCCCTATTCAAAGGAAGAAATAACCTTGAGAGTTATTGTGTGGTAGTTCAAGGTGCTTTTCATTGTAATGCCACCTCTCATATCTACCCACTTTCATTGGCCTACCCAAGGTAAACATGAGATGAGGCATACTATGAAATGACTCAACTTCCTAGATAACCTTAAAGAAATTGAGTCGACAAAACAAGACCTGACTGACTTCCCTCGAGTGCTACATGACCCCCAAGAGCTAACCAATCACTCGAGGTGCCAAACCCTTGTGTTAAACTACTTTTTGACTGACCTAGAGCCTCAATCGATCCCGTGACAAGACCTCCATATGATTGGAACCATCCAGTCACTCCCACAAGCCTACTTCCCAGCGACTGCAGTCTTTTTCACTCAGTTCTGTGCCAAAAACCCCGAGATTTGCGACTTTTTAAGGCTAGAATGCAAATCTCTACCCATAACCTAATGAAACTCCCATAAATGATAAATAAAACAGAGACAAAACCTCTAACATAAATCTTAATCAAGGACTTGACCTATCCGAGTTTAGCCATGACAGTCATTCCATCGAATACATGAAACATAAGATCTACATGTCATGAATGTATATATGAACATAGAGATCTGGTACTTATCTGAGGTATACCAAGAAGGACTAATGCTCTCTCACAATAGCTTTAATAACATCTATTATGTCATGCATTCATTAACCATTCATTTATCAATAAAACATGATAAGAGCCTTAACCTAGTTTTGTCATAAAACCATGCTTATAACCCGTACATAACTAGATAAATAACAATGATATAACAACCATTAAAGCCACATAATAGCAAATAAATTTACTTATAACATACAATGAAATTAGCTCTTATTGACATGTGCAAAATCCAACCGAGTCTGGGACTTCCACATACCACCTGACCAAAGATTGGGCTGAACCAAATCTTTATTTCATCCAATCACCCTTGTGCCATATTCCAAGCATGAACGTGAGGTCTCATGGGATAAATCAATTCATAAAAAACCAAGGGAATCCATAGGTTAAAACACATCCACTCTCACACTACCATGATCTCTCCTATACCAGTCCCAAGATCGAAAGACCAAACTGAGCTTGGATGCCTCAAAATTCCTTCACCATCCCTTCAGGAATTTTCCTGTCTCCACCCACCTATTGAGGGCTTCCCAGAGAAAACCATCTCCACCCCCGACCCTTGGGATTTTCCTGAGACAATCTCACCCATATCCAAAACCTTCTTACAATCCAAAGCTCAACCAAGAATGAATCCCATCACACCATGGTTGTCCAAAAATGGCAAGGCAAGGCTAAAACCACTATCAAAACCTAGAAAAATAAATTTTAGTGACAACAAATGAACAAAGTACACATATTCATAGACCATGCATGCCAAAACTAGCTAGGAAATCATACATGCAACCTGTTACCAGCAAGTATTCCTATTGAAGCTGCTTGATCCAACCTTTCCTTGTTTCATCCTTTATTTCCTTTGCTTTCACTTTCTTTCCTTGTCCTTCCTTTGCTTGCTTTCTCTCCTTCTCCTCTTGGTGCTCTTCTCCTCTCTAAGACTAATTCCAAAATTAAACTAACAAAAATATTACAAAATCTGTGAAATGATCCTTAAAAGCCATTTTATTATTGATGCCTTCAATTTCTTCATTTTTCCTCTATTTTCCTTCAATTTTCTCCTCACATGCAACCTGTGACCTTTCACCTTCCTTTTCTCCTATTTTCCATTGTTTTCATAAATAAAATTCCAATAATGCCTTTTTTCCTTTTCAATGTCTTTGTTAATGTCTTTGCCAATTTTTCCTTAGCCATAATAAACAACAAGTGATGCTCTCTAGGATGTTTTTCCCAACATTCAACTTGGAATATGTGTCTCATGACCTTGGTCTTATTTGTCCTTTATTAAATTTATTACATGAAATTTTAACCAGGGGTTGTTACATTCATAGCCTTTCATTCTAAAAAATAATTCTTTAGGTTCCAATCACCATGTTTCCTCCCATGACCATGTCAAGAGAAGAGAGACTCATAATTAGTGCTCAAAATATTCTAATGACGCACGTATCCCAAGAAAAACAAGGATTCCCTCATGATTTCAAGTGTGGTGGATTGAGGTGTTGCTCCAAGGATCTTGACACTTAGAAGCCATCTCTATGGCCTAAGGCCAAGGTTTCCTCCCCTTTCCATGTTAAGGACCTTAGTACCCATACTTAATGACCAAATCCTCTAATTCCATTGATATCCTTAGCTGGATATGACATGTATACATCAAGGTATACTTTAAAGATTCAAATATTAAACCTATATATAATATTCTAAGTGACTATTCTAGATTCAAAAATCATACATATAAAATATAGGTGAATATTCAATAAATAAATATGTAATCAATTGTTAAAACTTGTAAAATTTTGACAAATATTACCAATTTAATCGTATATAAAAAAAGAATAGGTGAATTTTTAACCAAATTGGTGAATATTTTTTTTCCAAAAAATGGTGAAGAAAATAATGAATTAGTGAAGTTTTTCCTCTAAAAATCCTTTCTATACATGTTGGGTCTCCAAAATGTCATCTTTTTCATCACCTTTTCTTTCACTTTTAACCATATTCCACTATATTATAACTTTACACTAAGACCATTTTCATTATCATACATGGGTTTATCATTATTATTTTCGAAAGCATTATTTTAGTATTTTGAGTGAATTTATAGCTAAATATTAGAAAAATAACATGTATTCACTTATATATAAAATTTGGATGAGTTTTGTGATGTGTGTAGGCATACTTGAAGATTCCAGTAAAGTCATATTTGGACTCTAAGTCTCAAATTCGAATTTCCTCTTCAAATTCCGAAAGATTTGAGGAATATTTGAGATAATCATTCAAGCACATTTGAGGATAAAAAACATAAAAGTTTTGATAAGATTTATTATAAAATATTTTAGATATTTGTAAAAGGATATGTAGAGATGTTACTTGCTAGATCATAACACATGGTTGTAATTACATGAAATATTTTTTGATCTAGGAGATATTTGTGAATCTAGGAGAGATTTGTGGATCTACATTTATCAATTAGTTATCTCATTTTTTTTTATAAATAAGAGTGGTTTCTCCATTCAACGGAGATACTCTTGGAGTATAATTCTAAACTATGATGGACTAAAATAAATTTGATAAGTTTTGTGTTATTTATTTTAAAGTTTTATATTCGTATTTTGTTGTAAGATCTAGTTTTATAATTCATGTAGTTTCATAATATATGTTGTTTATATTTAGTTTTATTATGTTTTAATTTAACCTCTTTTGCAGATCAACAGTAACACTTTGTTTAATGTTGCAATTGTGAGCTTTCAACACTTGATAAAAAATGGTGAATTAGATTAACAATAATTTTCGAGTATCCGATTTCTATTGCATTTTCTCATCAAACAAAGACATATCTTAAAAAACTAAAAATGGGTTTTGCGCAGAATAAGCCAATTTAGTTGCAGTGAGAAAATTTCTTCAAAACATTGTACAATTTTGAAGGTATTCGAGGATCTTTAAAATGTAATTTTTCAGATTTCGTATTATGGCCAACAAATATATCAATAGAAAAAAATAATTTGAACTATCCATCAAATTAAGAAAGAGATCACTCATTTTGAACTTAAATCAATCTAATTTTTTAAGTCATCACAATTCTCTAACAATTCTCTAATCTTTTTAATTAAGAAATAATTTACATTTCAATGATCAGTTAGGATTTGATTTATTTATTTATTTTAGATGCTTTATTTTCAAGTTTCTAATTGTCACTTCATTCTTTTCCATATTGCAATCAAGCGCTTGAGAAATGTAAAAATACAAAAAAAATAAATAAAATCTAAAACATTCTCATTTCTAATTATAGTTGTTTTCTTTCATAGAAATAGATTTCAAATGTTTTCTAGATCGAATTTACAAGCTTTCATAGATTAAATTTACTCAATTTTATGAATTAGAGATTTCCATGCTTTCATAGATTAAGTTTACATGCTTTCTTAGATTAATTTTTCAATGTTTTCCTAGATTAATTCTTAAATGCTTTTCTAGATTAATATTTCATTTCATGTCATTTATTTGTTTTTATAGAGTATAAATTTCCATCATTGCAATTTTTTTTTTTAAATTGAAAACTAAACTCCTAGCATATATGGTACCATATAGTTCTCAAGTTTACGATCTCAGATTGATAATGTAATGTAAATTAATTTAAAGCACAATTAAATTACCCAACAATACATTAGGAAAAATACTTTAGGAAAAAAAGTGCATCTGCATTCCTATGAAATGCATGTGTTATTAAAAGAATGCACTCATAAAAGCGCATGTTCTTTAAGAATCCACAAACTTTTAAGAATGTGTGCACTTTATAACATGCATGGTTTTAAGAACATGTGCATATTCTTTTCATTTTTATTTTTTGGGTGGTAGTGATAACTCTAGAATACACGTTTTCTAAGTTGTTTTCCATGGATATAGGTTCAAGAGGTCAAATAAGGTGGTTTGGGCTACTAATACATCAAAACTTCCATATTTTAGCACACTTCTAGATATCACTAATTTTTATGTTATTTTTCTATAGGCTAGAAAAATAAGTTATTGATGAAACTATAGACACATATATAATTAACCATGTAGATTTCAAATACATAATTAAAAAAAATTAAATAAATTATAAAAAATTAAATAAATAAATAAAAATTAAAAAAAAAAAAAAAAAAAAAAAAACTAATATTATTTTCTATTTTTATTGTATTCCATTTTATTTATGTTATAACATTTTTTTATTTTTGTTGGACACCTAATCCCTAAGGGTTATGGTGCTAAAGTTGAACCGTCTAAAGGGAGTCCAAGAGACCTTGGAATATGAATACACTGTTCATAAAAATGTATTATAAATGTATATATTTTAATAGTAAATTCATTCACATTTCTCTTTCACATCTAGTCCATTCCATTTGTGTTGTTTAATATAGTATCCAAGCAGGTGTATTTCTGCCCTGCTCAAATATGAGTCATTGGTTTTGTGGCCTTCCTCTGCAAGTTTGTGTCCAAACCTAAACGTTGTAATAACCCTCTCAACTCTGCACCTGTCATAATTATCATCTTCATGTACTACTTCCCCTTAACTATTTTTGTTCCATCCTCTGCCTATTTTCTGCACCCCTTCCATGCACAATTTTTTCAAAATATGTTTTTCTATGCACAGGTCGCTAGTTTAGCTAAAAAACTAAAAAAATAAAACGTTCGCTCATTAATTATCCATAATTCCAGTCAATTATGTCATTGTGAAATCAAAATGTTCTTTACATCACACTATAATATTCCTTCTCATCAGTTCCTGCAGTTGAAATGTGACCGAAAAATAAAAACTCTAGAGGCACAATATCACCATTGCATTTTTTTTTCCAATTGAATTTTCTTGTATAACTTCCAAGAGTGATTGTCAAAGCGTTGATCTTCCCAAACTGTAGACGATGAGTAACCAGTTTTTTAGGGTCAAGTTTTTTTGCACACATATTCTGGTTGTGCGTACACAATCATGTGATATGGAAAAACAATGTTGTTGATTTTTTGTGTGCAAATATATAATATCTCATTCTGGAAAGACAAAAGAAAAATAATCCAACACTTAGAGAGGACTTTGAGGTGGTGTATACCCAATATTTTCAAACGGTCAACACCACCACAATGTCGTTCTCCATTTTACAATTTTCGGTTATTTGATTCTGATTCAAAGAATGGCCACCTTAGTGAATCTGTCTAATAAATATTTTTTTAAGGGGAAGCTTTTATTATTCAATGTGACGTAACACATTCAAGATATACACCATCGTTGAGTTCTGTGCATTGAGCCTTGAAGGCCATGCGATGAATGGAGCATTTTAATCATTGAATGGAGTGTAACTCGTGCATGGGAATGCCTCTCTATTCTCGGTGTTGAAGTCTGTGAATAGCTCCTATGCTGATTAGAAATCTAGCCATAACACTAGATTGTGTATACATATTGTGAAGTCGATTGCTGACCTCCATGGTTTATTCTTTGTGCTATCTATGTTGCATTAAGTTATGTGCTAACTGCATCAGTGTATATTGGTTGGTTGCGTTAAAATTATGGTCAAAGCTCTCCATTAAAATTGGTTTAATGTCGTGAGAATAGGTTGGAACCTAGAAGCTAGTGTGTTGGAATGAAATTGGTTGAATGTCATGAGCATTGGTTGGAAGCTAGAAATCGGTGCTTTGGAATGTGCGTTCAAACCCCATGTTAATTCCTGGTATGTGTTTTAAAATATATTAAGATCGTGCATGGTTCCCTTCTAACGGTTCTATGGTTGTATTGTGCTTTGATTTGGTTCATGCATTGGTGCATTGGGCATTGAATTAGATTTATGTTGTATGATGGTATATCTTGGGTCATATGGTCATGCAATGGTTCATTTATATGTTGGATGGCATATGTTAAGGTATGTGTTGGTTTTATGTTAATTGGAAACCATGTGTGGTGGTCATTATATGCATATATCAAGAACTATGGTGCGTTTAACTAAATATGAAGCATTGCATCGAGTATATTGTATACTTCTCTCCATATACCTTGATTTATTTGCACATTGGTTGTTGAAGGCAGAGAGAGTAAGGCATTGATTGTTTTGGAAACTAAAATCTCTTTGGAATCATTATCAACCATAGTTCTTTTCTAAATGGCTAAAATTGACAATTTATTAGAATTATTGAGAACTCTAATCATATCTATTGCTCAAAGCACAATTAATATCAGCAAGGACACTCTTTTTGGCACTAGAATCTATTTGCAAAATGCACAAGAAAATATTGATTTTTTGCAACCTAAGTCATAGTTACAACGATATGAGCTTCAAAAAAAGGGTTGTCATTCTGAATGGTTTGATGTTCAGAACAATCCTATGTTCAAGATTGAGACAAACTCCCATTCACAACAAGAATAAGAAGTTGAGGTTGATTTAGTGCCCTATTCTAGATCAGATTTGGCATGCAAATGTAGAGGTTCAAGTTGCACTTCCCAAGTCCATCTTCAGATATTGGGAAGAGCTTGTCAACAACAGGAACAAAACCAGTCTTGGATATGACAAGGAGGTGTTTATTCATACTCTAGACTAATCTAAACCTATTCAGTTTCATAGTGTTGGATTTCTTCAAAACAACTCATCATCACCTGTTCCTACTCCTCATTCGTAGCCACAAATTGTAAAATGCCAACATTGTAATCGAGTTGGCCATGTGAAAGATCATTGTTTTGATATTCAACCTGGTAAGAATCATGGTCAACACACTCACCATTCAAACAAATGCTTCACAAACAAGCCTCCTACAAGAATGAAGATTCATCTTGGATGGATCACTTCTTGGCAATGGGCTTCAACAACTAAGAAGATATTTCTCTCATACCACAACATTTGTTATCGATTATTAAAAAGTCTTTTAGTTTGGATCTCTTCATATTCTTACCTTGTATCTGAAAAGGGGGGAATTGATGGTCATCTACAAGTTTCAAAGATAAATCAAGTGATCTTGAGCGACAACCTGAACCTGCTACTTGAGCCTACAACTAGAGACAACCATACCTAGATTTAGAGTTGTAGATAGAGACACAAAAGCCCTTAAGCATGCCTTTGGTTGGCGGTCTTACTTAAACCACCACAGGTTGATGACCTCCCTTTTTCTAGGTTGAAGGCCTCCCTCCTCAAAAAATAAGGAGCATTTCCTCTAGCATAACACTTTAGCTTCTTGCTAGGTTTGGTTCCAGGAACTACACAAATTGTTCTAGGTTGAGATCGAAAGGTCTCCCTTTTCACAAAAAAAATGGGAGCACTTCCTCTAGGAGACAACTTCAACTTCTAGCTAAATTTGGAAGTGTTCCAAAAATTTAACTAAGCATTCCATTTTTGGTGGTCATCCTTAAACCACCGTTGGTTTGAGACCTCAAGTTCTTCAACCTTATACCATCATTTTAAAGAGGACCATCAGCCAATTTTTGTAATGCATTATTTAAAATAAGTGTTAGATCTCTCTTCTTAGACTCGTACATATCCCTTCATATTAAGGGGGGGATTGTTGGACACCTAATCTGGTAAGGGTTATGGTTTGGAAGTTGAAAAGTCTAAAGGGAGTCCAAGTGACCTTGGAATATGAATCCAACAGTCATAACAATGTACTATTAATGTATATCTTGTCAATAGTAAATGCATTCATGTTTATCTTTCACATATGGTCCATTCCATTTGTGTTGTTTAACAACCTTAACCATTTTTAGAAAGGGAGAAGAGGGAGGTGGAGCAAAGATGGGTAAAGCAGTAGGTATGGATACTTTGAAGAGATTTAGGGAAACTATCACACATGAGATATTGTTGCCCTTGTTAGAGGATGTAAAGGCATATATCATAGATGAAGCCTAATAGGGATCTAAGATTTGAAGCCCCCAATGGTTTTTTGGAATATGTATGTCCAATTTTGAAATATTTTCTAATCCTAGAGAATTGAATCCCCCCTTACAAAGATATAAACTTGGGGTTTAACCTACAAGTTCGTGAGACTTTGACCATCATAAAAAAATATAAATTCATATATCATTCCAAACTATAAGCTACAAGGGAGTTAGGAACTGTCTCTTTCAAATCAGGGCTATGATTATGTAGTACTAAAAGAGATATATGATTTTATTTAGGATTAAGTAATATGAGAAAATTTAATATTTTTAAGCGATATCACAAAGATGAAAACTTAGGGGTTAATATACAAGTTCATGGGGCTTTGACCATCATAAAAAATATAAATGAATAAATCATTGCAAACAAGAATCCAAAAAGGATTTAGGAACTATCTCTTTCTCTTTATGTTTATTTCATGGCCATGAATATAGTAATAAAAGAGAGATATATTTTTATTTACAGCTACAATTTATGATCAAATTTGATATTTTTAAGATATGTCACAAAGATAAAATCTTGGGGGCCAATCTACAACTTCATGGGGTTTTGAATATCATAAAAAATATAAATGCATAAATCATTGCAAACTAGAAGCAAAAAGGGAGTTAGGAAGTATCTCTTTTGGGTCACGGTTATTTCATGCATGTGAATGTAGTATAAAATAAGTATATGTTTTATTTAGGACTACAATTTATGAGAATAGTTGATCTTTTTAAGAGATGTTGGTTGATACAATTTGAGACTAGGATTGAATCCCCTTTTAGTACTCTATTATGGATACCACTATAGTTTCTCCCTTTTGAGTTTTGGAATAATTATTTATTTTATCTCATATGGGGACGAGATAGGATGATACATCAACTCTTTCTAAAAACCTTGGAAGGGGAAATGGAAACACATCTAGAATATGTATCAACATGGATATGACAAGTTTCATCCACAAGAATATTCTATTAAAGCTTTAGGAAATGAAGCATTTGTAGGCCTACCATTATGAAGGGATTCCATAAAAAGACCCATAGAAACATCAATTAGAATATTCATTTTAGACATTAACTGAGTATTTGGATGCATAGTTAATGTTAGCAAACAAATATAAATTGTTCATCTCAACCTAGGTCTAAATGGTATGACCAAATGCATTTTTAAGTGAGTTCATCAATGTTTTCAACATTGGAAAAATGTAAAAGTCAATCTACACTAATACTCTTCCATGGATATAACACCATTTTTAGTAATTCATTGTATATCATGAAGTTATTTCCTTACCTAATAATGGTAAATTTGAACAAGATTTTGCAAGGGTAGAAATAACCTACTAGTGGTTTGTAAACCATATACAAACAATTAAAAAATGTAGCAAGGAGTAAAATAAAGAAATTAGAGAATATGAAAACAACAAAGTGAGGTTGCAAGACTTGTAGAAGTCGAAGAGAAAAGATAAGTTGGTTAGTTAATGATTAAGATATATAAGATTAATCCAAAATGAGGGTCCAAAAAGTAGTATTTGTGAAGAAATATTGATGGGATTTGATGGAAAAACCAAAATTATGAGCAAGGATGGGATTTTCGGGCCTCCAAAATGACATTATTTTTACCACCTCTTTACACCTTTGATATTTTATCTTATCTTGTCTTTCTACATCCCCATCAGGATTTTGTTATATTATTTGATGTCATCCTAGGCTAAGGTAATCATGTTGCTCATATAATGTCTGATTCCATTGTTTTTGATAAATTAGAGAGGTTAAAAATTGTTTTATCACTAATAGTGGTTTTACCTAGTTCAAGTTTTTGTAACATCTACAAATGACACATCAATAGTTGATACATCAGCAACCAACTTGGAGGAAAACCAAAACATGGGTTTTGTTAGAAGCAATGTTAATATGCTTCTACATGACTCCTAATGCACCTAGGTCACACGTATTAACCTCTAGGTCGTGATCAAGTTTCAGCCCGAAATTAACAAGTACCAAACAACAAATTTCAGGTGTGATTTCAAGAATATGAAGATGAATTTGAGAAATCTAAGACATGGGTTTTGTCTAGAAGGTCCTATTTTTCATACAAAGCAGTTGGATTTTTCAGAAAAGGCATGGTATGGGACATAATGATAATTTTCTAATGTGGGTTTGCCTAGATTCACCAACTACAACTAGTTTCCAAACACACTAGCTAAATTAAGAGCCCAACCAACAAAGAAAATGAATGCAGATGAATCTAAATGATTATATTACTAAGAAAATGGCTCATAATTAGACGTGGAGTTATCTTCATAATCCATATCCACTTGAATGAGATAAAAAGTTGTTTAACAATTTATAATTTAGGGGAATTGGGTTCAATCTACATCAACAACTCTTTGTACCAATATGTGACTAAAGAACACAGAGAAAAGATGGTTTTCATAGGCTTATAAGTTCTGGAGTTCATCTTTAAATCATAGAGTATTCTTGTAGCTTGGTATCTATATCAATAAGTTACTAGACAATCATTAAAAATTCTTAAGATTTGTTCTAAATAACAAGTTAATGTTGTTGTTCAAGATCAACTTGGAGCTTTCATTTTTCTTTTAGCTATATAATTTCTTAGATAGCGTGGAAATATTTGGGAGGACCCACCAACTCATCCCACATTTCCCCATTTCTCTTTAACATAACATAGCTAGCAACGATAGTTCAGATTGCAATATGCTAGATTAGTGTGCTTATTATTTAGTTTAATGATTTTTTCCATTTCTTATGATTTAGTTTTTGTTTGTAGAAGCTCAATTTCATGAGTGAATTTCCTCTTTCGAATCCCTTGAACACCTACCACTAGAGTAGGTGAAGGATTGGGATTGGTACCCTTGGAGAAGCCTTAATGACATTAGTCCATATTTAAATGCTTAATGTTTTCTCTTTACATATTTACATTGCAAGAGCGGTGTTTTTTGAAGGAGGGAACAATATTGCTCTTAGAGTCACTTACATGAAGACTCAGGAATTCCTTGAGTTAAAGATTGTAGCCTATACCAACAGGGTACATTGTGTTTTTCTACCCAAATACCAAGTTTCTTGTAGGTTTCATCCTTTAGTTTTCTTGCTTTCTTTTCCTGTAGCTTTGTCACTCATTAAAATAATTCATTGAAGGACATTGAAACCTTAACAAGCTATTCACCATGGATTGCATGAACATCAAATCATGAAAGATTGTGACACAAAACCCTTATAAAATTAAGATGTTTGATCTCCCAATGATATGTCTTGTGGTGATTTGTCATTTGATTTCATTTATTGTGTTCCATTGGAGTTAGTTGTTATCATAGGCTATAATAGGCCCTAATTATACATATACTTTGATTGCATCTCACAAACTTAGAAGCCCTAGTTGGAATTAAATAGTTGGCAATATTTTTTTTCCAACGGGGATTACAAATAGATTGGTTAGATAAAATGTCAAATAAAGCTGCATTCATCCAAGATTTATATATTCCAATGCACCAAGATATTGAAATGGAAGCATAATATGAAGCATTAATTCATGTATACTAATTGTTTGGAGAGGAAAAAATCCAAGCAATGTACATTGTACAATTAAAGAACACTTGATCCAATCAAGTACTAAACCTACCCATTCTTCTCATTGCATATAATCATGTAACAATACAATAATTAATTAATAATAACTATAGCCCACCTAGTATACATCCTAATTCTATAGAACTAATAGAAAATAGTGGATATAGTATTTTTAATAATGCAAGTTTGAACATTGTTAGTAACATAGTTCCAAACTTGAGTGGGTTGGAAAGAATATGTTGAAATTATGTAATTGAACACATTCCAAAGGGGTTTATGTTAATTTATACTTCTAATAATAATATGGTGGGTGTACAAGAAAATGACACATTGTGACTATCTAAACTTTCAAGGAAGGGAAATGGAGATGTGGAAAAACATGAGTTATCATATGACATCATTTATAATGTAAAATGTACTACAACTAATCTATAGTGGATCATTATACAATTTTCATCTATCTTGTTTAGGTGGAAAAATTAGAGGCACTAGTTTTTAGGGCATGGTAGATTCCAATTTGGAGATTTGGGGTATAAAACCTTCTAAATCTAGCTTGAGGCATCAAATGGAAATTTTGGCGGTCAAAATTTTGTGAGCATAGATCTAACCACTTAATGATACTCTACACACCAAGATCTGTCAATTGGATTGAAAATCACCCTAATCAAAACTATTATGTGGAAAATATGTCTCTTGCAAGTTGACCTACCTTGTTGAACACCAAAATACCAAGTGGATGCCACATCATCCTCCATTACTCATATATTTAGGATTAGTAATATGTGGGATTTCAAGAAGATTCCACAGGGTCAAAAACCATAACATTAATTGGAAGTTAAGGCATGAAAAAAAAACTTAATTCTAACATTAGATCACTATCAAGCTATGCATAATAATGGTTTTCTAGGAAGAGACTCCCTTATTTTATTATTGTACTCACTCCATTGTTGAGCAAAGAAGCTAGAAGTGGTATTTAAGAGCATAAAAAAGGAAGTAGAATATTTTGTAATAGCCATTATCACCACAATGTCAAATCTAAATCTATAGTGAGTACCCCTCTCCTTGTACTTGCATTTCATTACTAAAGAAAAGAGAATAGAGCATAGGCCTCACCTTCCACCTAGGTTTCCCCCCATATTAGGTTTACAAAGTCAAATCTTGTGTTCATTATCCTATTTTTTCATTTTTACATTTTAGTTATATAAAAAACATGAGCATTAAGCTAGCAATAATAAATATGGGATCTAAGGAAATAAATTGCATAATAAAATATTTCAAAATATTGCAAGATATGTTGTGATTAACTATTCCAATGGATATCAATGGTAGTATAGAAATTATATTTATAACATAGTAATTGTATTTGGGGTTTTGTGGGAAGTTGAAAGATCCAAGAATTGGCTTAAGAAGGAAGTCACGGAACCTTAGCTATGGTAGATGAGTATAGTTATAACAATCCCTAGAATGCATCAGAAAAGAAATTTGTGAAGTTGGATTAGCAATTAATTAATATCTCTCTCAACATGGCCCTCCTCATGGTGGCCCTAATGAATAAGTTCAAACCTTTCAAGGAGGTTTGTGGATATAAATCTAAATTTGGTTCATATGATAAATTTAGAGATAGTGAAGGCCCAAAAAAGGATTCAAAGTATGAGCTGAGAAAGAGAAACCAATTTAGAATTCCATCACTCCTTCACAATCCCTATTTAAAATTAAAGCGAAATTGGACTTCAAACCCTACCAGGCTAAGGTTGATTTTTTTAAGTTGAATCATTTATTGCAATAGTTTAAAGTGTATTTATATGTCAATACTATAGATGAAGAGTAAAATATTTCATTTTCCAAACTAAAATTGGAGGACCGTGCATTGACCTTATCAAAAACCACATGGAGACAACTAGGCTAGAGGGAAATCCACTTGTAACTAATTAGGAGGTATTTAAAACCCTCATCAAGTCCCAATTCTAACCCACTATGTATGTGCATGACCAATGGATCAATTGCCATCACTTTTGGTAGGAACAAGGGTAGAGTGTTTAAGAGTACACCATCGAGTTCATCAAAATGGTGATTATGTTAGGTATATCTCCCAAGAACCAAAATGAACTCCTTAGGTATCTAAGGGGCCTACGTAGCCATATATGGAATAAAGTGATTCTCTTCAAACCTTTTACCATTGATGAGGCCTAGTGAAATCATAATACATAGAGAATATATGCCATAAGAAAGGACAACCAAGTGCTTTTAGATAGAAATACCACCAAGATATTTTCAAGATGCATGAGATACATTTGTTGTCTAACTCTGATTACCAAAGATTGGGTTGTATAAATAGTTTTCTATGGAAGTAGATATAGTGAAGAAACAATTATGTTAGCTGCAAGATTAGGGAGTAATTCAAACAAGCATATCACCTTGCAAATCACATATCATCATAGTACCCAAGACATATGAGACTTGGAAAAGTTGTATTGACTACACATATTTGAAAAATATCATGCTTGAGAATCAATAGTCTCTATTATAGATTTGTTAAATCAGTTGTAAAATGCCAAGTACTTCGCCAAGTTGGATATCAAATAGGGATACCAATGAGTATGAGTTAAGGAAGAACACAATTAAAATACCACCTTCAAGGCAAGGTAAGGTTTATATGATTGTTTGGTAATGATTTTTGGTTTACATAATGCACCAATTAGAATTATACATTAAATGAATGATGCATTGCATCCCTTATTTACATTCATTTGTAATAGTGTATTTAGATGCCATATTGGTTTATAGATCTACCTGGGAAGAGCACATGTCATATCTCATGCAAGTGTTAGATACTATAAAAAATGTGATTTTTCTTGATAGTCCTTGGTGTATTTAGGGAACATGATTGGCGGAGGGAAACTAAAGATAGATCCTTCAAATATGGAGGTTGTCCTCAAGTGGATAATTCCTACTAATGGATCTAACGTTAGGAGCTTTTTTGGGTGGTGTAGTACCTATGGAATGTCACAACATCCTTTTTAGTGATAACTATTCCACTCTATGCTACACTAGTTAATGGTAATATTTTTTAGTGCGGAAATAATCAGTGGAAATATTTTGATGAGTTGAAATAGAATATTAGTCAAGCACTAACTCTTGAATTACTAACGTATGAAAATATTTTGTAGAGATAGATGGAAGTGAATATGTTATGGGAGAAATATTGATACAAGGAGGTAAGCCAATATGCCATAATTTTAAAAAATCATGGGGGGGTTACTGAACTACCCCACATATGATAAGGAAATCCATGCCTAGATCGATATGTTGGGAAGTGGAAGCACTATTTCATGGGAAAGGAAACTATTTGATGGGAATGTTGGTATACATTCTTTCAAAGCCACCCACATTCAAGATTACATCTTTCGCACCTCTTATGCACATGGAACATTTTACCGATGATGCATTCAAAGCCACATAAATGGAATATAAGGACTTCAAAGACCCGATTTAGAAAGAAACTACATGGCCAAATTGGTGTAGAAGAAGGTAAATTTAAGCTTTATATCATCTCTAGAATGACTTTTTATATAAGTGAGAGAGAGAATTTGTGTTCCTAAAGGTTAAATATGGTATCTCATAAAAGATTCCTTAACTCTTATTGGAATGTTGCTGTTGGGAAGACAAATGCTAATTTACGAAGGTACGTGTTGGCCCAAAATATAGGAAGATGTAGCTTTGAATATTAGAAAATGTATACTTTGTTATACTAGCAAGTCCATTAATAAAATCAAGGTTTATTCCATCCCTTACATGTACCCATTCAACCTTGAGAAAGAATTACCATGGATTTGTGGGTGGTTATTTAGTAAATGGGAATGGACATGACTATATATTTGTGGTAGTTTATAGGTTAAACAAGATTTGCATTTATATGCCTTTTAAAAAGACCATAAAAGAATAAGACATAGAAAACATGTTCTTTGAATAGGTCTAGGTGTACTTTGGGATACTACGGAGCATCATCTTAGAGAGGGATACTATATTTCTTAATGCCTTTGGTTCTACACTTTAGAAGAAGATGAACACCAAGTTAAGGAGACCTATAATTTTCCATCCATAGATAGATGAGGAGATAAAAGTACTTAATAAGAAGTGGGTTTAGCTTTTGACTATTTATAATTAGAAACATCCAAAGGCATATGATAAAAAACTTATCTACATTCAACACCCAATATAATAGGGAAATCAACACTTTTACAATAAGTCCCCTTTTGAAACTTGCTTTGGGTATATGTTTCCTTCATCATTATATGGTGTACATGGATAGAAAATAAGAGTGAGGGAAGACGTCATAGTAAAAGTGTTAAAAGTTGAGAAATTTGTTGAAAATGTAGGAAAATGCATTTTCAAGTGCAAGAGACATTGAAGAAGTCATGGGAAGGTTAAAATACTTGACATGATCAACATAAAAGTGAGAAAACTTTTTAGGTGGGAGTTACAATTTGGTTGAATCTTAAGAAAGAAAGGTTAGAGAGTCCTGGTAAGAATATCAAGACTTTGTGGCATGTCCCTTTTAAGTTATTGGGTAAGGTGGGTGATAATTTTTATACACATAATCTACCCCATATATGTGAAATTACTCAATAATGAATATGGAAAATCTTAAACTCTATTAGCATTCCATGCTGGATTAGGAAACCAAGAAGAAGACCCAACCTAACATAGGGGACTTGACACTAGAAGCTTAGGAAATGTTGGAAGAATATGTAGTTTTACAAAATAATTATAGAACTACCCGAAAAGGGTAGCATGACCTTTGAAAATAGGTTTGAAATGACAACTTATACACATCGAAAAAAGGTGCTCTATGTGAGAAGGTAGAGGAAAAAAATTATCGCCTCATTTATTGAAATATTTTGAGCACCAAAATCCTCTCTAAATGGAAAAGTATGATATATAACAACATATATAATTTCTCATCTATCTTGGTACTTTTTGGGTGAAAAAATTGGAGGAGTTGCCTTGTGGGGCCCATTTTAGTTATCAGTCATGGATTGAAAATTTGTGGTTGGATACCTTCTAGGTCCAATTTGAGGCATCAAATAGTAAATTTTGAGGCCAAATATTTTATGAGAATACCTTTAATCATTCAACACTACTCTACACATTGAGAATCTTCCAACAATTAGAAAATCACATTAATCAAAGATAATATGTGAATTTATTCCTGCCACAAGTTGACCTGCCTTATTGATCACCATGGTACTAGGTACAATCCAAGTCAACCCCCAATAATGAGGAGATATTAATGACATGGAATTTTAGGAAGATTCTAATGACATGGAATTTTAGGAAGATTCTAAGGGGTCAAAAACCATAACACTGATTAAGGGATGAGGCATGAAAAAACACTAACTATAGATCCAATTTGAGGCATCAAATAGTAAATTTTTAGGCCAAAACTTTTATGAGAATACCTTTAGTCATTCAACACTACTCTACACATTGATAATTTTCCAACAATTAGAAAATCACATTAATCAAAGATAATATGTGAAATTTATGCCCGCCACAAGTTGGTTTGCCTTATTGACCACCATGGTACTAGGTACAAGCCAAGTAAACCCCCAATAATGGGGAGATATTAATGGCATGGAAGTTTAGGAAGATTCTAATGGGTCCAAAACCATAACATTGATTAAGGGACGAGGCATGAAAAAACACTAACCCTAGACAACTATTGGGATATGTTAAATACTATGCCCTTAGGCTGAGAAAAGGTTTCGTTCTTTTATTATTGTACTTGCTACATAGTTGAAAATAGAATTTAGGAATGAAACTGGTGAACATAATAGAGGATGTAGAATATTATATAATAGTCATTCAATTCACAATGTTAAAGGGAACTCCATTGTGAGTGCCCCTTTCTTTGTACTTGCATTTCCTAAATGAAGAAAGAGAGAGTGCATAGTCCAAGCCTTCTAGTTGGGCTTTCTACAATATTGGGTTTCCTATATCACTTTTTATGTTCATTTGTGTGGATGGTGTTTTCATTTTTTTCTTTTTTCATTTTTAAATTTAAATCATTTTCATAAATTTGAGAATTAGTCTAACTATAATAAATTAATATTCTAAGGAAATAAATTACATAATAAACGATTTTAGAATATTACACAATCCATCGTGACAAACTATTGTAGCGGGTAGTCACAATAGTTTACAAATCAATAATGGATGTAAATATGGTTTAATTCCAAACAATATTGAGAGCTTGATTGTTTTAATGGTACATGATATTTGTGAAAAGTATAGTGCAAGGTGTTGTGAGAACTTCAAATGAATTAAAATAATAATTTATCTTGAATTTAAAAATCTTGAAAGAAAACAACAAAGAAAATTGTCAAATTGTAAGACATTTAACATATTATTAGTCATGAGTTCATGTGGGAAATATGATCATAGATTTGGGATATGAAAAACTAACTAGCTTATCAAAACCATGGTACACAACATAATGATTGGTTCATTTGGGGTTTTATTTCCCTTGATTTTCATTCCATTATTTTAACAAAAAATTGTAGCTCAAAGTGTGTCTCTAGTAAAATATATGTAGATTTAGTAATTGTGCAAGGTACCCAAGTCACACTCCTATAACTATGTGCAACTCAATTTTAAAACTAGATTAGTTCTAGATCCAGTTGGTTACGTTAATTGGGTAGATATAAGAGACAACTATAGCCAAATTAAGTAGAGAGTATAAGCTATATGTTTGTGTTGGTGAAATGTTTGAGTACCTAAATGATGAAATCATATATGAAAATTGACATACATGTAAAGGTAAAGGAAAATAGCCAAGTGTTATTTTCACAAAATAAATTAGAATTGTTTAACATTTATTTTCAATGAATAAATTTAAGGAACCCTAAAATTAGTATGTCAAGCATTGGTGCAATGGTACAATGATTCAAGGTCTTAACATAATGAAAAAGGATTTTTTTTCATAGTGCATTGAGGTTTGTCTCTAGTAGTGAAGTATATAATTTGCTTGTGAAAGCATTGAATAATAAAAACTTTATAGGAGAAATATTAGCAATGTGGTTTTTATGTTAATGAGTTATCTCATTAGAAATATAAAACAAGTAATTCACACACACACACACACACACGCACACACTAGTTAATGTCCCAATAAGTATGTACCAACCTGTACATTAAATTTCACTGTCAAATTTTGATGATATCATGTGGGGTTTAGAACATGGGTTTATATATGCCTTCTAGTATTAATTCAATCTAGAATCAACCCACTAGTTAGACCAGGGTTAAATGTTTCATGCTTTTGTTTAGTGATAGATTCAAGGTCAAATGAATGTTAGGATGCTCTATTAGCTAGCTTCTAAGCACCTCTACATAATGGCCTAGTCCAATCATCTTTCTTGCTAATGTATCAAGTGTCAGTCATATATGCCCATATTAATGAATTATTTCATGATTATGTACGCCTCTTAGGTTTCAAAAAAAAATTTCATTCAAATGTTTCTCAGTTACATACAACTATCTTCCTTTGCTTCATATCAACCACTCTTTCCAGCTCTCAACCCTCAATTCATTTTATGTGCCACTCATGAAGATATGGTGGTTGGACCAGGAAATGTCACCCTTATCACTCTTAGTTTCTTTACACTCACAATTCATGAAGAATGGAATGCACAATATACAACTCTTAGCCAAAAATATAATTCTCCTATAGAACTGCAACAACACACTATCCAATAAATGACCAGAGGTCTTGTACTAAGATTTGGAGGATCTCAATGTACATGAGTAGAATATCCCAATGCCAATATAGCTACAATTCAAAGAGAACAATTGCTATCCCTCCCAAGTTTAAATATTGTGATATGAATCTAGCACACCATAAGTTCAAACACTCATTTTATAAATATTGTGACAATATTCATGCAACAATCCATGAATTAGAGTCTTTTGAGAAGATTGATAATTTCAACACTCATTTTTCCAATAGTGTTACAATACTCCGGCAACAATCCCTAAATTAGGGTCTTTGGAGAAGATTAAAGGTAAAATATTTCTAACAAACATCTCGAGTGAAGAACATATAGATCAGTATTTAGATTTCCCTGAATACCTATAGATTAATACTCCTAGAGAAATAAAGCTAATGAGGTATCCTCTTACTCAAGAAAAAGAATCCATAACTAGAAAAGAGAAAAATGCGTTCAAGGAAAGATTACTAGGACTAGGAAAATATGCTTTGAAATTAAAAGATGGTTCCTTAGTTGCATATTTAGATTTAATTCATTATATAAAGGTGTCTAATGAATATATATATATAACAAAAAACCTTGACAACATTTCTCAATATATACTTCAAGCCAAAAATCATGTGACCAACCTTCATACTAATATTTGATAATAAATATCATATCTAAGCTAAAGAATTACATGATGTCAATTCCAAATTGGATATCATAGCAAAAGTTGTAAAAGACTTGAAGGCTAGTCTATATAAAAAATAATCATGTTTAAGGACATTACTACTCAAGGTTTAGAAAGGACCTCTCCCATAATCTTGAAAATTGGAATAGTAGTCCAACTAGCTCAAGAAAATTGGTCATGGTAAAAATTTGAATTCCTAAGCTAAAAAATTATCAAACAAGACCATGAAAGTTCTGGGACCAATGAACATGAAATAATCTACAATGTTGATGATGATAGTGGTGGCGCTCCTTTTCAGTTGCCATGGGAAAAATGGTGCAATGCCAAATATGGTTCCAGTAAAAGGGTTCCATATGACCCATCAATTATAAATATTTCCCTTGCCTTAATAGTGAAAATATTGATCCAACCTAGTTACAAATTTTAATTGCAAATCCACAATTGAAATAATGATGATGATTTAGAAATGGTTAATAAAAACAAAGTTCCTTGGGGTGATATCACGTTAAGAAACATGTGGTTATAGATAATCTTGAATTATCGTGGCATAAATTGGATGGATTTGATAAGTTTTTCATCACAAATAATGAAAATACCCTTGAAGATTTTTTTAAATCTATCATCCACGAATTCTATAGCAAGGACCACGTAAATGCCCAAATATATATAAACTTGTTTCTGACATGGAGTTTGTGCTCATTGAGAGAACTCCCTGAATTTTATTGCACAATGTAGGATCTATTGTATAGTGACCCATAATCTTAATAACATTTCCTATTTACAAAAATATCTATTTGTTTTTCGTGTTTGCATGCCTAACCTTATCAAATGAATATTTGAATCTGAAAGAAATAGATATAGAAGACCTATCCTTAGCGGAATTGCAAGAATAAATAGAAACCTCTCCAAAAGGAGTGTGAAAATAAAAATTAATAAGTTTGTTAAAAAAACAAATGGGTTTCAATTATATTATGAAAAAAATGACATTTATGCTAAAACATGTCAATTTGGTTGCAATAATCACAAGAAAAAAGAGATCACCTTATGGTCCAAAATGTTCTTGCAGTAAATGCCAAATCTCAAGCTACCAACATTACAACAAACACAAGAGGTTTATAAAACATTCTCATCCATTTCAAAAACCAGAAAATTCTTACTTCAAGAATATATCTTCGCCTTCCACCAAAGCTTCTCATTAGAGGAAATTTCATCCTAAAGTGGCCTCCTAAGGAAAAATAATAAAATAATAGTTAAAATAATAAAATAAGAGCTATGAATTTTGGAGGGAAAATAAGAAAACTGCTTTTTGAATTGTATTTTTGGCTTATCTCCTTATATCTTTACTCAAATTTCAAGTGTAGACACTCATTAGATGTTGAATTAAATTCCACACCCAACGTGTACCCATTATGCATACTTTTAAGAAGACCCACATTGATAATGATTAAAGATACATTAACATGTTTTTTTAATGTATCTTCATTTTTTATCAATGTGGTTCTTCTCAAAAGCATACATAATGGGTACTCATTGGACGTGGAATTTAAATCCGCATCTAACAAGCACTTACACTTGAAATTTCAACATGATTTTTTAATGTATCTTCAATTTATATCAATGTGGGTCTTCCCAAAAGTATGAATAATGGGTACTCGTTGTATGTGGAATTTAATTATGTGTCCAACGACCATCTAGACTTGAAATTTGAGTAAACCTCTAAGGAGATAAGCCAAAAAATACAATTAAGAAAAGTATTTTTTTCTTTTCTCTCCAAAATATTTACATGTGCCTCTCTTTAAATTTAAAGGATTTTTATTAGTTTACATATTATTAAATGAAATTACATGAAAATTCCATGGGAACTTTTAGGCTGATATAATGTGTTTCATTTGTCACAAGCCTAGCCAATGGGAAAACTAGTGTCCTATGTGAGGAAGAGTAGACACTCGCCAAAAGTTATGTATCTTTTCAATTTTTCATATGATCCAACTAATTGACTCCCATTCTTCTATCATCAACCAGATGGTGAATATTTATTTGTTATGGATTCATTAAATGTAGAAGGTGATGTTTCTCCTATGCATGCCCTTCATGGCTTAAATCTTAATCACTTTGAATTTTCTTCTAATAATGAATTTGATTTCCTATCTCTTCTTAATATTCCATCCATAAAATGCTTTGTTTATATATATTCCCTTCCAAACTCAAAGCACAAACAAAATTATTACAAATCAAGATTTTCAAACTCACATTTGATGAATTCCACCAACAACACCATCTCTAGTTTCAACTTTTTGAATTTCAAGCTCACTATCAATCCCTCACATAGCCCAACATGATGGACATAGGACATTATTATCCTATGGATGTCGAGTTCTCAAAATCATTCTCTATAACAAAACTCGCTCCTAGTTCTAGAAACTATACTAGTAGACATATAAGAATATTTGAGCTAGAACCATTGTTCCTCCACCAAAGGAAAACCTTTTCTAATAAGCATTTAACACTTGCTATTGATCATCCAATATCAAATAGTTCATCAAAGTCTTCTATTCAATAAAAAATAATATAAAATGAGGAGAGAATCGAACAAAAGAAAGAGATGGTAAAAGAAATTATAAAGGTTGTTAATGAAGACAAACATCAATTCTCACAAATGTTGTTAGAGTTAGAAATGAACTATAGTGAAGAAACTAAAGCCAAGTTTAGTTAGTTATTTGGTGATTTCTCTTAGTCTCAAATGGATGAATAATAATTTGGTACATACATCCCTAAATATCAAAACGACATGATATTTAAAAATCAATGCAATGGCCTAGATGATATATTAATTATCTTTGTTATATTAAGGTGGTTGGTTACAAACAATATTTTCTTGATGCATAGATTAACATAGCTGAAATGAACTCATGTGAAAAGTATGGCAACCTATTCAACATTATTTTCATATCTATAAATAGCACCAAAGTCCCCATAAAGGGATTTCCTCATGACTTTCACATTATGATACAAGGGAAGAAAACCATTGTCAATATTTATTATTTTGGCACTGAATCAAATATCCTTCCATGCGAATATTTTGTAAATAGTCATCTTCCTATGGGCATTAGTCTAAACTCACTCAGCTTATATGTAAAAGGGATAAAGGTAACATTTACTAGCAATAATACCCATTTTAGTAAAGTGTTAGGAAATCATTCAAATGAAATAGATATTTCCATGGAAAAGATAACTAATCTAAATAAAATTTTCAGACATGTAGATCTACATGGCATTGATGAAATTAAGGATATTAAATAAAATATCGAAATAAATTTTACTTGTTGGACACCTAATCCTCTATGGGTTAGTGTGGAAGCGAAATAGACTAATAAAGTCCAAGAGACCTTGGGATGTGGAACCCAATGGTCACACCATGTACTATAAATGTATATCATTTGTTAATAAAAAACGTACTCTCATGTTTTATCTTTCATACTCTTTCTGCCATGTGTATGTTTAAGATGGTATCAGAGCTGCAGGCAAATTTCTGCCCTGCTCAAATTTGAGCTGCTAGTTGTGGTCTCTCTGTGCATGTCAGTTCTGCATTCCTGTGGATAGAACTATCATTATTGTGTACATGCTACAAACTGTCTGGCTGACCTCTCTCAGCTAGATTTGTGCTGGGTTCTCTATCCACTGTCTCAAATATAAAAAAAAAATGCACCTGCACTCCTGACACATCTTCCTTCTACCAGCACAAATTCCTGACTCTGAACAATGGTGATTCTCTGCGCATGAATGAATGGCTCCCTTAGTGTTCAGTTATATACCACTGTCTGTTGTCCAAATGCTTGTGAAGCCTTCTTTTAAACGCCCATTCACTCTGCATCCATACGCCCCTCATACCCTGGCATCAAAGCATTTTGTTTCACCCATCCATCAAGCAAAACAAATGTAACTGTATTTCCAGAAGTTTCCTCCTTCCTCTGGAATTCCTTGTCAATTTTAACAAATCCTGCTACTTTCTCGCCACAAAGCTCGCAGTCATACAGTAACGGTTTCACCAAAAATCATATCGATGTAATTGAAGTGGGTGTGGATGATCACCGGGAGCTTCATTAACTATGCTGAGTGTTGTTGCGCAAGACTCGTGAAGGTTGAAGTTACATCGCGGTCAACAACAACTGTATCTGAATCCATAGCCAGATTCCTTGCAACCATCACATTGGTATCAGAGCGACATAGTCAAGGAATAGTCAATGCTTGTGATATAAAGATGTGTTGTGTGTCTTTGTGTTGAACTCTATTTAAAATCCTAAGTCTTGATGTCCATGAGAAACTCATACATTGGTTAAAAAAAAGATGTTAGCCTGAATGCTAGATTGTGACTGAAGATTGTTACTCATTTTCTCAATGCTAGAAGACTGAAGGACTTTGCGTTGAATATGTCGGTCGAAATCGTTGCCGTGGTGAATGTTAATCTGAATTATGCATATTGTTATGTGTTGTAATATTGAATGAGGTGAAGAAATGAACGTTTCCTAATGCTACGACGATCGGCATATATATATATATATATGCATTGAACATGTTGTATTGCGTTTGCATGGCTGGAGACTGGTGAGTGGTGTGTTCAACCTTCATTTGCGTGATGTTTTGCATTATTTGAGGTCATGCCATACATTGTATATGGAGACTAATCATGGTATGTAAATCCAAATTGATGTTGCATTAAGGGTTTTTTTAAAATGGTTGAATGGTTGCATACACAGTCCAGTAAATAGAAAAATATCAACCTATTTTCTGTTAATTTTCTGAGACTTGTCTCTAAGGGCTCCGTGTTAAGCTATCAAACAGAAGTGAGGACCTACACTATCGTGTTAAGATTTTATGCATTCAAAACATGTGGAATTTCATTGAATGTCCACTATGAGAACTGGTTTTTGAAGCGTTGAAAATACTGTGCATTGAGTATATGGTGGAAATCTTAACCATGTCGTGACTCTTGGTGTTGTGAGCTTGGAATGGTTGGAGTGTATGGGTCGTATGCGATGGAGGGAGCAACATCCTATTTGTGTATTACTGCTCTGCATCAAGCATTGAAAAGGCATTAATTCTGGTCATATTTCTACTACGTTGAGGCGTTACATTGCAATATGGTGCATTGAAAAGTTTGAATCAGTTGAAGAATCGATGTAGAGACTGGTGCATTAAATTCCTAGTATGCATTGGTCCTGTCATCCTGTACGTTAAACTACTGGTATAATATTTCTGTTTATATATGTTGTGTTTTTCCTCTGGTCATAATTTGAATCACTATGGATTAAAAGAAAAAGAAAAGGAAGACCGTGAATACTCGCTAAGGAACCATTATCATTGTCCTATCGTTAATATTGCCCTCACAACCCATCGTCGTGAAGGCTAAGCTTAGAAGATCAAGGAGGCAGTTTGGGACAAATGTCTCCCCCATAATCACTAGAAATATGTTTCATTCCTTTTCACCTTCCCATATTTTAATAGCAAAGACATTTGTCATTATCTACTCCCAGTGCATACCAACATTATTGTTAGCGAATGAAATACTAGATTAAGCTTCAACAGATTGATGTACTTGAAGTTATTATAGAATGTTATATTGACTTCTCATCATCTTTAAAGATGGTTGGTTTCTTCAATATATTTATCCAGCGCTCATCAATTCAACATATATATCTCACACAATTCTAAAAGATACATTGATCACTATATCACAGAAAGATGAAGGTAGACGTTATAGTTTTGTATCTGTAGTGTGTTTTGAATGGTTTGTAATGGCCATTACAGTGCACATGGAAGGATGAAGATTAATTTGCTGGTTAAGGATGTAGCACTCAATAATCATGGGATGGATTTCATGTAAAATATATAGAATAAAATGGCCTTGATTGAAAGAATAATCAAGAGACATGTCAACTGAACTGTACAATATCATTCATATGAAGTTCATATTGTTGAACCCAGGCCATATCTATTTTGACAGCTCTATATAAAGTGAAATAGTGAATAACGCAACAGTTTCTCCACTAGATCTCGATCATCATGACCAAGAGTTATAACATGTGGGGTTTTCGATATTTGAACTAATTTGGAGATTGGAGACTATTGAAAGCTTCTTTGTTTTAACATGGTATTTCTAGTGTGACAGTAGTTGCTATTGAACTTGACTATCCTTTTCCATTGGAAGAGAAAGTGAAGGAGTATTTGAAGGATCCAAGCAAGTTTGCAGTTGTTGTTGCCCTAGTTGTGGCATTGTTTTTAAAACTATTATGGTTTTTGTGTTCACTGTTGAAGTTCCCATAGAGTATTAAAGTATATAGAAGTTATCCCCTTATTCCAAAACCTGGTGCGAATCGAAATTGGAGCAACTTCTAATATCTTTGAAAATAAGTTAAAATAAGTGTATTTAACAGAGTTTGATTTGTTGATAAAATGGGAAGACTTTATGGAGTATTAGAGTTATTGAATACACTAATACATTATAATGTCAAAAACATAGTCAAAATCAACAAATACTCTCTCTTTGAAATTCAGACATGTCTATAATATGCACAAGAACAGATTGATTTTTTGTAGCTTGAATCTCAACTACAGCAAGCAGAATTACAACAATGGAGTCATCATTTTGAACCTGTTTCTATTCAGAACAATGAAATAGACTCCCATAAACATCAAGACAATAATGTTACAATTGATTCAGATCCAGTGCCCAATAAAGCAGTAGTTGTACATGCAGATGCAGAAGTTTAGTTTGCACTTCCCAAGCCCATCATCAAACCTTGGGAACAGCTTATCCACAACAAGCACAAAACTAGTCTTGGATATGACAAGGACATGTCCTTTCATATTCCAGATTACTCAAAGCCCAACTAGTTTCAGAGTTTTGGATTACTTCATGATAGTTCACCTTTAGCTGTTCTAGATTCTGCCCCTCCTCCACAGCAACAGCAACAAAAACAGATTGTGAAATGCCAACACTGTGACCGAGTTGGCCATCTGAAATATCATTGTTTTGATATTCATCCATGTAAGCACTGTCATAAAACTAGTCATTCTTCAAACAGATGCTTCAGAAACAAACCTCCTACAAGAACAAAGATTCATCTTGGATGGATCGCTTCTTGGCAATGAGCATCAACAGCCAAGAAGATATTATAGTCACATGTCAGAAATTTTTCTAGAGTATTGAACAGTCTTACAGTTGAGTTTTCTCCATCATCTCACCTTGTATCTGACAGGGGGGGAAATGATGGTCATCTACAAGCTTCAAAGTCACATCAAGCGAGCCTGAGCCACAACCTACCACACCAGTTTCAGAGTTGTAGCCAGAGACAAAGATGGCCCTGAGCATGCCTTCAATTGGTAATCTAGGACACTTCCTCTAGCAAAAGACTTCAGCTTCTTGCCAGTTTCAGAAGAATTTTAGGAATAGAGTTGGGGACACTTCCTCAATCAGAAGACTTCATCTTCTTTCTAGACTTGGAAAAGTTCGAAGAATTGCTTGAAGCATTCTAGAGTTTTTGGTCATCGTTAAACCATCACAGGTTGAGACTTCCCTTTTCAGGTTGAAGTTCTCCCTTTTATGCAGGGTGAGACCTCCCTTTCATAGTTGAAGGTTTCCCTCTTCAAAACATCATGAACACTTCCTCTAGTAGAAGACTTGAGCTTCATGCTAGAATTGGAAGAGTTCCGAGGACTGCACTAAGCATTCTAGTGTTGGTGGTCATCCTTAAACCACTGCCCTTTATACCAACATTTCAGAGAGCACATTCAACCTAGTGCTGCCATGAATTTTTGCACATTTTGTATTACAGCTCTCTTCTTGGACTCATACATAACCTTTCAAATTAAGGGGGGCGAATGTTGGACACCTAATCCTCTATGGGTTAGTGTGGAAGCGGAATAGACTAAGAAAGTCCAAGAGACCTTGGGATGTGGAACCCAATGATCATACCATGTACTATAAATGTATATCATTTGTTAATAAAAAAACATACTCTCATGGTTTATCTTTCATACTCTTTCTGCCATATGTGTGTTTAACAGTACTTAATACTTTCTTGATGCTTTCTAGATGAGACAACTCTCTCTCAATAGCTTTGAGGGTAGGGTATTAAATTTTCACTTTTTCCATTAATTTAATGACTATAAGAAAAATGTACAACCAAAATAAACTTTATAAGAACCAATAGGATTCAAGATTATGATGTCAACCATGGGGGATGATTCACCATTTTTGGAGTAAAAAAATAAAAGATTAAAAAATAATAAAATAATAAAACTACTTTTCCAAATCATATTTTCAACTTATCTCCCTAAGGTTTTACTCAAATTTTGAGTAGGAGTAATCATTGGGTGAAAAATTTAATTCGTCATCCAAAGAGTACCCATGTTCCAAACTTTTGATGGACCTTACTACATGAAAAATGAGAAATACATGAAAAAATGTGATTGCAATCATGTTTTTCATGTATTTCTCAATTTCAGTGTAGCAAGGTCAATTTAAAGCATGCAACATGGGTACTCCTTGGATGAGGAATCAAATTATGCATCCAACAAGTATTTCTGCTCAAAATTTGAGTAAACTCGTAGGGAGATAAGTTGAAAATACGAATTGAAAAAATAGTTTTTTCTTTTCCCCTGTAAAATTTGATGATGCCATCTAATCTTATTTTATTATTTCCACTATTATTTTATAATTTCCTTATGAGGCCCATTTTAGACCTCAAAAATCCCCTAATGATTGATGGGTCATCTCTTAGGATAGAGCATGTCTGTAACAACCCAAAATAAATATGTAATTAACTTTCTAATTAACATTAAATTTAAATCAGAGTGGAACTTACCTGTGTTACATGTGGTTGACGTTTGCTAACGGCAACAAGGTTTTGGGGACTACTCTCCACCCAACCGTAGGCCCAATTGCACAAGGATTTGCTACAACTAGCCACCCTCGAGCCCTCAATCAACGTACTACTGCCAGTGACTCCTATGTCTTAGAACACCATTCTCCCAAGAGAATGAAAGATAGAATCTTGGAATGATGGAATGCAGGAATGCCTCTCATCTTCCTCACCATCTAATAAATAGAACAAACATTGGATGGGAAACCACATGTACACACTCCATGTGTCTACATGCGACTTTCTTTTGATTTTTAGCTTTCTTGTTTTATTTTCTTCTTTTTGATAGTTTTCTTTCTTTATTTCTATTTATTCTTATTTAGAGATTTAGTATGGTTATTATTACTTTTATTTTTATTATTTTTATTTATTTCCTTGTATATATTTTTAATATCATTTATTATTTAACATTTATGATTTATTATTTTTATTATTTATTATTAAGTGATTTATTTATTATTATTTATTATTTTTGTATAATTTATTATTATTTATTATTAAGGGGGGGGATATTACATACTCTCCCACTTTAAGGAACTTCGTCCCGAAGTTAAGTTGAATTATTTATTATTTATTATTTTATTTACTTCATGTTTCCAACACCCTCTGTTGAACTAGTATAACCAGCGGGCATCGAAAGTTCCACAACACCCGAGAAATCTCAAGGAATCTTTTTCCTTTTTCCCACTTTCAACACCAGGCATAAGCCTGACCCGGGCTATATCCTATTCCAAGGCTGGCCCCAAGGCTCGCGCCTGACTCAGACCTCATCTACCCCAAGGCAAGCATCCGGAATAGTACTCAATGACTCAGGGCATCTCGCAAGGCTGGCCCACTCCCTCCAAAACTACTAAGGTGCACAGCCCCAGGCATCGAAGTCCTTACATCCCCACCAGACTTCGACATCCCATCCAATAATAGGCACCTAGCATAGAACATCACGCACTTGGCCTCCTCAAGATGGTCCCATCGCCCTTCAAGAGCTATACACAAGAAAAAGGAATCGTTGGCATATGTAGTGTTGATTGAGTTTTGCCCCCAGCCCATATGGTATTATTTATTCTCTCTTGTGCGTATGGGCTCACACAAGATCATCAAATAAACCGACCCTCTCGACGCATTTGTGGAGTCCTGTGAATCATCACACCTCAACATGCATCCAATGCATTAACCATACCATCTTAGTATCATAGAAAATAATCCACATGCCAAGTCGTGCATGTCATCAAGAAAACATTCATCATTGTTAATCGCAACATTAAGAGTATTAACGCATTGCATGCTTATGCATGTCATAAATTTGTACGCAACTATCGCATGCTTCAGTTATACCATCAACATAATTATATCAAAGACATATCATGACTTCACATAAATGAACCACATGTCAGTAAACCTCATATTACAGCATCATAACTCTTATGTATGCATATCATATCCATCATGAGTATTCAACATTAAATATTTATCATCACGTAGTAAATGAATATGTCAATATACCTTGACATAATGTGATAATACTTATGTATATCGCTATCATCGTATGGATACATTAACATTATAACAACCATATGTACATCTTTATCTTGCTACCATGATGTCATGAAACATTGTCAATATGTTTTCATCAAGTTGTCAATTACTTTTCAATAGTCATTTCCACTTGTTTCTACTAGGTAGTTGATCATTTACACCAACGGTATAATCATCTAAGTACATCGTTAAATTTCACATGAGCCTCATCATCTTGGGTCTTAATCTCTCGTTATATATTCTTCCTTCCCCAAGGAAATTCTCGTGAAATTCATTGTTTAAGATATTACTAGTTATTCCATCATCATCTATCTCAAAATTAAAATTCCTTGATTTACATCCATTTACCCTTTGGCTTACTGATTCCAATACTGCTATATGCAATTGCATATAAACATTATTTCATCATGATTTAATGTTATATCATGCTTAATTTACTTGCATGAGGATTTGTTGATCCATGTTGACTTATTTAACAATTAGCACTTCATCCACAGAAATATTTTCTTATCTCGTTGAGTTTGTCAAGTTTGTATCTCAATACCATTTGATTGCTTTATCATAAAAGACTCTAATACCCTTAAAAGAACTTTCTTCTTGATAGAACATCCCTTCATTTCCTCCTACCTGATATTCATAGATATATTTTTATTTTTCTCCCTGTCTTGATTTCCTACTATTCCATGTCTACTGGCTTCAAAAATGGAAGTTTCTTCACTTCATTCTATTTTATTAAATTGACTTTAATTTCTCACCTCCAATCATTGTGGTTTCTTCTCCTCCTCTCCTATAGCACGGATATACCTTGGAAATGTTGTTACTATTTCCCAACTTGGGTAATAAATTCATTAAGATAGATACCAAATGTAATATGCTTATAAAATTGCCTGATCATACATCTTGTTATCCATAATTCATTCATATAGTTAGTCACCTATGAAAAACTTTACCATGTGGCACTCCCATTGTTATAGATGTTGTTATGCACACAACTTATCTTCTCCAATCATTCTATATTATCATACCATCCAGGTTATGTAAAAATGTCCTTCATTATTACCATGATTATTTAACTTCACTAGTTTATTGCCAATATTTTCTTCTTTATGTGCATCATCCTTAGATAGACCTTATAGCGATACCTTTAGAGTACCAAGTTATGTTTCTTCCATTATGTTCCAAAATAGGTTGCCTCTTCTTACTGATTTCTTACCCTTGTTGTGATACTTCTTCTCTACCACCTTAAGCATCTGATCCATGTTGGCCATAATCACATGAGCTATCATTAGTTATCATCCTTAAAAAATTGCAAGTTTCTCCTTTCCATTTCTCCTTAGACAACTTTTATCCACTATATGCAATTAACCTTGAATCACGAAACCTCATGTAACTTATACTCAAAACTAAACTGAAATCATAGGGTATGATTTAGATGTATGATAACATTCAAGCCATAAAACATGACTTAGTCTGTCTTAGCTAAGTAAGCACTCCAAATGGGTTCACAACATCTTAATCGTCAAGATCATATTGAGAGAGTTGTGTTCTTGTAATAATAGACCAAAGAGATACCAAGCCACTGCTATTGCTAAACGACAATGAGAACAGCAATCCATCCCAGATTATTAGTGAATAATATGATCAGCATTCAAGGACTGTTAGATCAGATTGAATAATGAACAGATGCAAGTGAACAACGATCATCTAAAGGTAATAAGATATCAGAGTTTATCCATTGTGAATTGGGACAGATTTCATTATTTAAGAGCACTTTAATTGGTGACAAATTATGCAAATACTTCAAGTGCTATGTAAACTAAAATGAACTGGTGGTGAGTAGTTACACCAACATTAAAGATTTGTTCCCCCACAAAAGCATGCCAGTATACCATATCAATCATGCAATCTTTCAGAGAATTATACATCGTCAATTATGGGTAGATTATCACGATCCAAGATTACAAGATTATATACTTTTCCAATGAATTAATGATTCATAACAAAACTATATACCTTTAATTATGTGACTCGTTTAGAATTTCTCTTTGTTATATGTTTTTAATGGAGAGAGCTATGTCACACCTTTAACCATTGTAGTTGATTATAGCACTTTTCATCTTATGAAATAGCGTCTAGGAAATGATACAAACAACTCAAGAAAATGAGATAGTGGGTTTACCATGTAATGAGATTCTAATGAGATCGTAGAATCATAGAGGAAGGAGCCGGTATTCAAACCAAACCCCCGAGTCCTCAATCAACTTACTACTGCCAGTGACTCCTATGTCTTAGAACACCATTCTCCCAAGAGAATGAAAGATAGAATCTTGGAATGATGGAATGCAGGAATGCCTCTCATTTTCCTCACCATCTAATAAATAGAACAAACATTGGATGGGAAACCACATGTACACACTCCATGTGTCTACATGTGACTTTCTTTTGATTTTTAGCTTTCTTGTTTTATTTTCTTCTTTTTGATAGTTTTCTTGTTTTATTTCTATTTATTCTTATTTAGAGCTTTAGTATGGTTATTACTATTTTTATTTATTTTCTTGTATATATTTTTAATATCATTTATTATTTAACATTTATGATCTATTATTTTTATTATTTATTATTAAGTGATTTATTTATTATTATTTTTTATTTATATTATTATTTTTTATTTTTTATTTTTTATTATTTATTATTTATTATTAAGGGGAGGGATATTACAATGTCCTCTACCATTGGTCACAAATGTTGATTTAAGGAAATCTCAAACAAATCGTGAGGGATGGTGCCATTAGCTATTTCACCTAATATGATGAGGCATTGCATCATTGAACATAATCCCAATCCACTAAAGATACACATCATATGGAATCAATCAAAATCACCTACTTGATGGACTATGTCTCAAGTCACATGCTAACAGTAATGGAGAGATAATAGTAGGCTATGAGCACTGAATATGTGTGAGCATTAGCTTGATCTATCGACAAATGATAACTTCATCCAAACTCACCAAAAATGAGGGACCATCGACCCCAAGATATGGTAATCTAAACACTTCAGTTTTGGGTGACAGGATAGTGATGATTTTTTTTCTCTAAAGCATCAATGAGAATAGCCTCAACTTGTTTACCAATGGATTGTTTTATACACACATTGAGATGATGGGAACTAGGCTTAATCCACTAAACAAATATTAAGCATGATGCCCTAAGTTAATGATTGGCTAAGTGTCTTTACATCTTGTTCATTGGATGAGAATAAAATGATATTCAACAGATAAGATGAAAAAGCATTTAGCCAATGATTGGCTCAGTGCATGGTGCTTAATATCTTCCTAACTAGCTAGGGGTGAATCGATAATCACCAAAGATGGAGAACATGCCCAATTACTGATGGGGTATGATAACTTTATCATTAAAATTCACTGCTAGCTTACTATGATTTTTCATGGGTTCAATATTCTAACACTTGAGCATTAGTGACATCATGAATAAGATTTGGTACATTGGCAATGATTTGTAGAACCAATGTCATTCTTGGACACACACTTTCCATAAATTTCAACAAGTTGTTCCACATACTCGTGACCATAGCTAACTTCATGGAGGCTCCATGGAATTGGTATGTCTTGCAATGTGGAGACTTCTAACTACGTCATGAGAGGTATCAATAGTTCTAAAAGTACTCCATGCATTAAAAATTGGGAACAAGTCTCTCATCTAGGCTATGTGGAGTCTTGAGATTTTCTCTCTTCCCTAGGGCTTCTCTACTCATTATTTTTACTTTAACACATCTTCAAAATTGGATTTTTTTCCTTGGAGTTTTTTTTAAGGAACTTTCTATCCATACAATATGAGCTTCAATCAGAGCTGAGATTGATTAAGAACTCAATGGTATGATCTGTTCTTACAAATAAAAATATGGTTTGTTTTAGTAGGGAAGGCAAGATTTTGATAAATAGAGTAATTTCACACAAAAGTACAAGACTCAAGAAGAATTAAAATTGCAAAGTTCAAACTTGATTCCAAATATAATGATATAGATCAAGGACTTGATAAAACAGTTGGACATGCACTCTCAGGTAAATTTCCCTCTCTTCTTCAACCATAATTATAGTAGTCAAGGAAACGATTTCAACAGATGTAATACATCCCCATGTTACCTAGTAGTTTTCCCCTTAACCCATGAGAACCATTCACACTGGTTCTAGTTATAGGCTACTTGCCTCTTGGTATCATTCAAATGTAAGAATTTGCAAAATTGAAATATCTCTTAAGTGAAGATGTTTAAACTTAATTTTTAGATGTTTTATGAAGACCATATTCACTAGGTTTTCCATACACATTTACAGGATTTTAGTTATGAATAATTTGATTCCAAAATACATATGAGGATGAATAACCAACCTATTTACATGGAAACATGAAGTTTTCATGGCCTACCAACATATTAAGGTTTTCACTAGGAACCTAAAGGAGGAGTCTCTTATTACACAACTCCCATTGTGATTCAAGGGAAAAATGGAGAAATTAACTCAAATCTTGACAATGGAATTTCATACATCAAGCATCACCTTTACAATATCATGGAAATTTCAAGAATAGTTATCATTTCACTATGTAGAAAATATCATTCCCACAAACCACACAATCTAATCATCCACAAAGGCCCTTTCTCATGTGTGTGTGTGTAATTAATTGTATACAAAATATTTTGCTTCAAAAGAAAAAGGAATATACCAATTTCACATATGATATTGCATATCAAAGCTTAATATAGTTCAATACATAATTTTCATTTATCACTACAAAATCATTCAAGCTACAATTAAGAAACCAATATAAAAATAATAAATAATTCTTATCTAATTTGTATCCATGTTAGCAATCGAATTGACAAAGAACCTTTTCTACCCAACCATAGTCTTAATTGCACGTCACCTTTCTACAATTTGTCACCCCCTAGCCAAGCCATGATACCACGAGGGGAAAATTATAAAATCTTTGGTAAATGGTTTAGGTGAAGGAAACTCTCCTTCACAAACAAGAGATACTAAGAGAACTCCTCAACCTACTCAGCCTGCAATATCAATGTTCTTTAAATGCCTCTCAACTAGCTAGCAAAGTGAGTATGGAAATCCCTTCACTACTCTACATTCCCTGAGTTATTTCCTTACCCCTTGCTTATCATGTTTACCTAGCACAAATCAAAACACATTTCTCTACCCATCTAGGTTGCAAGGCTCTTATACAAACATTTAGCAAGAAAAATTCATTTTTGGTGATTGTAGAACATACCAAAAATAATCCAATCCATGATTGGAACTTCTCTGGGTGTGTTTGGGCACCCAAAATGCAACCTATTTTCTTGGGATGTCCCAGTGAACATTCCACTCAGGAATAGCAACATTCCATTTTTTATTCACTACTCTAGGCACTCATGCACCCTTCACTCTATTTGTATTTCTAAATTACCCTATGGGTGACTTTTAAACATTATTTTTCCCATTCCCTCACACCAATCATGGGTCAAATCCTGAAAATTAATATGGTTCTTTCCCATGCTACCCACTGAATTACGAAAGTATCCCACAACCACTACTTTTCCCCCTCAATTGTTGTAGATGGTTGCTTCAGCTACCCCTTTGCTTTGTTCAATGAATTGTGTGCTAGTGGGAAAGGTAAGACAACAATTTCAAATTGAAATTGTAGCATAAAAATGTAGGTGAGGTATTTTCTGGAAAGAGAAATCAAGTATAATTCACGCAACCCCCTCACGAGTTCCCTCGTGGTATCAAATTCTATATGAGTGCTCACATTCCCAATTAGTTGTTCAACATATTTACATTAATGATAAATTAATACATTCACATTGTTTTTTATTTTCTATTTATTTCATCATGATGACAAGATATAAGTTTCAATACAGAGGATAACAACATAATCAAGTATAATAATTCTATGAACCAAATTGGTGTTGTAAAAATCCCCACCTCCTTAAAGGAACACAATTGTTGATGTTCAACTCTAATGTCTTATGTAGCAAAAACAATTGGTATGCCACTCTCATGGAATCCTTTAGCTCACAAATTTCCTCATCTGCTCCAAACTATTCCACTGCACCTTGACCTATGCAATGGATGAGTTCTAAAGCAACGTCTCCTTCCTATCTAGTATGCATTGAGGATCTATATGGAATTCTCCTTCAGGTTGCACTTAGATCATAGTTCAGTGAATGATCTGGTTAGAATTATGGATATATTTATTAAGTAAAGTTACATAGAATACATTATATGGTTTAATGGTAGGAAGTAATGCAAGCATGTCCACTAGTCCCAATATCTCTAATATATTGAATGGTCCATAGTATCAAGGTGCCAACTTGGCATATTTTCCAATTCTTAAAGAAACTATTTTAGGATTAATTATGAGATATACATGATCTCCTATTTTGAACTCCATGTGAGCTATGTTCTTGTTGGTGTATATATTTTTTCTATCATATGCTACTTATAGATTGTGTTTTATCTTAACCATTTATTAGTCCATTTATTTCAACTTGTCTAGATTATCCCAACTAATTGGAATATTGCATTGTGTTCCATATAATGCCTCAAAAGGACTCACTTCCAGTGATTTTTGGTAGCCATTATTGTATGCAAAGTATACCAAGGGTAGCTAATCTTCACACTTCTTGGGTTGATGCATAGCATATATATTTAACATGCCCTCCAACATCCTATTTACTTAATCTATTTTCCCATTTTTTTTAGGTTTACAGGTACCTACGAAATCCAATTGGATTCCAAAGCCTAAAACATGGCATTCCATAAATTTGGAGTAAATTTGGCATCCTAATCTGATGTGATTTTCATGGGAATCCCATGCAATCTAAAAATGTCTTTTTATAAAGATATTAGTAATATCAATTATTTTATAGGTGGATTCATAGGATTGAAGTGAGATACCTTACTCAACTAATCCACCACTATCATGATTATATCATGATATTTTCCTATCTTCAATACTATTTTGATGAAATATATTAATATAATCTCCCACTTCCACTCTAGAATTTGTAATTGTAGAAATAATCTTGTCAAATACCTATGTTCAACCTTGACTTGTTGGCGTTCTAGACATTTTGCAATATACTCTGTAATCTCTTTCTTTATCCTAGACCAACAATATAGCCTTCATGTTGTTGTTTTATTTTCTGATAACTTGGATGACCTAAATAAGGCCTCTTATGGATTTTAATCATAATGAGTCTTTTCAAGTTTGCAAGATATGGTATATATAATCTATTTGTGTACATCAATAAGTTATCCCCTGTTGGTTGATATCCTTCACATTTTCCCCTCTTGGGATCTATTTCAAAGAATTTATTTATGTTCTTAACATGTTCATCATTGATTTGTAGGATGTATCTAATCTTGTTCTTTATATCTTACTCTCACACACTAGCTATTACTAGGTGAATGGTTTGCATACTCTAGCTAAGTGCATCTACTAGATTTTATTTTTCCTTGATGTGCTATATTTTGGAATCAAAATCGAGATTGGGGACCATTAATATATCTTCCTGACATTTAATCAAAGTTGATCAAATATGTCACCAACACAAACCTTCTTCCAAGTAAGTAGTTTCTCCACATATAAAAACCATGTGCAATAGTTAACAACTCCAGGTCATGTGTAACATAGTACATTTTATGTCCATTTAGTTTCTTAGATTAATAAATGATCACATATCCATACTGCATAATGAATCCACTCAGTCCTTCCTTGCAATCATCTATACAAAATAAAAAAATCCACATCTATATTTGTAATCTTCAAATTGGGTGAATTTGTCAAAATATGTTTCAGTTGTTGGAAACTTGCTTCAGATTCTGCTAACTACACAAGCCTCACTCCATTTATCTATTGCGAAGTGATTGGATGGCCAATAATTGAAAATCCTTGAATGAACCTTCTATAATACCTAACCAACCCCATAAATGATCTTATTTTTTCATATTTTGAGGAGTAGGCCAATCTATGATTTCCCTGATCTTCTAAGGGTTTACTGAAATTCCCATTTCTGCAATCACATGGCAGAAGTGATGAATCTATATATATAATAAATCACACTTATTGTGTTGAAATATGGAAACAAGAATATTCCAATTTAATTTGTCCTTGAATTAAATTTTGAATTCAAATTGAATTTAGTCTTAACAGCTACTAGGAAATAATTAATTTATTTATTTTAAATTAATTAGTTGGAGAAATTCAAGTTGCAAGTCTTTCTGAAATCATGCAAGAGTTATCCATTAAATTAAGGAGATAATATTGAGTTATATTTGAGTTGTAATTAGTTAATTCAGTTTACTGAGTTAAGTCCAATTAAATTAGTTCCAAACTATTTGAGGAACTAATAGTGAGTTAACAGTTAGTTGATGCATTAATGCACTCAACTAGTGCTACTCTAGTTAACTGAAGATTCCCTCATCAGAAACTCATGCATGTCTATTTTGAGAAAGACCCAGTTAAGATTAATGTTCAAGGGCAATGTACTATCAGTTTCATGTGTTTTCTCATGGAGAAAACTCATGCATGCATTCAAGGATTTATCCTTGAGGATTGTGCAATTTTGAAGGATGAGTTTTCCACTTAGTAAAGGAAAATCATCCACAAGGAATAACGCAAGGAAATAGGAGATTGGAGGGCAGAGAGGAAGGCTAGAGAGAAGCCAAGATTTCCTGTGAGCATCTATGAGGATTGTATTGAGAGCTGGCTAGCTATGAGAGCTAAGGCTTTGTCTAATTCCTATGTATTTCCACCATGTATGATAATACAATGGTGTGGGGTTTTTAGCTGAGGCTTTCCCCAAAGTATTTTCATGTGTATTGTGCCATTGATTCTTCTTCTTCTGGTTATATTATTCAGCTTGATCGTAAAGCTTCCACAAATTGATAGTAGAAGTAGGTTACAATATTCTTCTTTGATTTATATTGCATTATCGGGTTAACCTACCATCAGATTTTATACATGGTATCAGAGTTGTGAAAATATAATGAGAAGAGAATTTGAAGCTTGAAGTTCGGGGTTGGAGGTGCAAATCGAATTCATATCATACTTCAAGGTTGGCCAATGGCATTCTATGGCTTGAGACTCAAGTATGCCTTGGAAGGTAGCTCGAATTACATAGCATGGAAAGATAGAATGGAGGTTGTATTAGAAGACAATGGCTTGAAGGAATTCATTAATGAAGAAATCCCAAAGCCAACTTCAACTAATGCACAAGAGTTGGTTGAGTGGAAGAAGTGTGTGGCGAAGGTGAGATGGATCATCCTTGAGGGAGTTAGAGACCATATTGTCTCAAGTCTCCATGGGAAGGATACTCCATTTTCAATGTGGAAGACATTAAAGGACCTCTACCATAACATTAGTGACCAAAGGAAATTGGCACTTAAGGATAAGCTTCGAAGACTCAAGATGGAGAAGGGCAATATTATTTCCACATATCTAAACAAGCTCACCATCTGCAGAGATGAGCTTGGAAATGTGGGAATAGCTATTGTCAATGATGATATAGTGAGCCTTGCTCTCCTTGGCCTTCCAAAGAGTTGGAATAGCTACCAGGACTCTGTGAATGGAAGGGAGAAACTACCAGATTAGGAATGACTGTGGTCGAATCTTATGCAAGAGGATATCAGTCGGAGCACACAAGATGGTTCTTCATCCAAGAATGATGATGAAGAAAATATGGCCTTAGCAAGTAAGGCAAGGAAAGGGAAAGGGAAGGCTTCCCATTTCAGATCGAATTCTTCTCATGGAGGAAAGAAGGGTGACATGTCTAAAGTAAGATGCTTTAATTGTCACAAGATGGGACATTATGTGACTAATTTCCCATTGAAGAAGTCCAAGAAGGGATCCTCAGAAGGATCAAAAGATGAGGCATTAGCCTCTCAATTCGAAATGGACTTTACCCTCATCACATGCATGGTTTCATCAATGATGAGTTGTTCCTAGTATCTTGACAATGGAGCCTCATTCCACATGACCAGTGATAAAAATTTATTTAGTGCCTTGGAGGAGAAAGACCTCAAGATGCGCATAGAGATGGGTGACGACAGAAAGTATAGTGTTTCAGGAGTGGGCATGGTTGCTTTTCAGAGGGAGAATGGAGCTCCTCTCACCTTAACAAATGTGATTTATGTGCCTGGACTAAAGAAGAACTTGGTATTGGTTGCGATGTTGTAGGACAAATGCTATGATGTTGTCTTCAGTAAAGGAAAGGCATTACTAATACACATAGCCACGGTCAGACCAAGAGGATAGGGATTCAGGTGAAGAATCTCTATAAACTAGAGGTAGATGATTGTACAACATTGAGTAAGAAAGAAGAATCGGTGCAAAGCCAAGAAATTGGTGAGTGTGGCACAGGCGGTTGGGCCATTTGCATCATGGGGCTTTGAAGATAATGCAGCAGATATCTACAGGACTTCCCAAAGGTAAACTTGAGCAAGTTGACACATGCAAAGGTTGTACCTTGGGAAAGTACACCAAGTCTTCCTTTCATGATCGAGACAGACAAGCAGAGGCTATCTTAGAGCGAGTTCGTACTAATTTGTGTGGACCATTCTTGATGGCATCCACAGCGAAGCAAAGGTATTATGTGATTTTCATTGGTGACTATTCTTGTAAATTCTTGATTTATTTCATGCGAAAGAAGGACCAACCTTTCACAAAGTTTTGTGAGTTCAAAGCTTTGGTTGAGAAAGAGTCAGGGAAGAAGATCAAGGCCTTGAGAAGCAAAAACAATGGAGAATATGTCTCTCAAGAGTTTAAGGACTTCTGTGTAGCAGAAGGAATCAAACAAGAGTTTACGGCACCTCATAACCCACAGCAAAATTGGGTGGCTGAGAGGAAGAATAGAACTATTGTAGGGGAAACATGGGAAATGTTGCATGACCAAGGCCTACCACTTCACTTGTGGGCTGAGGCATGCAATACAATAGTCTATTTGCAGAATAGAAGCCTGCATCACATACTTGGGATGAAGACACTAGAGGAAGCTTTCTTCTGTAAGAGACTAGATGTGGGTCACTTCAAGATCTTTGGCTCATCAATATATTTCCATGTGACAAAGGATGCACGAAAGAAGCTTGAGCCGATAGAAAAGTTGGGGATATTTGTGGGGTACACGGATACACCTCACAACTATCGAGTGTACTTGCCTACCAGTCGGAGGACAGTGGTTCGCAGAGATCTCAAGTTTGATGAGCAAAAGGCCATGCGAGTTTCCCTTGAGAGGGAGATCCAACTATAGGCTATGGAGGAACTATTGGTTCCTAAGGAGGAGGAGCCTCAGACTGATGTGGAGAAGCCACATGCAGAGGTTCCAAGATTGGAGGCATCCACTCAAGAAGAATCTTCTAGAGAAGGATGGAAGTGCACAAGAGAAGCTGAAAGATTGTTGGAGGATGCGAGAGAGAATGTGGGAGCACCATCTTCTCAGCGCAGACAGAGGAGGTCACCTGAGAGGTACACTAGATACATGGCCCTTGCTGGGAATGTGTTGATACTGAGCCATCTTCCTTTGAGGAAGCAGTGCAACAGCCAATTTGGGTTGATGTTATGGTGGAGGAGTATGACTCCATAGTTCGTAACAGTGTTTGGGACATGATTCCGAGACCGGAGAACAAGTCAATCGTGAGTTCCTGTTGGCTTTACAAGGTAAGGCAAGCTGTTGATGGTAGTGTGGAGAAGTATAAGGCAAGATTTGTTGCCCATGGCCTTTCACAGACCGAGAGGATCATGTTGTTGCAGTATATTTCGACAGAGGAGCAAGATATTGACATTTTGACAAAGGCATTGTAAAAGTGTAAATTCGAGTTCCATAGAGATAGATCGGGTGGTAGATAATCCTTTTCTTGTTGAGAGGGAGTGTTGAAATATGGCAACAAGAATATTCCAATTTAATTTGTCCTTGAATTAAATTGTGAATTAAAATCAACTTTATTCTTAACAACTACTTGGAAATAATTAATTAATTTATTTTAAATTAATTAGTTGGAGAAATTCAAGTTAGAAGTCTTTCTGAAGCCATGCAAGAGTTTTCCCTTAAATTAAGGAGATAAGATTGAGTTATATTTGAGTTGTAAATAGTTAACTCAGTTTACTGAGTTAAGTCCAGTTAAATTAGTTCCAAACTGTTTGAGGAACTAATAGTGAGTTAACAGTCAGTTGATGCATTAATGCACTCAACTAGTGCTACTCTAGTTAACTGAAGATTCCTTCATCATAAACTCATGCATGTCTATTCTAAGAAAGACCCAGCTGAGATTAATGTTCAAGGACAATGTACTATTAGTTGTATGTGTTTTCTCATGGAGAAAACTCATGCATGCTGTCAAGGATTTATCCTTGAGGATTGCACAGTTTTGAAGGATGAGTTTTCCACTTGATAAAGGAAAATCATCCACAAGGAATAGTGTAAGGAAATAGGAGCTTGGAGGGTAGAGAGGAAGGCTGGAGAGAAGCCAAGATTGCCTATAAGCATCTGTGAGGATTGTACTGAGAGTTGGCTAGATGTGAGAGCTAAGGCTTTGTATAATTCCTATGTATTTCCACCATGTATGATAATACAATAATGTGGGGTTTTTAGCTGAGGCTTTCCCCAAATTATTTTCATGTGTATTGTGCCATTGATTCTTCTTCTTCTAGTTATATTGTTCAGCTCGATCTTTAAGCTTCCGCAAATTGATAGTAGAAGTAGGTTATAGTATTCTGCTTTGATTTATATTGCATTATCGGGTTAACCTACCATAAAATTTTCTACATATTGTACTTAGCATATAGCTAGTGTTCTGTTAGTACCTGTAATACTAACCTGAGCTCACAATGCTTATTTTCTTCCTTGGTCTTTGTATAAACCAAGATGTCATCAAACCAACACAAATTTATCGAAGTACTCACTAAAAACACCATTCGTTAGGCACATAAATTTATTTGATCCATTGATAAACTAAAATGAAACCACCACAAACTCATAATACCCCATACGTGGTCTAGAATGTAGTTTTCTAAATGTGCTTATCCTTAATCTTAACCTGATGAAAGTTGTTAGTGTGAAATTTGTTGGCAGGTGTACCAAAAACACTTCACTTAAGTCACTAGGTGACAAGTGACCCTAACAACAATTTTATGGTTGTTTGCGATTCAGATCTGCAATAAAAATGGAAAACCTGCAACAAAAATATAAACGATCCAGAATAGAAAGCAACAGTAAAAATATCCAATGCAATAACCCAAATGGAAATTCTTTAATTGAATACACTTTTATTAAAAACACCTAGTTAAGGAGATCTACATATTAGTCTGTAAATCCCACTTCCGTGGGATGTGTCCTTTGATGTCATTGATACTTTAGAAAATTATATTCTCTCTCAATATGTGAAAAGCCCAAACAAAATGTGGAGAACTCGAAATGGGAGCTGAAAGAAAAAAGACGATAATGGTGACGATGATTATGATCATGGTGAAGAATGAATGAAAAACCCTTCTATTTATAACAAAGTATCGAGTTAATCTTGAAAATGGAGAATAATAAAACAATATTAACCAAATTCAGATCTAACCACTTGGAATACTTTATTATATTTATTGGAGAGGGAAAAGATATTTTAAATGGTTAGATATCTTTATTTAGAAATAATTAAAAAACAAAATTATTTATTAATTTTTTGCGAGAATTAAGAGTGGTGTGAAATCAAAATAATTATTAAATAGTGATTCAATAATTATTCTAATAACAAAAATAAGGAAAATTAAATAAATAGTGATTTATTTAAATATTCCTAAGGGATTTAGTCAAATGTGACAAGGAATAATTATTTAATAATGATTCCTAGAGAAAATGAAATAAATAATGAATTATCTAATTATTCTCATTTGGTTTTTTATTTAAATCAGAAAATAATTTAATAAAATTGGTTCGCTAAATTATTTTCCACAGTGAAAGTGATTTTACTATGGTAAATTTAAATCTACATGGTATATTTCGATCCACCTAGTTAGAAGTGGCTAGGTGATCGTTTTTTGGTGATAACAATAGTTGGCCCTGAAATCTATTTTTGAGAACATGATGGTTCCTCTTAGTTGATCGAAGATATCATCGATCTTGGATAATGGTATTTCTTTTAGTCATTTTGTTAATTTTCAATAATTTGATAAGGCTACCATTTTTCTTCTTAACAAACATTGCGAGTGCACATCAAGGAGACTCATTGCATCTATTATACCCCTTATCCAACATTTCCAACTCTATTTTTATCTCCACCAGCACAGGTGTTCTCATCCTATAATTTACTTTAGACACAGACACTAGAGTCTGGCATGAGCTTTATGGAGAAGCCAATATCTCTCTTAGGAGGTAGTCTAAGTATTTCTTCTGGAAATACTTCCCTATACTCATATAGTACTTGATGGAATTCAATTTTCACTTTTTTTATTTTCTCTTGAATCAATTACATGAATTGCATATAATTGGCATCTCTTCCTAAAATACTTCTTCAACTGTAATAGTAAAATTTTCCTTATTGAAATTGATTTGGATATGCCCTTGATTTTCATAGGGTTTCCTTCATCATCCTCAGAATCTAAAGTCTTATGAAATAAATCCAATTTGACCATACACAGTTCTAACCAACCTATGTTGAGTATCATATTATATGACCCAAAGCGATATACGATCAATGTTTCTTATGTGTGTATCCCATTCATTTCAAATGGGCTTGATTTCATCATCTTAGTTACCTCCCTCTTTTTTTTCTAGTGGTCAGATGAACCAACAATGATTTCTTATGCTTAATTCTTTGTAAAACCCATGCCTCAACAATTTATGGTGAAAAATAACTAAGGTTAGAACAAGGGTCAATCAAAATTTAAAAAAGTTTCACAAGCATACCTTCCATATGTATTACATTGCTTCATGGCCATCTTATCTATTTTCTACAAGTGAATAAATTTGAGGGACAATTTTAATTATGTTGTTAATGGTAGAAGCATCCTAAAAATTTTAGATCCTCCTATTATATTCCTACCTATTGGGGAAATCTCATATTATATGCTCTTTCTCATAATCATGGCACTTAAATGTCCTTTCTTCTAATCTCTTGGCTTCTTTCTGCTACTTATATTGGCTTATTTCCACTCTTTGTTGGAAGTTAGTACACACTTTTAATTGGAAGAATAACCTTTACACTCTTCCCTGGATTTTTATATCACCATGAATTGAATACTTTCCTCCTAAATATAGCCTTATCTTTCTTCTTTCAAGCCTTTTGGAAATTTTTTCTATGCTTTGAATGTTCATAGAAATATTTATCCTTTTGAATGGTGTTTTCAAGTGTCTTGTGTTCATCAAACTCGATCCTATCTTGACAAGACTATGGTAGCCGATTAATAAAGCAATATAACTTCACTTTATCATCCTTGATATATGCTACATACCTCAATATCTTCATAGATTTGTTTAGGTGGTCATCCAAGGTCAATTTCCCCAACTTGATTTCATGGAACTCTCATATTTTACAGTCATAATACTTTTCATACAAGTACTTGTTTTGGAAAATTTTCTTAAATTATTTTCATGTTAGCTTCCTTTCATTGACACCTTTGTCAATTTTAAGGACTTTCCACCATATGGAAGCCATTTCATTCAAATTAATATCTCCACCCTTCATGTTTACTAAGTAATTCTGTACCTAAAAGTAATTCTTAAATCTCAAAAGTCGTAATTTGGCTTCATCATCTTTCTTGATTCCACCATAAAAATTAGGTGTTTTAGCCTTCTTAAAATCCTCTGGTAAGGAATTATTAGGATGTTTCATCTTCCTATTCTTATGGGAAGCTAATTTTATACCATTACTTGATACATCATATGCGGTATCTACTCTTCCATTTAAGGAATTCATTGATGAGATTTCACTAGAATCATTTAACTTAGTGCTTTGGTGGCTTTGTTTAGAAAATATTTTCTCTGCATCATTAATAGTTGGTATATTCTTATGGATTTCATACAATATGTCTATATTACTAAATTGATTTCTCTCTACATTTTTGGAAATCGGTCCTTGCTACAAATATTGTTGTATCTTTCGCAGACTTTGCAACATCACAACATTTGAATATGTCTTCTTTTCATCTACCCTTTTGTGCCTTTCATTATATCCCCTATAATAATTTTGAATCCCTTTCTATAGGCTCCTCATTATTTTTACAAGATACGAAGGATTTTCTATGTTCCTCCTTTACTTTGATTCTTCATATCTGAAGGAGTAGGTTTCCTCTATAGTATGTTGCACCATATTTCTTAGTTGTTGAATTCTCGACTTACCTGTCACTTCAATTTGGTCTTCATCAATGTCGAAATAAAAAAATCATCTTTATTTGCAATAAATTGTAATTCCTGCATAACATTATTTTCCTTTATAATTCATTTAATGATCAATATCAATCCAAAGTTGGGTCTCTATCCCAACTCTGGCTTCTTTAAAATATTTGTATGATAAAAATTTTGCAAGATAAAAATTATCTACTTCCATGCATAATTGTAACTTATGTTGATTGAAGAAATCAATCCCATGTGGTTTTAAAACCAATATATTCTGATGAAAATTTTCATGTTTTGAACATCATTAGCTCCATGCAAAGGGCTAGGATGAAACAAATTTGTGAGCAAGATCAATGGAGACTACAATCAATCCAAGTTTGAAGTCATTTCTTAGGCTACTTTTTTGAGCATGGTTGATATCCCTTACAATACTATTTGAAAGAAAGACATATTATTATAGGAATAATTGAGAAAAATGGTAATAAAAGTTATGTAATAGGGTCATGCTTATTACCAACTATTCACAAAGTGAGGTGAGGTTAAGCTTCCAGCATAAAGATAGACATAGATAGTAAAAAAGGCTTGATTTGCACTAGTGTAGTATATTGCAAGTATATCAACTTTTGAAGAAAAAAATATCACCTTGAGATTATAATTTAGTGGCCATTTATTTATACTATGATTCTTGTCAAAAAAAATTAAATCTCTAATGAATGACATCAAGTACAAGGTTATAAAATTCATGTAGATCATTTTAGGATTTTGGTTTCTAAACATGCCATTTTAAGCATAATTTAATTTATGTCATCAATGGTAAATACTCCTGAATAAGTGTCAAAACATTGATAATATTGATTCCCAATAAACTTGGTCATGGATTTCATCATTGATCTCCTAAATTAGAAAATTCCCCATTCAATAAATTGTGATTTCACTAGATTCTTATATCCTAAGTTTATAAACCATAACTAATGTCCTCAAATTAAAGAGGATATGCTTGTTTCCACCCCATTGTAATTTATTTTCCTTGAGCCCATGTATTTCCAAGTGTTGTAACCAAAATATCTAATACCAACCATAGCACACCCAATTTTTTCTTAGTATATTTGAGGATATGGGGTATTAAATTTTCACATTTTCCAATTTAATTTAATGACTCTAACAATTTAAACTAAGGTGATGAGGTTCAAATACAAGAACCAACTCACCCATATATAGTTATCATAGTTTCCCACAAGGAAACATCTACTTTAGATGACAAAATGATTATAAGGATCCATCCCATAGGCTTCTACCTTTAATGTGCCTACCATTATAGACGTGGCATGACTTGACTATAGACCATGGGGTATCCACACAGTTAACTTGTATCATAACACCTGCATTCATGGGATATTAAAGAATACCTCTAATCTCACTAGATATTAATGAAAACCTCCCAAAAACTTTGGTTCTACCCCCTCTCAATACATATTTCTAATAAAATTAACCCATATTTTTAATAGATATTCACTATTTCTACCGAATACCGATTCTTATACCCCGCAATATCTATAAAACCCCCTAACCCACATCCCCCGCTCCCAATACCTACAATATATCGACTCTAGTTTTCATAATTTTAAAACCCCCATTATCAATGAACATGATAAGATATTGGTCAACAAAGTGAAGTCTAATACTATAGAGTCAACCTACACTTCATTAATTAAGGATTAACACCCCATTTCACATGGATATTTAAAGTTATATATATATATATATATATATATATATATATATATATATATATATATATATATATATATATATATATATATATATGAATGTATGTATGTATGTATGTATGTATGTATGTATGTATGTATATGTATATATGTATATATGTATATATGTATATATACATATATACATATATATATCCATATACATATATATACATACATACATACATACATATATACACACACACACACACACACACACACACACACACACACACACACACACACACACACACTTTTATGCAACTAGCTACATTTCCTTTTACAATATTTGATTCCTCGATGAACCTATCTATGATATTACTTATTATTTAATTCAATTTTACTCTAATAAAGAATTTATGGAGTGACACATATTTATTATTCCTCCTTCAATATTGTGAGGATAGGCCAAGGAGTGAGATTAATTTCTGACATAGGTGGACCAATGCATAGATCAACAAGCATCAATGTGAAACTTGAGTCAAACATCAAGAGAGATAAATGTGGGAAAAATGGAAATGGTTATCAACTCCCACACTTTTGTGATGATGGAACTCAACCTAGTCTCCCATGTCAAAGTGTTTTCATCCCTAACATGCTAGAGGGTAGGGGAATCCATCCAAGTGTCGAAAGGCTTGCTCATTTAGCCAAAAGATCAATGAGAAAGGGCTCATAAACCTTAAGAATTGACAACATTCCATTAGGCTTTTTCCCAAAACATCAATGGATCATATCTTTGCGTAGAGCATGTCATCATCCATCAACCCTAAAGTCTAATGTAAGGAATTATTAGCTAAATCATGATGTCTAGTTCAATTGGTCATCAACCCAATCTTATGAGGAACCACACCATCAGACAATGGTCTAATTCATTGAAGATTCACATCAATGAGCATCAACCTGACTTTCCTACATTAAGCCACACATCAATGTAATGAAAAAGATAAGAGTAATATTTGAGTTCCCAATATGCATGGGTGTTGGTTTCATCTATCAATAAGATGATGACTTCTACCAAATTTTATATAAATGAGAGAGCATCAGCCCCAAGCTCCAACAATATGGATACTTCAATTTCAAGCTCCGAGGGGGTTACTTATTTGGTTTTAAGAACCAATTATCATAGCCTAAATTGATTCACTCATCTAGGGTCCTATATTCACACCACAATGTGGAATTGGGCCTAAACATAAGGTGTGTTGGTTGGCAGTAGCCAAGTATACATAACTTTCCCAATTTCCAATGGGGTATGATGATTTTATCATTCAAATTCACCACTAGTTGACCATGATTTTGCATGGGTTCAATTTCATATATTAAATATGCCAATGCCTAAGCATCATCGACATTGTGACACAAATTTGGGACATCACTTGAAGGCATTAAATTGTATATATAATTCCTTCTTCAGACATACACTTGTCAGAAACTTCAACAAGTTGTTGAACGCACTTGTGATCACAACTAACTCCATGGATACTCCTTGGAATTGGTATCTCCTAGAAAGTGGAGACTTCTAGCAACATTTTGAGAACTATGAATTACTCCCTTAAATGGGGAACAAGTCTCACAATTGGGTTGTGTGGAGTCTTGAAATCTAGTCTATTCCATGTGCATTTTGTACCTATTAAATGTGCCCTCAAAATTGGATTTCTTTTACATGTTGGATTTATTTCCTTAAGTTTTTTTAAAGGAACTTTGTCCTTTTTATCCAAAAAATATGGTCCTCAATCATAGTTGAGATTAATTAATAGCCCCATGGTATGAGTTTTTCTTACAACTCAAAATATGGTTTATTTTACTAGGTCAGATGAGACTTTGATAAGTAGAGTAATTTCACATCAAGGCCCAAAACTCTCAAACATAACCAAAGTTACAATACTAAGACTTTATGCTAAATATATAATCTAGATCCTTATTTATCCAAATAAAAATGATGTGGAAACATAAGGAAATATACATCAATGACTCAATAATAAGCCACTTCGAGGGGGCAACATCCTTTTACGTCACATAAATGAACAATTCTTCGATGATTCAAATGACAATACCTCCTTGGTATATATAGGATTCTAAATGGGTTTTAACAAATTAATCACTCCTATGGACAAGAGAGATCTCCCTATATATGGAATCCATATCTAGAACAAAACGGTCAAAAGCATATAACTTCCTCTAGGCGTTAATTATCATTAAACCATAAATATAAAGGGAATGATTGATAGACATTGCCTTGTTTAGTTATGTTTGTCCTTGTTGTTGTTTGTTGTATTTGATATCGTCCTTGATGCTCTGATGGAAAGATATAAAGTGACACAAACAAACAAAACAATAAGAATATAATACAGATATGACTAAATGAAAACTATATGAATGATCAAGGAAACCCATAACAAACACCATGTAAATTTGAACAAATGGATGTGAGAAGGAAAATATGCAATTGTATTCAAAAAGAGGAAGTGAGTTATAACCAAAGCATCGATGTTGTGACCTCCTTCCAGCTAACTTCATTCCAAAGACCTTTCCTTCAGAAGAATATAGACCATAGGCTAGATATTTTGAGCAATGAGAGTATAAAAGTTTATGGGTATTTCTCAGTAAAAAATCCAACCCCTTCCTCATGAAAAACCATTGTATTTATAGTCCAAGGAAGGGTGAGTGGAGGATAATAAATTGAAGTTAAGAACCATTAAGGAAGGGATGAGATCCACTAAGGTAGGGATTAGATCCAATATAGGAGGATGCAAGCCTATGGAAAATTGGAAGCATAGAGATGAATTTTCCCATTAGAGAAGCCCAACAAACCATAAAAAGACCCATCTTCCACTTGGGAAAATTCAAATTTGCACATGGAAAATAATTATTATATTGTTGGTCCAAGTCAACATGAAAAGTACAAGTCGACCTAAAGAGAGAAATTGACCATCCACGTCACCATATAAATACAAGTTCATTGACCTCACTTGGAGACCATCATCACACATGACACCAATCATCCATCGATTCATACACTTATGAAATTCTAGGGTCTAGTTCACATGTGTGAAGGAGAGAGAGAGAAGCTATGTTGATTAACATTGAGTATTTTTTGGGGTTTTCTTTGACCAATGTTCACTTGGGTTATTTTGACTTGGTTCGACCAAATTTTGGTCTATTTTGGAAGGCTTCATTGACTAAGGTGTTGACCAAAATGTTCTAGGCACTTTCACCATCTTTGGCTATAAATATGAAGCTAGGGTTTGACCACAAGTTGACTTTGTGAGTTGACTGAAATTGATGGCAGATTTGTTGACTATTTTGACTTGGTTTGACGGAATAATAGAGGCTGAATTTATTATTTCTTTGACTGAAATTTTCTCAGCACTGTTGAACATTGACTTTGACTAATTAGCACTGTCATTTACTACTATTAATTTTACTTGTACAAGGCCAAAAATTGTAGACTAGTACTTTGACCAGATTTGACATTATTGCTCATCATTGATTGTTTATTAAATTTGTGACTTGGATAGTCAAGGGTTTTACCTTTGACTTGTTGATGGATGTACTTGGACTATATATCTTTTTTGAACAATTGATTATCTAATAGAATAATAATCTAGTTAGGTTTCCCCCTTGTGGGGTTTTTCCCTGGTCTTTGACCCAAATCTTTGTGTCTCATTGATCTTGGTTGTTTTTTATTGTGCATACTATTTACTGTTCTAACTACAATTACTTACTATTATTGGACGATTAACAATAAATTGGAAATGTGATTGCTACTCAAAGAATAAAATTTTTACGTGATTGTTCCAACATAGAACATTGTAAAAATTAGTAGAGCCAAATCCCTACCATTTGGAGTAAATACCATTATGAGGCTTCTAAAATGGAAGCTTCTCATGATTTTTTTTTCTACCCATGTTAAAATAGTTTCATACCCTGTAATGGAGAAAAGTGTGATATTATCACATGTTATTGGTTATCCAACCTGTAATATTATGATTTATCAAAGGGTGTCTATAGTGTAACATGTGACATTCTTTGAAAATATATCTTTCTAAGGTATTCAACCAATATTATTATCTTGCAAAATAAGTTGTTTCTTCCATATTATTTATGGATTGATGAAAATAATGCTTCATATAGCAAAGGATAGGGATATGACATCATTTTTCATGACTGCAACAAAATAATGTGTAATAGATTTCGCCCTTAAAGTATGAAGTCAGAAAAGGGCAATGACTGCAGTACTTTATCATGCAATGGTTTCGAAATAAAGAGTAGACTAGTTGGACATATCATCAAAAATCAAATAGTTACAATAAAATAATATCATATGATCATCTATGAGATAGGCATCCCCATAGTCAAAATATAAATGACTCAAAGTATAATAGGGGACATGCAAAGGTCCACGCTGAATGAAAATATCATGGCCACTAGAAATACATCATGGATCCATGTTTGCATGACTCAAAATGAACATAGCTACCAAACATACATCATGGATCTATTTAACAATAATAAATAATCAACTCCATCACAACCTAGAAATACAAACAAGATTTTGGGTCTTCATATCTATTTATCCATAATATGAATATAACCATGTGAATGAGTGTGTTGAGGCCAAACATGATAGAAATAATCTAATTACTAGTCAATGATGAAAATTGTTAACAGACGCAAAATGAACCACCAATAATGATAATGGCCCTTAAGGTACTCAAGTACATTCCAGAAAGTGGAAATAAATTATTTGAAGTCAATCACTCATAGAATCATTCGATCAAAGGCCAATAATATAAACTTGTACTCAAAAGAAAGGAAAATTTTCCATTGAGGCATGCAAGTTCCAAGGTATTAAATGGTCTCTAAATCAACTTCCCAGATAATGTATTGAAGTTGATAGGAAGTCATCTGTCACAAGAGGGCCTTGATGCATCCCGCATTAATGACACAAGATAGGTATCAATATTTGAAGTGGAACATAGTACAAACTATTTTAGGACTAAATTGTAGAATTTCTTGTAGATTCACAAGCTCGTGCAATTTACTAAAGCACACAACAAGAATCTACTTCTACATTCAACCAACAGAAGCCAATAGATCGATGAAAACAATATGAACAACAAGAAGACAAAGTAATGGCACATAACTCAATATTTTTTCCTAGGGAAAGGCAAAGCTCAAAACCATGCCTATCTGTATTGCATTAAATTAGAAATATGAGTTAAGATACAAATCTTATTCTCACAAGAACAATTCCACACAAGTATTCTCAACTCTCTACCTCACAAGCCCGTTATTATCCAACACTTAGCCAATTTCCACTCCCTGCCAAGCCCCTATTTCCTTGCACAATTCCTAGGATGAATAGCCCATATTTAAATGGAATTCACACTTCCAAAATTGTGAAATCCTAATTAGGTCCTCTTCCTAACTGCATGCATGATATTTACAACTCAATAAATCATACAATTGATAATACATTATCCCTACATCTAGTCTCAATTGGGTCTTTCTCTTAACTGACATGCATGAGTTTCTCATGAGGGAATCTTCATTTAATTGGTGTAACACTTGTGGATGCACCAATGCACCAACCGATTGTTAGTCCTCTATTAGTTCCACAAATAGTTAGAACTAATTTAAGTGACAATAACTCAGTAAACTAAGTTATCTAATTACAACTCAATTTAAACTCATATTAGACCCCTAAAATTTAGGGAGAACATACACATGACTTCTAAAAGACTTCCAACTCTAAATTCCTATGCTAATTAAGTTAATTAAACTTAATTAATTATTTACAAGTTGCTATGAGAATATAATTTGATTTTAATTCACAGTGTGATTCAAGGACAAATTCAACTTGAATTTCTTGTTTCCTTTTCTCAACACTCCTTCTCAACAAGAAAGGGATTATCAACTACCCTGATCTTATCTCTGTGAAACTAGAATTTACATCTTGACAATGCCTTTGTCAAAATGTCATCATCCTTCTCCTCTGTGGGAATGTACTCTAACAACGTGATATACCTCAATACACAATCTATGAGATGATGATAACGAATATCAATATGCTTGGACCAATCATGAAAAACTGAATTTTCAGAGTTTGATACAACTCTAATTATCGTCGTAAATCATTGTTGGATCCATGTGATAACCAAACAGACCAACCAAGATCTTCCTCATCCAGATGGCCTCACATTTTTCTTGACTTGCATCCATGTACTTTGCCTCTACCGAAATGAGTGCAACCGATCTTTGCTTCATGTTGTACCAAGAAACTACCGCTGACCCAATACTAAATATCCCTCTTGATGTGCACTTCCTATCAGATGGACTCCTTGCCCAATCTACATCAGTGAAGCCTTGAAGCTTCACTCCCTTTGTCTGTCTGTACCATAATCCACATTGAGTAGTTCCCTTGAGGTATCTCAGTACATGCTTTATCGCCTTCCAATACAGCTTGGTAGGCCTAACCATCACTTGACTAAGTTCGTTAACTATATAGCATAAATTTGGTCATGTGTTCAGCAAGTAAACAAGTGCACCCACAAGCTGTCTATAAACAGTAGCTTCCACTACCTCTCCCAAAGTAGCATCCTCCTTCCTCCAGTTACCAGTTAGAGGAGTCTCCATAGGCTTGCATCTATCAATGTGGAACCTCTTGAGTATCCCATTGGCATACTTTCCCTGAGAAAAAAACAACTCCCCATCACCCTATCATACTTCCATGCCCAAAAAGTAATGCATGAGCATATCAAACTCTCTTACAAGGTCCTCATTGCAAGATTTGATCAACTGATCATCACCTGTTAGTATGAGATCATCAACATAAATTACAATGATCAACATTTTACCTTCCACCACTATGTGGTACAGGTTCGCATCCGCTTCACTCTTCGTGAAGCCCTACCCAGTGAACTAGTTTTCTATCTTGGTGTACCACGCACAAGGTGCTTGCTTCAACCCTTACAATGCTCTCTTGAGTCGGCACACATGTGACTCACGATCGAAGGTTTCAAAACCTTCAGGCTGCTCAATGTACACCTCTTCCTCAATTGTACCATTAAGGAAGGTTGTCGTTATATCAAATGATGTATCTTCCACCCCATTTGTATTGATAGTGCTAATATAGATATGATGGATGAGTACCTTGCAACAGGATCAAAGGTCTCATCATAAACAATCCCCTCCACCTGTGAAAAGCCATGGGCCACAAATCTAGCCTTATACTTCCCCACACCACCATCTGTAGCTTTATTTACCTTTTAAAGCCAACGGGAGCTCACCACAGACTTAACCTCTAGTCTTGGGACCACATCTCAAACATTGTTATGAACTATGGAGTCATACTCCTCCACCATGGGATCAACCTAAATCAATTGTTGCACTGCTTCCTCAAAGGAAGATGGCTCTATCACAACACATCCTCTCATAAGATCCATGTATCCAATGTACTTGTCAGGTGACCTCCTCTATCTGCGTTTTGATGTGGGTGCTCCCACATTCTCTCTAGCATCCAACAACAATCTATCTACCTCTATGGTGCACTTTCTCCCATCTCTAGAAGACTCTGCCTGAGTGGATGTCTCCACTCATGGATCCTCTACATGTGGCTACCCCACATCAATTTGAGGCTCCTCAACCTTAGGAACCAAAATCTCCTCAACCACATGTAGTTGAAGCTCCCTTTCAAGGGAAACTTGCATGGCCTTCTCTTCATTGAATATGACATCACTGTGAACCATTGCCATCCCACTGGTCGGCAAGTACACCCAATAGTTGTGAGTTGTATCAGTGTACCCCACAAATGTCCCCAACTTTTCTCCCATTGCAAGCTTCTTCTGTGCATCTTTGGTCACATGAAAATATACCAATGACCCAAAAATCCTGAAGTTACCAACATCTAGCCCCTTACCGGAATAAGCCTCTTCTGGTGTCTCCATCCCAAGTATTCGATGTGAGCTATGCTTTTGAACATAAACCACTATGTTGCATGCCTCAGCCCACAAGTATAGTGGGAGACCTTAATCAAGCAACATCTCCCTCGCTGCCCCTACTATTATTTTCTTATTCCTCTCAGCCACCCGGTTCCGCTGAGGGTTATCGGGTGCCATCAACTCCTATTTAATCCCTTATGATGCACAGAAGTTACTAAACTCGTTTGAGACATACTGAGAACCGTTATCACTCTATAGAGATTTAACCTTCTTGCCTAACTCTTTCTCCACCAATGCTTTAAACTCACAAAACTTTGTGAAGGTTTGATCATTTTTCCGCATAAAATATCAAGCATTTTCGAGAAAAGTCGTCAACAAATATAATATAATATCTATGTTTGGTCATGGATGTTGTCGAGAATGGTCCACACACATCTGCATGGACTCGCTCTAGAATAGCCTCTCGTTTACTGTCTCTGTCTTGAAAGGAAGACTTGGTGTATTTACCCAAATTACACCCCTTGCATGTATCAACTTGCTCTAGCGTACCTTTGGGAAAACTAGTGGATATCTATTGCATGATATCAAAGCCCCATGATGCAAATGGCCCAATCACCTATGTCGCAACTCACAAATGTCTCGACTCTACACCAAATCTACTTTCATGCTTAGGGAAAACTGATCCTCTACCTCCAGCTTATATAGATTCTTCACCCAAATCCATATCTTCTTTTCTTGACCCATGGCTATGTGTCGAAGGAACTTCTTTCCTTTCGAGAAGACCACATCATATCCTATATCCTCAATCATGGAAATGGTTACCAAATTCTTCTTCAGTCCTGACACATACATAATATTCTTCAAGGTGAGTGGAGCCCCATGCACCCTCTAAAGAGTAATCTTTCCCAATCCAATAGCACTATACTTGTCGTCGTCACCCATATCTATATGCATTTGGAGATCTTTCTCCTCTAGGTCACTAAATAATTCCTTGTCATCAGCCATGCGGAATGAAGCTCCATTGTCTAAGTAACATACACTTCCTATCATTGAAGACACCATCCATGCAATGAGGGAAAAGTCAAATTTGAATTGAGAGGCCAAAGCCTCACTCACCGCTCCTCCTAAGGACTTCTTCTTGGACTTCTTGAGTCGACATTTTGTAGAAAAATGGCCTAGCTCATGACAATGAAAGCACTTAAATTTTGTCATTTATTTCTTCTCACCTCCATGGCAAGAATATGATTCGGAATGGGAAGTTTTCCCTTTCCCTTTATTCACCTTAGTTGCTAAGGCAATATCTCTTGATCATAAGTCTTTGATGAAGAGCCATCCCTAGTGTTCCTCTTGATATCATCCTGCATCAAATCCAACCATAACCGTTCCCAATTTGGCAGCTTCTCCCAACCATTGACAGAGCCCTAATAACTATGCCAACTCTTGGGAGTCCCAAAAGAGCAAGGCTCACCATATCATCCTCAGCAATCATGATTCCAACATTTCCAAGTTCATCACGACATTAAGTGAACTTGGTTAAGTATTTTGGAATAGTCTTGCCTTTCTCCATTTTGATTTTTGGTTGTTTATCCTTTAGTGCCAATTTCCTTTGGTCACTACTATTCTGATACAAATTCTTCAATGCTTTCCACATAGCATACATATTTTCCTTGCCATGGAGACTTAAGACAATGCGGTCTTGAACTCCCTCAAGGATTATTCGCCTTGCCTTTGCCACACACTTCTTTCATTTGGAAATATTTTGCACATCCGATGCTGCTAGCTTAGGAATGTCTTGATCAACGAATTCCTTCACGTCCTTATCCTCTAGCACAGCCTCCATTCTATCCCTCTAGGCTATATAAATAGAGCTGCCTTCCAAGACATACTCGAGCCAAAAACCGTAGAATGGCATCTAAAGTATGTATTGAAAATTTGAATTTTACCTGTAACCCAAAACTTTGAAACATCAAAATCTCCTATAGTATATTGAATTTAGCTCTGATAACATGTATAATTTACTGTAGATTCACAAGCTCATGCAATTTACTAAAGCACGAGACAAGAATCTACTTCTACTTTCAACTAGCGGAAGCCAATAGATCAATGAAAATAATATGAACAAGAAGACAAATCAATGACACATAACACAATAAGTTTTCCTAGGGAAAGCCACATCTCAAAACCCTGCCTATCTATATTGCATTAAATCAGAAATATGAGTGAAGATACAAATCTTGTTCTCACAAGAACAATTCCGCACAAGTATGCTCAACTCTCTACCTCACAAGCCCACTATTAGCCAACACTTAGCCAATTTCCATTGTCTTCCAAGCCCCTATTTTCTTACGCAATTCCTAGGATGAATAGCCCATATTTAAAGGGAATTCATGCTTCCAAAACCGTGCAATTTTAATTAGGTCCTCTTCCTGATTGCATGCATGATATTTACAACTCAATAAATCATACAAATGATAGTACACTATCCCTCCACTCTAGTCTCAACTGGGTATTTCCCTGAACTGACATGCATGAGTTTCTTATGAGGGAATCTTAGTTAACTGGAGTAACACTTGTGGATGCATCAATGCACCAACTAGCTGTTAGTCCTCTATTAGTTCCAAAAATAGTTAGAACTAACTTAACTGACCATATCTCAGTAAACTAAGTTATCTAATTACAACTCAATTGGAACTCATACTGGACCCCTAAGATTTAGCGATAACATATACATGACTTCCAAAAGACTTCCAACTCAAAATTCCTAAGCTAATTAAACTTAATTAACTATTTACAAGTTTCTATGAGAATAGAATTTGATTTTAATTCACATTTTAATTCAAGGACAAATTAAACTGGAATTTATTGTTTCCATTTCTAAACATAAATCGGAGATGGACAATGCAATAAAAGGCTTAGGGACTATAAAATTGGGTAAATATGGTTTAAACTTCTCTTAAACATATTGATGACATGAAAATTATCATAGAAATGCTGACTCAAAAATTGGATCATGGGTCAAAAAATAATACTTTTAATGGAAAATGATCAACAAGAGACAAGAGGATTTCCCAACCTTGGCACAAGGAATGAAAGGGTGTCATGCTCAAGAGTGACTTCCTGTCGCAAAATAAATATAGTTTTATACATATCACTACCCAATTCCCCCCCACCAATCCTGGAGAGTACCTCTTTATTTTTATATGTGCTTGAGGAGGATAACATATGCTCGGACTATAAGCTCATCCTTCAGACAAGTCCCTTGGAGTATTTTTAATGAACCCTAAGAAGGAGTGGTTCAGCCTCATCATGATGGGTGAGTCCTTCACTGTTTAAATTTTAAAGAGTCTAATGAAGTGATAATTTGGTTTTGTTTTCATATTTAGAGAGTTTAAAAAGATACAATGTTATTTTTCATATTTTTAGTCTCATAAGACTAAAAAGGGATAAAATAATACAAAGGAGAACCTTTTTAGCCATGATTTACCAAAGTATTTCTTTTTCATAAATAGTCTACTCAATCTAAAAAAGGGTTAAACTTACACTAAAGAGATGCCCTTTCAAATTCTTTAACGAGTGTGAAAGGAATCAAGTTCAATTGAAAATTTTTAAATATTTAAAGTGTTTGAAAAGAGTTTTAACTAAACTCCCATGATGTTCTTTTTCATAATTTTAATTAGTCCAGAAAAAAGATTAAAAATATACTCATGCCAAAGGTTATGTTTTCTTGTTCAAACCTATTTTCTACACACTAGACACTTAAAAATCATCATATATGCCAAAAAATAAATAAAATTAGAATGTAGGAAAATTAAGTAAAAATGGTAGCATAAAATAATTAAAAATGTTTTAACTCATAAAAGGGTAACAGTTATTTTATTTTCAGCGTTTGTATTTACCAATTTCCAGAGTGAAAGAATCCCCATTTCAAGCTTGAATTTCAAGGAGTGATTTATGGCCAATCTGTGGACAATTTTTAGCAATGTTTCTTCCAGGTAAGCGCCCTTGGACCTCTCTTCATTTTCATGATTTGATTTTTGAATTTTGTTGATGTTTTAGTATGTTTTATCATCATTTTTTAGATGAAAGTTCAACACTGGGGCATCACACCCATCCCATATCGAGAACTACGATACTTTCTAAATATCACAGATCCTGAATAGGTGTGATACTATCACACTATATATAGAACTATGATTACAATAGGTGAAAAAGAAAAAATATTTCTTGGTTTTTAAGAAAAAAAAATTAGAAATTTCTTTTGTAAATGGGTTGTTATATTTTTCCTTTGTTTTTAGCACGCTATTATCATCACCAAAATTTTGGAATGGAGAGAAAGAGAGCATGAGACAAATGACATGATTCTTTTCAATGATGCAAATACCATGTTAGCACTTCGCAAATGTGGTTTAATGAAATTCTTCCTTATTCCTAGAATGAGAGCTCAAAATGAGCTTTTGGATTATCTAGTGAGATTGTGGGACCCTAATGAACAACATTTCTATGTTTTTGTCCACAAAATAACACTTGATGTCGATGGCATATGCTTTTTGATAGGGATTTCAAAAAGAGGAGCCAGGATCTCACTAATTGGTTTGAGAGGAGGTGGTAAAAGCATTGGTGGATATATTTCCCAATATTGTTCTCGAGGAAAAAAGGAAGAGTAGTTGGAAGATACCCATCAAAGATGTTATGAAGCCATAAAGTGGGATAGATGAATTAACACCTATTTGATCAATCCAAGTAAGTAAACTTCGAGGTGAAACAGAATCTCTGTGAACTAGTTCTTATTGCTTTCTTATACAAAACCAAACATAAAGCATATATAAGTAGGTCTCAGCTTTGACTTCCACATCTTACAATGATTTTCATATTGAATTCAATTATCACTCATTGACACAAAGTCTATAGAATCATAAAGATGTATCACACTTTCTCACCAAATATTTTGTCTGAATTAATTGTTGGTGAAAATCGGTTAAGGTTGTATTGAAAATTAATTTAAATAGAATCAGTGTTCTAAGTTGTGTAAGAAAATTTCAATCCAAAATAATAACAATCCTTTTGTTCTAAAATGTAAACTAAATCACCCTTCTAACTATTAAGTTTAGACATCATCTAAATTTAGTTATTCTAATGGTTTGAAGTATAAATACTTCAGACTAAAACTAAAAAAGTTGATCTAATAAAATTACTGCATGAAAATAGAGTATGTACTTACAGAAATTCTATGGAGTCTTGTGTGATTACAGGATCACTACAGGAAATCCAATAGTTATTATAGGAATTCTTGTGTGATGACAAGATCACTACAGGAAATCTAGTAGTTATTACAAGAATTCTTGTGTAATTACAGGATCATTACAGGAAACTTTGGCATACAATTACATGTATTTTCAATAATTACAGGAAAACAGAGCACACATATTTCTCATATTTATCATAAGGATTATAAATAAAAGTCATATCAACCATATCAAAACTTAAGAAAGCAAATAATAAAAATATAGGAAACACGTACCAGGAGGCTCTCCTAGTTTGTGTTGTTATTAAAGCTACAAAAAGCTATTGCAACTTATATAACAACTCGCATAAATTCCTTCTTATATTAATAGAGACTAGAAGTTCAATACAAAGGTGTATGTATGCATCAAAAATTATCTTTCTCTCCAAACTATATCTTTTCCACCTATATACTTTTATACAAAATATCAATATTTAACCGACATGCCCAAAAATAGGGTCAATTCAACGTTTTATGCTAAAAATAAAGTGATACAATTAGAAAGATGATTATCCTATATTCCATAATGCATATCCTATTTTTTGGGTTCTGGTAACTGATCCTCAGCTCATTCGAGAATATTGTGGCAGCTCCCAAGATATTTTGCATAATATTTTGATTTGATACTCCTTATCATATTTTTTCTTTAACTTCTAGAATGAGTAGATGTGGATCAACCTCCAAGTGTCAAAATCATTCTTATTGATGTGGAATTTTTACCATAATTTTGAAGGTTAAACTCATGTGATGACAACATTTGACCTTTCAACTTCATTAGTAACAAGAAATCTATTTTATAAACAATTATAGATTAAAAAGAAAAGAAAAAAACTCTACAAATTATTTTACCTTTAACTTTATCCTTTGAATGCCATTTCTTTAACAAAATTGGTAAAATAATATGGAAGGAAGGTTCAAATAAAGGGTATGATGTCAAAATGGGGTGGCCATAAATATTAAATTTTAAGCCCAACAAATGTGATGGATCTTCCATTAAGAACTGTTCTTTTCATTATTACTCATGTAGCAGGAAGTGTGACCCCACACGTAGCTTCCAAAGCACAAATGCAATATGCTTTGGAATGCATGGAGCCCATAGTTTTTAATTGGTTTGAAGAGATAGTAATAAATATGAAGGACCAGTTAACCAAGAGCAGAATAGGTCGATTAAAACAGTTTGGCTATGTTCAATTTTGGTGTCCTTCTTTCTTAAAATGGTACCATTGATGTTCATAGAGGTGGTAATAGTGGATGATCTTTCACTTAGAGATCCTCGCATGAAGCAATGGGTCAAGATGATGGAAAACCATGGAGGTGGAAAGATCATGTCAGTTGGCCTTGAATTCTTCAGATGGTTGTAGAAGCAATTACATGATTGAGGACTATCCATATGCAAGTACAAATTTTAGAGGAGATCTAAATGTGGCACTTCCTAAGGGGATACAATGGGATGTGTCAGGTAAGAAGGACTTTGCGAAATATTTCTTTCATTTATTTTGATTTTAAAATGTTTTTGTTGTGTTGAAAATAATATCACCTAAATCATGCAGATACAGGACCAATTCAGCTAGCTGAAATGTCACCAATTGGCAGGTGAGGCCAACAAGTTGATCATGGAGATATGAATCATGAAGCAACATAGGAGCTTTAGGATATAGACAGAAACCTTTAGGGCCTTACTCAAGGTGTAGAGGATACTCATGTAAAGGATTTACCTTGGCATTATCAACACCATACCCTGGGGGTATCTAAGCACATGGGCCAGCAGCTTCATTGAGTTTCTTGGGTAGTAGTATGCTACCATGAACATCATGCCTATAGATTTTTAGGTAGTGTCCAATCTATTTTGTTTTGATCAACATGTAGTAATAAATAAAGTAATTGGGTCATATGATGTCTCAACACTTTTATCTTTTTAATACATTTTGCAAAACTAACTATGGTAATGGTTTATATTCAACTATTATCTTACAATTTGTGTGAATGTTTGGAATTTATGAATTTTTAAAATGTATATTTAATACATAGTTAGCCAGAGTATCTATTAATGTATTTATATTCCTTGGAATATGTTGATACTCTAAATAATAAAATTCTCTTTCCAAGAGACGAACCCTCATATACACTCATAAAAGAGTAGGACTTATGATGAAATAAACGTTACTTGGTTACAATACTATGGTTTGGGAATCTAGTCGAACAATTAAAAAACAAATGCCAAGGGAAGTGGTATCGAATAATAGTTCAATAACTGCATTAATTTTTCATATATTATTAGTTGAGAAACTAGGACATATACAATGAAAACTCACCAACTCATCGGTAAGTGAATAAATAGCCCATGCAGTAGATGCATTAGATGCAAGGTTCAGAGTACGACAACTAGCACCGCCATCAAAGCCAATGTAAGGTAAAGGGAACACTGACATCTGCAAACCAAGCACAATGCAAGATAAGAAGTGATGGATAAAACATATTTGCAAAAAGAAAAACAAGCACACCAAAACATTCTACAACATGTACAAAGTACTTATGCAAGAAAATTTTAAGGGGAGTACTTTTTAGGGTAAAACGCATTTTTGGGCTCTATCAATGGAATTCCATCATAATAAAATAGCTCGTAGGCCCCCATTTCTAATATGTGTTTCATGACATAAGGGCCTTTCCACATGGGTTCAAATTTTCCATATCCTAATTTATTGTTCTCTTAGTCATATAATTAAGACCAAGTCACCTTCTAAAAAAACTTTATGTTTCACTCTTTTATCATGATAAGCCTTAACACATTTCTAAAGAGTCTCATTATCTAGTCCAGTGTCACAACGAGTCTCATCTAGGCCTTCCAAATACAAAAAATGTTCTTCCTCGACATAAGTAATAGGAAGCATTTCAACAACTAGTTCTAAAGATGGTATTTCACATTGAATCAGTAAAATATCCTCTAAATTGTATACAAGTTGGAAAGGGGTGAATTTGGTAGTTGTTTTCATAGAGATTTGATATACCCACAATGCTAAAAAAGAGAAAAAAAATGGTGATTTAATTTATGGATCCCTATTATCCATTAATGCATCATTGTAATAACTTTATTCACTGCTTCAATGTAGCCAATAGCATGTGGGTAATAAGTAGTTGAGTTTCATGCTATAAACCCAACTTGACAGATAATTTTGACATCATATAATTTTGAAAATGGGTGCTATGGTTAGTGAAAATGGATTGGGGTACACCGAATCAATAAATTACGTGATTGAAAACGAAAATTGCTGCATCAGCTCAACCCATTTAGTAAAATAATTTAATACAACGATAATATACCTATTCCCCTTGGCCAAGTTAGGGTTACATGTCATGAAGTCAATGCCCAATTTCGTAAGAGGGTCAATAGAAACTACAAGATATAACAAAACAAGGGGTGCATGCATCTTATGATTATAAATTTTACATGCATGACATTTTTGGACTACATGAATTCAATATTTAGACAAATAGAGCCAAAAATCTCTTGCATGCAATATTTTTTGGGTAGTGCCTAGACATATGACCACCACATGATCCAACATGGTAGTCATTGAGAACTTGTTTGAATTTTTCATGGGTTAAACAACATCGGAAAATTAAATCAACACCATGAATATAAAGTGTATCGTCAAAAATATTATACTATTGAGCTTGGTATCGAATTCGTTGGCATTTAGGATGTGATAATTCAAGCCAGAATTTCTAGATTTGGAGATAAAAAATAGTATCTCCATACCAAGGGTCAGATGAACTAATCAAAAAATGTGTCTCATCTGGAATGGAATCCACTGCCACACTTTTTGTATCAGTGTAGGGAAGATCACAAAATAATTTAGCAAAACCCATAGGTTTATTAGGCTTGGAATGAGTGAATTCTGAATCAAACTCTTGGAGGATGACTATCCATTTTGAGTATTCCCCCTAAGCAATTTTCGAGTGAGGATATGTTGCACTGCATTGCAATCAGAAATAACAATGGTTTTGCAAAATAAAATGTAGTGACAGAAATATTGGACAACTTGAACAATTTCCACAACCAATTTCTCCATATGTGAATACTTCATTTTAGAAGTGGTAAGGTTCCTATTGGGATAGTAAATCACATGTGCATCATGTGAATTTTCTTCTTGTACTAGTACCATATCAATGGTGATGTCTGAAGAAGCTAGGTACAAAAAGTAATCTCAGCGGTAATCTGGAGGTGTAAAAGAGGTGTATGAAATAACACATTTTTTAACACATCAAATTCTTTTTGTGTTTATCATGCCAAATAAAACGGATTTCCTTTTTCAAGAATAAAGTGAAATTTTTTGTAAGTTCAACATAGTTATGAATGAAACATCGTAAATTGTTTTCCTTCCCTTGCAAACTTTGGAGTTGGCAAAGAGTGGAAGGAGGAGGTAAGTTGACTATAACATCAACCTTTAGGGGATCAACACAAATTCCTTGCTTGTAAAAAGTGAATCCTAACAAACAACTAGACTCCACATAAAAAACACATTTATGTGTATTCAAGTGAATATTCTAGAACTAACATCAAACAAAAATGGCTCATAGATACACTAGGCGATCTTGACGATGCATAGAATTGGTAGGTAAATCATCAAGAAATGGTTGTACAATATGCTCGATTTCATGAAATGTGGAGGACATGGCCTGTTGAAAAATGACATTAACATTATTTAATCCAAAAGGAGGCTTACTATAAGTGAAGGTTACCCAAGGACAAATAAAAATACTTTTATGTTGATTTGATGGCAATATGTCAATTTGATTATAACCAAAAAAATCCATCCATGAAGGAAAAAAATTCACATCTAGTGTATTCATCAGTAATCTGGTCGATAAATGGGGTTAGGTAGTTATCTTTAGGACAATATTTGTTAATATCCGTATAATAAACACATACATGAATCGTTCATTGTTTCTTAGTGACCGAAACAATATTGGATACCCATCCAATAAGAGGTACATGGTAAATAAAATCTACTTTCAAAAGTTTTTCAACTTCAGAATTTATAGTTGCAGATTTTTTTGGTGAATCAGTTGAAACTTTTTCTGAATAGGTTTTACTTTAGGATAGGTCTTTTTTCATGAATGATAATATGTGGGTAAAGTCCAATAATTTCTTCATAATTAAAAGCAACAATGTCAAGAAATTATTTAAATAAGGTCATAGAAATTTGAATTTCTTCAAAGGAACATGAGGCATCTATATGAACGTTTTTTACAATCCCTAATTTTACAAAGATATTAATCGGTATAGTTGTTGAAATATTTCTCAAATTCCCTTCATTTGAAACATTATAGATTAGGATGGGAGTTTAGGGGTTATCATTCACCTAAGGTAAAATTATTGTACTATTCTCAAGGGCCTCGAGGTTTTGGGGAAAGGAGGAACGATGACGAAAATCATCCCATGGTTTTTCTCCTAAATATATAATCTCCATAATACTTTCATCAGTGTTGAAGGGATCAAGAGATCGAGGTAAAATTAACTAAGAGAACTAAGAATATTCATCTATAAATGTGTTCATTCGGTCATTAGTTTTAGAAGAAACCACAGACGCAAATAATAATGTTTTATAATCTGATTCAATCTCGCTAAGTGGAATTTAATCACCATAATTCTCATACTCAAATGGGAAAGGCACTACCCAAGATTCATATGAGTTGAGGGATTCATTAATGCTAGTTGAAAGCATGTTAATTTGCTCAATACATGGATATATGGTAGTTGGTGGCAATGGGAAAGTTCCCATTAATGATGAATCTTTAAAAAGACCTACACCAACATTCTCATGGGGAATTGTGGTATTACCTACAAATGGTACATTACTAGTTATTGATGAGTCCCATCAATATGTATATCTTGAAGTTCATTATGCTATCCTCCATCCTTAAAACTATCATTTTCCCACATTAATTCACATTTTTTGTTATAATATGCTTAATAAGAAAAGTAAAAGGTGTTTGTCATAGTATGTGGCCTAATGTGATTAAATTGCATGAAAAAGAAACATTTTTTAGGCATTTACTATGCAGGGGCTTCATGGAGACAACCATAAGGGAATCTAGGGAGGTTTGTCGACCTCCTTGACTCTCTAACTCATCTTGAGATCACCTAATCCTCACTCACATGCTCAAGTTCACTGACAACCGAGTAACTACAAGTGCATGAGAAGCTCAAGAAGTACAAGAACCACAATTTTTGAGATCAAGGAGGGAACCACTCCTATTTTCAAGGGAGTTTTTGTTAGCTACACTTTTGTATAAATAAACGAGCTAAAAGGCTAATTAGGATTCAAATTTTTTATTCATCTAGGAGTAGCTATTGAGCCCGAGGCTTGACCTTGTTATTGTTCACTTTCATGTGATGTATGAGACTACTATTTTCTACTAATGAGAAGTTTGTTATTGAGTTGCATCTGAGCTAGTTCTAGAGGGTTGAAACCCTTGGGTTTGGGCCCAACCCAGAGGCTTTAGTCCCTCTTCTATATTTTTTTCTTGTTCTTGTTTCCAATAATTTCATGTCTTTATTTTGTTGTAGTATATTTTAAGCTATAAAAACTTGTGATCTTGCAAGATTCCTTATAACCTTTCTTTTGGGAAAAGTGGTGGGAAGGATTCACAATCTAAGTCCAAAAATATGTGTTTATGATTTCTTGGAAATAGGTAGATGTTAGTTATCATTTTTCATATTTACTTTATGCAACCTAGGAGTTAGTTTAGTGTTTAGAGTAGCATTGTGAAAGAGAATAAGATTGTAGTCAAATTCAACTCATCTTTACCATGAAAATTTATGTCACTATGTTATTAATCATTTAATGCATGTAGTGATCTATTTGTAGGGTTTTGTTGACCTACAGGGGTGGCCACATATTTCACCTCCACTTGGACTTTTCTATCTTCTCACTTTACCTCTCACATTGCTCTCAAACTATGTTTCCACAGTCATTTTGTTGAGGAAATTAGAGACACCATGGCCATCCATCTTGGTGTAAAACATACATCTGAGAGGTCCTGGGGTTGGTTAGGAGGTTTCCCCAAACTTCATTCACTCCCTCCTACCTTCATCCATCTCTTCCTGCACTCAAGACACCATATTCACCCTCAAAATACTCTCGGAACCCCTCCTCTAGCATTATAAGGCCTCTTATGCAATACAGGACCTCCTGTAGCAGCACCTTTAGCCAGCCTATAGCGCCATTTTCCTCTACCTGTTTTTCTCCCCACTTTAAAATTTGATTGGTTAAGATGAATAATGACTCACAACTTGTGATTTGATGATCTAGATAAGCTATTAGACCACTCCAACCTCCTCTTTTCCTCACTGCAAAACATAGTAGAATTAGTGTTTTTAATTCACAAGCATGTGACAAGTTACATTTTTTATTTTCAATCAATTGTAGAGTAGATAAATGATACATGAAAGTAGGTTATTGATTTGATGAAATGTGAAAAATAGAGTAGCTTCAATTATGCAAGTAAACTAGCCATTTTTCTCATGTAATGCTAATCAGCATCTATGAGTTGAATGAATGACATTTTCACTTTCCTTGTTAAAATCAGTATCATCGAGAGTTTTCACTATAGTTAAGTTGGAGGAATGGTCTCTGAACACCTTGCTATGATGTCATGATTGAGTATGGCATTAGTAGAACTAAACCTACTAGGCATACAACACTATCACATCCAAGTTTGTACGAGCCTCGGGTTGATAATTTAAGTTGAGGAGCCCTTGGGAGTTGCACATTATCCTCACTACATTCCGATTCAGAATGCACCTTTTCAGCCTCGGTACCCTTCCACTCATCCATCATGGTCCATACCTCCTCCTTGGCCTTATGCTCCTCCATATCCTCCTAAGCCTATCAACCATCCTTTTTCACCATATCCACCCCAATATTCCCCCAATGAGGCAACCCCTTCAAGGGTGAAGGCCTCAAACAAACCAGCCTCTTGCTTTACTTCCTCCAACCCAACCTCAACCACAACTAGTTCATCATACCCCACCTAAGTAACCTCAAATTCCTACTCAACCAATCCAAACCCGAAAAATAAGCAGGCACAATAGGTCTATAGTGGGGAAACATCGTATCGTTATTATGCTATGGAACTCCAAGAAATAAACCTTCGGTATAGGAGGGTGCTCCCATATAATCACCCACCTTCTCTACTTGAACAGACTGAAGAAAAGGAGCAGAGTGTCCCTCAAGTCAATGCACCCCCTATCCTGGAAGGTTGATCCACCCTAACTAGCACACCCCATAAGAGGTCGAACTTATGCGAGAATTGAATAATTTGTGTGTCAAGATACCCCTTCTCCATGTCATTAAATATGCTACCATCTAAAACATGATTATTAAATAAAAGAGTTTCAAAAGGCCTGTGAGAAGAAGAAGAGATACCCCCACCATCAATTTTGTTGGATAACTATCTGATTGGATGTCTGGGAGGGTGGTCTCCCCAAAATACCTAGACCCTGGTAGCCCAGTAGTGGATGTGCACATTGATGGTGTTATGTTACTTGACACCCTGATTAATCTTGGGGCTACAATCAATATGATGACTAGGGAAACCATGTTGAAGCTTAATCTCCAAGGGGCTTTGAGAAAGACCACCACAATTCTACAACTTTTAGACAGATCCACAGTAGCTCCTGAGGGAATTATTGAGGATGTCATGGTCTCCATTGACTCCTAGGAGTACCCTACTAATTTCCTGGTCCTCTAACCCAAAACCAACTTCAATGGTTATCCTCTTATCTTAGGAATACCTTGGTTGGCCATTATCGATGCCTACGTTAGCTATGGGGATCGAAACATGACTATTAAGAGTGGACATTTATCAAAACAACTTATGTTGTATCCTCCTACCCAGACTTCTATTGAACATTAATTACCCTTGTGGGTAGAGGATGAGGAAGAGGATAAATTGTATCACACAACCCCCTACCCAGTCTGCACTCTAGATACTATTATAGGAGTGGGGAAACCTAATGAATATGACCTCATTTACCATATCTTACAAAAAAAAACCTACCACTGCCATGCCAATTGATGAGTTGATGAAATAATATGGGAGTAGTTCTTGGACTAACTTGTGTTATGTTCACTCAAGTCTAGAACTTGTTAATATTGTAGAGTTTGACCCATCCAAAACTTTAAAGATCAACCCCTCTCTCTTTTCCAAACAGGAAGAAAATTTGTGTGATATACTGAGGAAACACCTAGATTCTTTTGCTTGGGATTATAAGGAAATGAAAGTTGTGCATCCCTTAGTTTGTACTCATCATATTTACTTCAAAGAGGGATACAATCCTGTGTGCCAACCCCAGAGAAGGATGAACCCAAATCTTAAGGACATTGTGAAAGAAGAATTACAAAAGCTACTGGATGCAGGTTTCATATACCCCATTTTAGATAGTGAATTGGGTAAGAAGCATGAGTTGGGCAGGTTATATAGTGACAGCCAGAGCACCATACATCCTCTGCATTTCATTCCAAGACAAAACATATATAGCTCAAGTATCATTTCATATGGTCAACATTGGAATATGGATAGTTGAAGCTGGAAAAGATACACACTAGCCGGAATCCTACAGATATGTTAACAAAAGTTGTAACCATGGAGAAACTGAGATTTTTCTCGGTTTCAGTTGATCTTAAAGTATGATTAAGAAGATGAGAAACATCCAGGTCCAAAGTGGAGTCATAATCCAAAAAATGAAGCAGCGGTGAAGTTGCTATAATCAGTCTCCAAGTGGGAGATTGTTGGGTGTGGAGCCTGATTATCTTCTTTATTCAGAGGTATCACCGCATTGGACCCCAGTTCATAATGTGGTTGCAACGCCACCCGTAATATTTACGCTGCAGGGGATCTAATGGTAGAATTTATGTTTAATTTGGGGTATTTTCCCTAGAAGGCAAAACCTTGTTATGTACGAGGGAATTGTATTACGTCTATGTAGATTTGTATTCTGAGTGAGAAAGAGAGAGGAGATTTTGTGAGAGTGAAGAGGTAATTACAGTGAATCTGCTGTAGTTTGAATCTCTTTAGTTGGATATAAAAGGAAGGACTGGCCGTTTCTTTGTGGACGTAGCCCAAATTGGGTGAACCACGTATATCTGTGTCTCTCTTGTTTTATGTGTTTTATGTGTTTTATGTGTTTGTATTTTTGCAATATATTTTATGTTTTTTGTTGCTCTGTAATATATAATTTTCTAACAACTGGTATTAGAGCCGAAGTTCTATTTGGCTAATACACTCGCAAGAGAAAAGGGTTCCTGGTTCGAGTGGGAGCAATGGTGGAAGATGGTAGGTTTAGGGTCGGAAAATTTAACGGCCAAAACTACTAGTTGTGGAAGATGCAGATGGAAGATTATTTGTACTAGAGAGATTTGTGCCAACCATTGAGCAGAAAGGCAAAGAAGCCGATGAGTATGACATAAACAAAATGGGATATTCTCGATAGAAAGGCACTTGGAACAATACGGCTATTCCTAGCAGCATCGGTAGCCTTTAATATTTCAAAAGAAGCGACAACAGAGGATTTAATGTCAACATTGGCCAAACTATATGAAAAAACCTCGGCCTCAAATAAGGTATTTCTTATGAAGCATTTATTTAACATGAAAATTTCATAAGGTGGATCTATTACTGATCATTTAAATGAATTCAATACAGTTACCAGTTAGTTAAGTTTTGTAGGGGTAACTTTTGATGATGAAGTTATGGCTCTGTTATTTCTATTCTCATTTCTAGAAAGTTGGAATGGTTTAGTTATGGCCATTAGTAACTCTATCTCTGGATCTAGTACTTTAAAGTTTGATGATGTTGTCAATGCAATCCTTAGTGAGGAAATGCGATGGAAAAGCTTCGGTGAGACATCAAGTAATGCTTTGACTGCAGAGACTAGGGGAAGAAAAATGGAAAAAGGAAAGAGCCATAGTTATCGTAGTAAGTCAAGAAAAGGCAGATCCAAGTCCAAATTGGTGATAGTGTGCTGGAAATGCAAAAGAAAGGACACCTGAAGAAAGACTGCAAGTCTTGGAAGGGAAAAGAAGGAGACATGCAGCAAGAAAATAATCATGAAGCGAATGTAACAGGTGATGTGTTGCAAGATTCTTTGATTCTTTTATTAGAAAATAGTATTGATGCCTGGGTGGTAGATTCAGGGGGCTCATTCCATGCCACACCTGATAGGAAACATTTTCATGATTATGTTCAAGGAGATTTTGGACAGGTTCGATTGGGTGATGATAAACCCTGTAAAATCATTGGAATGGGTATAGTTTTTATAAAACAACAAAATGGAAATCAATGGCTATTGAAGGAGGTAAGGCATGTTCTAGCTTTGAATAAAAATCTGATTTCAACTAGGAAATTGGGAGGTGAAGGTTGCGTAACTACTTTCACAGATAAAACCTGGAAGGTCACTAAAGGAGCCTTGATAATAGCAAAAGGAGAAAAGGTTGGTACATTGTATTTATGCAATGATATTTCTAATTATCTTAATTTTTTAACCTCTACAAGAGAAGATATGACATTGTGGCATCATAAGCTCAGGAACACGAGTGAGAAGGGGATGCAAATTCTTCACTCAAGAAATTTGTTGTCAGGTTTGAACCATGTTGATTTAAAATTCTGTGAGAATTGTGTTTATGGAAAATAGAAGAGTGTTAGATTCCTCAGAGTTGGGAAAGAAAAGAAGAGTGAAAAATTAGAGCTTGTGCAGAAATATGTATGGGGACCTGCTCAGGTATCATCTCTTGGTGGCTCTCATTATTATGTTACTTTTATTGATGATGCAACGAAAAAAACCTAGATTTACTGTATTCAAAATCAATCTGATGTATTTAATACTTTCAAAAAATGGAAAGCTTTGGTTGAAAATGAGACAGGAAAAAGGTTGAAGTGTCTCAGATCAAACAATGGAGGTGAATATTGCAACAAAGAGTTTGATAGATATTATTCGTAGAATGGAATTCACAGAGAGAAGACAATTCCAGGAACACCACAAGAAAATGGTATGTCAGAAAGGATGAACAGGACAATCATGGAGCGTGCAAGGTGCATGAGATTGCATGCAGGATTGCCTTTACAATTTTGGGAAAATGTTGTAGATATTGTTGTTTATCTCATAAATAGAGGGCCTTCAAGCTCCTTGGATGGTGGTATTCTAGAGGAGGCATGGACAGGTGAAAAGGTAAACTACTCATTTTTAAAAAAAATTGGTTGTGAAGCCTTTGTCCACATTAATAAAGAAAGTAGAACAAAGCTTGGGGAAAAATGAAAGAAATGTATTTTTATTGGATATGGTGTTAATGATTTTGGTTATCGATTTTATGATTATGAAAAACACAAAATAATTAGGATCAGAGATGTCATATTCAATGAAAATGTTTTGTATAAGGATCAGTTGCAAGAAAAGAAACAAGAAAAAGAAAACAAAGAACACACAGTGCTTGATGAGATCACAGAAAACGTGATGGTGCCTGAAAATCATAATGATCAAAGGCCAGAATAACAACCACAACAACAATAAGCACCTCAAACACCTGAATGTGGTGTTAGAAGATCTACCAGGATAAGTAGACCCCATGAATGATACTCTCCTTCATTATATTATGTATTGTTGACTGATTCTGGTGAACTAGAATGTTATGAAGAAGCAGTGCAAGTAGAAACCAGGAAGAAGTGGGAGCAAGCCATGAAATAATAGATGGACTCCTTAGCACATAACCAGACTTGGGACTTAGTCAGGTTTCCTGCAAGTAAAACAACATTGCAGAATAAATGGGTTTACAAGTTGAAGGAAGAAGATGGAGGTAGAAAAAGGTATAAAGCTAGAATTGTGGTGAAAGGGTTCGCACAAAAAAAGGGTATAGACTTTGATGAGATATTTTCTCCTGTTGTTAAAATGACTTCAATCAGAACTATTTTAAGTCTAGTAGTAGCTGAATATTTGCATCTTGAGCAGTTAGATGTAAAGACAAACTTTCTCCATGGGGGTTTGGAGGAAGAGATATATATGCAACAGCCATAAGGATATGAGGTAAAATGGAAGGAGAAACTAGTGTGCAGGTTGAAGAAGAGCTTGTATGGCATAAAACAGGCTCCAAGGCAGTGGTATATAAAATTTGACAAGTTTATGTCTAAACAATGTTATACTAGATGTCACTCTGATCATTGTGTTTATCTCAAAAGGAAAAATGATGGCAGCTAGATAACATGCTTGTTGCAGGTTCTAACATGCGGGAAATAAATGTGCTCAAAATAAAATTGGCGAACTCATTTGCAATGAAGGATTTGGGTGCTGCAAAACAAATCCTTGGTATGAGAATAACTAGAGACAGGAAGAATTGCAAATTAACATTATCTCAAAGTGAGTCCATAGGAAAGGTGTTGAAAAGGTTTAATATGCAGAAGGCAAAACCAATTAGTATACCTTTGGCTAGCCATTTCAAGTTAAGTAAGGAGTGTCCAAGACTCAGGAAGAAATGGCTCATATGTATAAAGTTCCATATGTATCAGCAGTTGGAAGCTTAATGTATGCAATGGTCTACACAAGGCCTGATATTGCACATGTAGTGGGAGTTGTAAGTAGGTACATGAATAATCCAGGAAAAGAACTTTGGATGGCGGTGAAGTGGATTCTCAGGTATTTGAGAGGTACCACAAGTCAAGCATTATGCTTTGGTGGTTCAAACATTTCTCTACAAGGATATGTTGATGCAGATATGGTGGGTGATAGAGATAACAAGAGGAGCACAATAGGGTATGTGTTTACTGTAGGTGGAACAGCTGTCAGTTGGGTCTCAAAACTGCAAAGTGTTGTTGCACTCTCAACAACATAAGCAGAGTATGTTGCTACTATAGAGGCTACTAAAGAAATGATTTGGTTACAAAGGTTTCTGGATGAATTGGGTAAGAAGCAGGAGTTGGGCAAGTTATATAATGACAGCTAGAGCACCATACATCTTGCAAAGAACTCTACATTTCGTTCCAAGAAAAAACATATACAGCTCAAGTATCATTTCATACAGTCAGCATTGGAAGATGGAAAGTTGAAGCTAGAAAAGATACACACTAGCCAGAATCCTACAGATATGTTAAAAAAAGTTATAACCAGGGAGAATCTGATACTTTTCTCAGTTTCAGTTGGTCTTCAAGTATGATGAAGAAGATGAGTAACAGTCAGGTCCAAATTGGAGCCATTGTCTAGCAAATGAAGCAGCGATGAAGTTGCTATAATCAGTCTCCAAGTGGGAGATTGTTGGGTGTGGAGCCTAATTATCTTCTTTATTCAAAGGTATCACCGCATTGGACACCAGTTCATAATGTGGCGGCAACGCCACCCGTAAGATGTAAAATTTCCTTGTAAAATGTTGTAATTTTGTAGTCAATCTCGGTCGTTCATTAGGCAAAGATTTGACGGTAGAAGTTATGTTTAATTTAGGGTTTTTTTGCCCTAGAAGGCAACCCCTTGCTATATATGACGGAATTGTATTGCGTCTATGTAGATATGTATTATTAGTGAGAAAGAGAGAGGAGATTGTGTGAGAGCAAAGAGGGAATTACAGTGAATCTATTGTAGGTTGTATCTCTTCAGTTTGTTGGATAATATAAAAGGAAGGACTGGATGTTTCTCCGTGGACGTAGCCCAAATTTGGTGAACCACGTATATCTGTGTCTCTCTTGTTTTATGTGTTTTCTGTGTTTGTATTTCTTCAATATATTTTATGTGTTTCGTTGCTCTGTAATATATAATTTTCTAACAAGAAGAATTACACAAGCTACTGGATGCAAGTTTCATATACCCCATTTTAGATAGTGAGTGGGTGTCACCTATTATTTTAGTTCCAAAGAAGAATGGAAAGTGGAAAATCTGTGTTGATTATTGTGAACTTAACAAGGCTACAATGAAGGACTATTTTATTTTGCACTTCATTGACCAAGTCCTAGGTGGCCTTGTAGGAAACAAATTTTTCTCCTTCCTAGATGGATTTACTGAATACAACCAAATCCATATCAGCCCTGAAGACCAAGATAAGACCACATGTACATGTCCTTAGGTTACCTTTGCCTATAGAGTTCTTCCATTCGGTCTATACAATGCCCCTGCTACTTTTCAAGGGAAATTATGAGTATTTTTACTGAACTTGTTCATGACTCTATTGAGATATACGTGGAAGATTTCAAACCTTATGGATGTGATTTCCAGGGAGATCTCTCCAATTTGTACAAAGTATTAAAGAAATGTATTGAAATGAATCTCTCACTGAGCCCCGAGAAATGTGATTTTTTTATGAATGCGGGGATTTTCCTTGGCCTTTCCATATCCAAGGAAGCAATACATGTTGACCCAAACAAGATTTCCAAAATCAAAAAGGTCCCTATCCATAAAAAAAAAAGAGATGTAAGGAGTTTCTTTGGATTAGATGGGTATTATATAAGGTTCATTAAATATTTTAGTAAACTAGCTTCACCCTTGCTTCGACTACTAGCTAAAGATTCAGATTTTTGTTGGAAAAAGAACTGTCAAGAAGCCTTTGAAATACTAAAATAAATGTTGACCACTACACCCATCCTTATTGGTCCCTACTGGGCATTACCTTTCCATATACACACAAATTACTTAGACAAAGTTGTAGGGGCTGCCTTAGGACAAGTGGAAGATAAATTGCCTTATGCTATCTATTTCATTAGTAAGAATATGTCTAGAGCCGAGTATAATTATATTGTCACTAAAAAAGAACTCTTAGTTGTAGTACATTCTTTAAATAATTTTAGGTGATTGATTTGATGGAATGTGAAAAATACAGTATCTTCACGTCTGCAAGTAAACTATCCCTTTTTCTCATTTAATGTTAATTAGCATCTACAAGTTGATTGAATGGCATTTTCACTTTTCTATTTAAAATCAGTTTCATCAGGATTTTTCATTATAGTTAAGTAGGAGGAATGGTCTCTGAACACCTTGATCTAATTTCATGACTGAGGGTGGCATGAGTAGAACTTAACCTACTATGCATACAACAATGTCACATCCAAGTTTGTACGAACCCCAGCTTGATAATTTAAGTTAAGGAGCCCCTGGGAGTTGCACATTATCCTCACTACAATCCAAATCAAAATGCACCATTCCAACCTTGATACCCTTCCACTCATCCATCATGTTCCATACCTCCTCCTTGGCCTTATGCTCCTCCATATCCTCCTAATCCTATCAACCATCCTTTTTAGCCATATCCACCCCAATATTCCTAATGAGGCAACCCCTTCAAGGGTGGAGGCCTCAAACAAACCAACCTCTTGCTTTATTGCCTCCACCACAACTATCTCATCATACCCCACCTAAGAAACCTCAAATGCCTACTCTACCCAATCCAAACCCAAACAATAATCAGGCACAACAAGTCTATAGTGGGGAAACATCCTATCCTTATTATGCTATGGAAATCCAAGAAATCAACCTTCATTATAGGAGGGTTCTCCCATATAATCACCCACCTTCTCCACCTGAATAACTTGAAGAAAATAAGGAAGAGATTGTCCCTCAAGCCAATTCACCCCCTATCCTAAAAGGTTGATGCACCCTAACTAGCACACCCCATAGGAGGTTGAACTTATGCGAGAATTGAATAATTTGTGTGTCAAGACACCAATTCTCCATGCAATTAAAGATGTTCCTAGCTATAACAAGATTATTAAAAAAAATGTTTCAAAAGGCATGTGAGAAAAAGAAGAGATACCCCCACCATCAATGTTTTT